>VWZX01003222.1:1064891-1462563 GCA_013399015.1 Galbula dea | reverse complement strand
CTCCCCCCCCCAAAAAAAAAAAAAAAGAGCTGAGAAAAGGCCAAAGCTGGTGTTATTCAAGGTAAATTACATGGTAAGGCATTTTCCCAAGAAATCAATCATTTTTTAAATAGGCTTTCTACTGGGTCTGGGGTTTTTTTGTCTTGGTCTTAGACTGTATAGGAAACTGAGCTCCGAGAGTTAGAGGAGTCAATCCCTGAGCTGGTAAAATGCATCATACTTTCTGTGTCCACCATGGACCATGTAAGGGCTGTAGCAAACTAAAAGATCTATCTGTGATGGTCTCGGATTGACCACCCAGGTTGTCCCTTTCTGGTTCACAAAGACACAAGAAAAGGACAATGTCAATACAGAAGGGTTTATATCCCAAGGAAAGCTAAGCAATGGTGTAGTGCATTGGTGGCAGGGTGGAGAGCCCTTAAATAGCTACAGTGATAAAAATCAGAGTCCAGACAAGAGGCAGTCTGTTTCAGAGAGAATTATTTATTAGAAGATAGGAGGTTGTTACATACAGATTCTGTCCTGCAAAAGTGTCCTGGTCACACATATGTCAGGGAGACATTTAAACCCATTAGAGCTGGCTCTGGTCTCCATGCAGAGATACTCAAGACACAGCAGAGCTCTGCCAGACCTGGCTCTCATGCTGGTGCTCAGCTGGTGAGAGGCCTGGCATACCACAGCATCCCTGAGCTCATTACACCGTCTTTATCCCACTGGAAAACCTGGCCTGGGGGGGCTGGAATCCAGCTATGGGGACACAAGACAGTGCTGCAGAAGGGGCACTGTTCTTCCCTGGGCTAGCTTGGAGAGATTTTTCACCAAGTAGGGAATTGTCTTCCATCGTGCCAGCGATGAACATGGCTGAGCAGGTGGCTACAGAGATACAACCATGCTATGAGGTAGCATGAGGTAAATTAAAAGGAAAAAAAAAAAAAGGAAAAGAAAAATAAAGATCTCTGTGATACAGAGAAGAGCTCTTCCCACCTTCCTTCACCCTAGAACCAAGCAGGCAATGCTTGAGACCCCTGCAGAGACCTCTGAGAAAGCAGCTCTGACAGGTGGATCACAAAATGGCAGCAATTTTGCCTCTTAATAGTTGTGCTCCTAGCAGCATTCCTCCCAGTTTCATGGGTGACCTGTTTTTACTTTGGGTTGGCAGGTAGCATTTGTCAGCCTTTCATAAGGTCTCTGCACAACCTCTGTGGTAGCTCAGGGCTTTGCTGGGTGAAGCCCAGGTGCATCAAAAACTGCTGTACTGGGTTTGCACCTCTTGAGCCAAGTCCAGGCCTGTGGTATGCTGCACAGTGTGTAACCCAGTGCTGGAGAGACAGGGAAGAAAGAAATGGCAGATGAAAGGCATCAGCCATCACACTGGCAACAACAAAAAGGTCTGAAACCAAGCCTTCTGGAGATGGTTAGTGGCTCACAGCCACTACAGGGCTTGGTTTCATACTAGTCCCTGGGCTTTGTCCTTATTCCAGGCATAGATCTTGCTGTACTCTGCCACTGTACCTGTGGCAGAGCAAAGTAGGTTGCCCAGTGGCTGTAAGTTTTCTTTTGAGAGCTAGCCATCATTATGGATGGTTTTCCACCATCTAACAAGTTTCTTAAAAGACAGTGTTATCCAAGGTCATCTGTTTAACTCTCTGATTTATGAGTGCTGAAAGATAAATAAATACTCTGGAGGCTGGCTCCTTAATCTGGTCCTCTGCTGAAGCCACATTCCAGTCTACCCAAGGGACTTTGCTGGCTGGGTCAGAATATCACCTTCATTTCACTGTCTGCAAAGGCACATTTAACTCTGTTTCTCATTTTTAAATCCCAGTCCATGGCTCCAGATACTACATGTAAAACCCTGGGCACAATTCCCCACTTTGCTCATAGTGTAAATGAGCTTTTATCTGCTATCAGGCCTCCATCAGGATGCCCTTTCAACCCCTAGTAATCTGAAAAATACTGTTGTTGAAACAAGTTTGTCAGACATTAAACATAATTGTCAAACCCAGCTTTTTATGGCTCATCAATCACCTTCTCATCTCAGTCCAAGAGTGGCCTTTGTTAGCTTGGTATATTAGAAACCTTTGAAACGAGGGACTTGGCAGTGAATGCTCACAGCTGATGCCAATGCTGATACAAAAGATGGGTCAGACTACAGACCTCAGAAGGGACCTTTTGTGAGATAAGCATTTTTCTTCCACTGCAGATGACCTTCGAGGTTGGAGGTATTGGGGATGGGGAATAACAGTAAGACTGTAGCTATAAAACACCACACCTCCAGTTACCTTTAATATTGTAGACACTCAGCATTGAACTAGCTTTGCTACAAATATGCCTATTTTTTAATCAGGTTTTATGTTCCTAAGGCACTAGGACTCCTTTTTTTTGGAACATACACTCAATAAGTTTGATGTCTGGGGTTGGGAGGGTTAAGATAAATGTTCCACAAGGGCATACCACACTTAGTTGAACAGAATGGATACTCCAGACCCACTGAGTCATCAAAACCTCTGGAGCAATAACAGCCACATCTTCACCTTTTGAGGATTTCTATGGCATTGATTATGCTCCCACCTTCTTCACCCTTTGGAGAGGGGCAAGCTGAGGACCCCCCCCAGGCCCTCTGAAGGACAAGAAGATGGTGATATTTGGGGAGGGCAACACCCTGCTCCAATATGGGAGCTTAGCAAGCCAGAGCTCTTTGCTACTATTTGTCACAAAACACCAAATCTGGGGGAGTTGATATGAAACAATCTCCTTCCCTTCTCTCTCAGCTCCAACCTTAAAAAAATGCCCACTTTGTCTCGGCTTGGTCAGAGGTCTAATTCCAGCCTGCTTAAGAGAGAAGCACAGAGAACAGAGAGCAGGATATCTGGTTGTAATTTCAGGCTAACACTTACAGGTAGCTTTTTGCTTCCATTTCCACTATTCCTTTCCAGAACTGGTTCTTCAGCTACCCATGATAAAAACTTGCTCCTCCTCAAACTTCTTGAAATGCCTTGACACATGAAGCTCACCTGTCAGAGCTGCCTGGATGCTGTAGATGAGAAAAGTTCTCACTGATGTTTTCAGACAGAAAAGGTAGGAGAGGGATGTCTTCTCTCCAGCTCATATGCACAAAGGCAGGAGGTGTTGGAGCCTTTTTTCCTCGACACCAGATAAAGCTGTTCCTTAAAGTTCACCTGCAATGATGCACAGCCAAGGCTGAGCATCCTCAAAGTGACACCTTGGCACAAGCAGCTCTTGACTTACCAGACCTCTTTGGGACCCCTTGCACCAAGGCTCTGGGGAGGTGTGCTGTGAGGTAGCACTATGTGGCTGCACTGAGGAACATCTAACAGGGAAGGCAGACACAAAGAGTTTGGAGAAGCTCAAAGCAGAGGATTACAGTTCACTGGAGCTCCTGCAGCACACAGCAGAGGGGCAGTTACCAAGACTTTGTGGCACTTAATTATCAGTGTGTTTTGAGTATCTCAGCTGGGCACATAAGACCAGTTCTAATGATTTCCAAAAGAAAGAACATATTCTCATTTGTCTAGTGTATGGCATTACAGGGGAGTAACCCATTACATAGAAAGATTTGGAACATTAATTACAGTATCTTTTATAACTTAATAATTTAACTGCCAACCCTCTCCCTTCAAATTAATCACGGATGTACATCATATAATCAAACAAGCTGTTTTAAAAAGTACATCTTAATATAAATAGTTTATTCAGTGCATGGTTGTGTATACAACAAATAATAAACACCTCTTTTGTACGAGGCAGAAAGCTGCCTGTACAGAACTATGTCATTTTTGGAGCACAGAATCCAACGATGATTAATGCACAAAATCTTACACATCATGCAACTCTATGCCAGTATTCCAACTTTTCTCCCATGCAACAGACATGATGACCTAAAATGGAAACCTAACTACATTTTTTTTTTTTAAACAATTGTTTCCAATAGCATGTATAAGTATATGTTGTTTAGGGGTAACCTGTCCTAATGCTTCCTCCTACACAATAGTCACGTGCCCGTTACAGCGAAAGGACTTTTACAAATAAGACATTTCTTATAAAAAAAATGAAGTCACCTTAATTCCACAGTTCCTGTCTTTAGAAAAGAAGCCACAACAAGAGTTTAACATGACACACAAAATGGAATTAAGAGAAATCTACACTGGAGGATAATTTTATCCCTTTCTGTTAACTTCCACTGGGGATAACAAAACAACTCGGTTCCTACAGACTGGGGTTAGCACAAGAACTTTACCAGAAACTACAAATCTATAAAAATTTATATTTTGTTATGTTTAAAACCACGAGAACACTGTTTGCTTGAGCCTGAGACACCAACTCTCAGTTCCAACCCTGATTTTTAAATTATTTTTTTGTAAAGACATAGCTTTAAAGACCCATTGGAGTTCAGAAATCAAAAAGTTGCACTACTCCAAATTAAAGAATACATTTTTTATCAAGCCTTAGATATAAAACAGTAAGCCAAGGAAACAACAGAGTTTACATATTCTTTTTTTTTTTTTGCCCCTATAAAACATACAAGCATTAAAATTTCCTTTGAAGAGCAAAAGTGGTCTTTTTCTGAGTTGGAAAGCAAATTCTTATCAGCAGTGAATGCTGTGAAATGTTTTTGTTTCATATTCCACAAAGCATAGGAGAGAGAGAGAGAAAGAGAGAGAGAAAAAGAGAGAGAGAGAAAGAGCTGGACATTTCTTCTCCGAGATTTATTCCACAGTTATGTTTGCTGGCTATCCAAGAGCCTTGTGATATGCACAAGCATATTCTACATTATTGGGGTATATCCTTTGACAACCAGTAGATCTAATGGCTGATAAACGAGTGACCTATGCAAGTTCAGTGGCTTGTCCTGGGCAATTGAATGTTTGGATGAAAGACTGCTAGTAAGAATTCAACTGCATCCAGAGGTAAGTTTCTGTTTAGAGAGCACTTGGCTTGCCTGAACCTGGCTACGTTGACTCGTTTTGGCTCATGGATTTACCCCCATTTAGCACTCCTGAAACACTTCTGCTCTTTGTTGGGGTCCCACTTCCAGATCTTGAGAACTCTGTGAGATCGTGGAGAGAAGGCTCTTTGTACATGGCCACTGCAAAGCAAAAGAGAGGCAGCATGTCAGCACGTGTCTGGGGATACTCAATCTGTGGAGGAAAAGTCCGGCTGTAAAACACTGGCATTTTTCTTTCAGCACTAGGCAATGTAAGCAGTGAATGAAAGAACCATGGCAAGGAGGCCTCTTCCATTTCAAACACTCCCTAAGAACCTGTGAGGTCCTCTTTAAGGAAATGACATTTTAAAGAAGTGAAAAACCATAGCTCTCTCCCCCCTCCCAGTTAAATCACTCACCTACCTACTGCACTTGTAAAACTCTGCAAGACAGATCTAAACTGATAGAAATCAACATCTCCTTATTAAAGGTGAAGTAGCACTGTTGACAGCTGTGATTTGACCTGATACTTGTGTACGTAGCCTAAGTAGGTGGGTGTAAAAATGGATTTTCAGTCTTCTGTTTCCTTTGTTTTCACACACATTAGTGAGGATCAACCTTGCTACCAGTTGCCTAATGCCTAGTCCTAAATGCAGACTGCCAAACTAGTCCAGCATCCACCCAGGGCTATACACCTTTGATATATCCTCTCCGATTTCCAAATGACACTGCCTTAAAAGGTTACCTAAAAGCACAACTCAGAAGTGGAAGGCTTCATTCCTTTAAGGAAAGAGCATTAAGAGAAGATAGTTGTTCTGGAGAAAAGCTTACACTTACACTTACATTGACTGAGATCTCCCTTTTTGCATTGACCAGCGAGGGAGCCTAGTCTGACCACATCCCTGATTGAGATGCTTCAGTTTACTGGGATGACTGTACATCCTGGCTTTTAATACACAGTGGTATACATATGCCACATGCTTTATTACCTTTAATGCCATATGCTGATGCTACATTAATTGTGGTTTAATAAGCAGTGAATATTGGAGCTTTATCCTAGGCAAAAATAAACAAACATCCTGCAACACAAAGCACAGATTGACAAGCTATACAGCAAGTCACTAATGGTCTGTGAGGAGATGTTGAGCCATTCCAGGCAGAGCCTTCACTACCTATACTGGAGACAGTGCAGGCTTCAGGCACAAAGAAATAAATACTTGTATTTGGTTAAATTAGAGAAATGCAGAGGTAATGTAAAGAAACCTAACAAAAAGCAGTTCCTGGTAGATTAACAGCGTGGCACAAAACATTATACTCTGCTTCTATAAGCAGCTGAATCCTTCAAATATGCATGCACAGCAATTAAACATCTCTGGCACAAGCTGATGTCAGTTCAGATAGATGGGGCAAGCCCAAGCAATTACCTTTTAATGGTTTTGGAAGAAAGTGTGCTGCAGGTTTATTTTTCTTCACGTGGTTTCCTTTCATTATTTCTCCTTCTTTGTTAAGACCCAAATACCAACCCCGGCCAGACTGTTGCTGTCTGTAGATCATTGAAGAATAGGTCACATAGTAGTTTTCAAATACTGATTCTTTGAACTTGCATTCAGGTGTAAAATGTTCCTGTAAGAAATCAATAAGTGCAGTGCTGAAACTCACATTGGTTAATGAAAAAAGCATCCAATATTCATTGCTTTCCCCACAGTCAAAAGACATACCTCTCACCCTCCTCCATCCAATTATCAACCACGGGCCCTAAAAGTATTAACAAAGGAGTAACACAATTTGAAACCTGTGAAATGACACCATGAGCAGCTCAAAGTAGCATAATAAAATTTTTTGGAACAATGAGTAAAAAGTCTAAGTGAAGAATTATTGATTAATGCAACTAATGGAAATTAGGCAGATAGAACCCTAATGGCAACCCCAAGACACCAGCTGTGGTCCAGCCCCACAGGCATGAAGTGAGGCCACATAATGTCCTTGTGCATTAACTCCTTGCTTTAACTGCTTATAAGGAAAGTGCAATAGAAATTCAAAGTTAAGACACTATGAGCAAATGGCTCTCTCTTACTCAGCCAGAAATACCAAGTTAGCATGTAGCAGCTTCCTCTTTGTCTGCCCAGTGTATCAGCCACTAAAAACCCAGTTATCAGAGACCCACTGAAGACATTAGCCTCTGCTCTGGAACTATATCCCAGTTGAAAGCCTACAAGATCAATCTTTAGTCTTCTGGTTGAATTGCATTGTTTCTTTTAGGGGGATGGCATAGAGCTAATAGCTAAAATAAAGAGCAATAAACCTGGAAAGAGCATTTTAGTTCCTGCCAGTCGTGTGTCTAGCTTTCATCAGGTAATGGTCTTGACTGAATCAATTTTGGCACTATTGCCCAGATTCACAAAAGGATAGGGGCATCAAATATGGGTCTTGCAGGAATCTAAGACAAAACCATCAGTCTTCACAGGGCCCCTGAGCTGCTTCCTAAGGCCTCTAGGTGCTTCAGATTTGTTAACACTGCAAGTTCTAAGAACATTTAACCTATGGACCTCTTACTGTCCACAAAATATGACATCTGGTGATACAAATGTGAATATCTCAGTCCTCCCTGTTGTCACACCACACAGCAGCCAGCTGTCTGCTGGTCTTTCCTTGTGAAGGCAGCCAGCTTCATGCCCTTGTGCATGAAGTATCCAACAGCAGTGTGAAAGAAAGGAGGAAAAATTGTGCTTGCATAATGATTATAATTTTGATTTTAAAAAAAATGAAAGGAAATTAAATGTCTCAGGAGCTTAAGATGTTCTTATGTAGATTCTATGATAGTTTTGTGTGAGAAAGAGATGGTATTAAAAATACCCCACTGCATTTTCTACACATCATTTGCCATTTTATCTTCTCATAGGAGAAAGAAAAAACCTTCCATCCTCTGACTGGCATTTGCTTCAACAAAGAATGTGAAGTAAGCGATTTTCTTCCCCCTTTTTTTTTTATCTTCAAGCTAATTGGCTTCTATTTAGTTAATTGACAATTGGTTTCAACTGCTGTCAAATGGGGACAGACATTTTTGCAAGATTTCTACATAAAAGCCTTCCCCCACTGTTCCCTCCCTACCACCAGCCATGTTAATAAAGACTATTGCAAGAATATCATCCAGTTAGCAGCAAAATGGAAAACTACAGTGCTTCCAGTGGAAGATTATGGTTTATGTACACTAATTTGGAGCTGGTTTGGGTACAAAAAGCATGCTTGTAGACAGCAGCAGGGGGTCAGGTTGCAAACAGAACCATAACATTTATGTTGGCTCTCTTGGGAAGCAAGTGAAGCTCAGGATGAGCAGCAGGAGCCAACAGCCCACAGAGTTCCTTGAAACAGAGGGGTAGAAAGAGTGGGAGACAGAAAGACAGATACTAAAAATCTCCTGCATTTCTGATTTTTTCCTTGGATGCCAGATTTGTGGAGGAAGTGCTGTGAGTTTGCAGCTGTGTCCATGTACAATCACACACCAGCCTGATGGTGCACCCCAAGCCTGACAGCCATCTCCCATGAGCAGTAACCCCCCGTCACAGACAGTAATCTCCTCTCTGGAGCATCCTGCAGCTCAGCAATAACTACCAGGGTGGTGATTTCTCATGACAAGCAGCAGGGCACAGAACAAAGGCACCCCTGTATCATGTGCTCACTTACCATGATAAATTCCCTCCCAATTTTTCTTATGCTGAAGCACCTGACTGGCTTGGTGCAGATGGCTTGGTGCAGAATCATGCCCCTTTGCCTTGACTGACACTTGCTTAATTCCTCAGCTACAACTGCAGCTTCAGGAGATGTTGCATGGTGGAAAAGGCATCCTCCTTGCCAAATAAATGTAGAGATCCCACATGAGCTGTTTGTAGAAGCTGAAGTGCTCTCTACTTGCTCCTGAATACTAAACAGCTGCTTACCTCTTGCAAGAGTTTCTTCCCATCCATCACTTGCCTTTAGTTTAACCCATCATGTGTCTTTCCTGCTTGCTAAAATAAAGAGCTAGGGAGGAGAACTATAGAGGGAAGTTCTGAATGAGGAATACTAGCAAAAGTGCTCCTGATTTGGGAGCATTACCATTAAAATGTGTTTTCCTGAGCTTGGCAAGTCCATGTGGCAACCTAGCTGGATACAGACAGGACTTCTATCAGCACATCAGTTCAAAATACAGGGTAGAGCAGCAAGTGCAAATTGGCCATTGTGTTATCTCTGCTGGCAATTTAATAATGTACTAAGGAAGGACAAATTAAAGTGGAGAGAGGGCTGAGTGCCCCAATTAAAACTGGTCTTTCCCAACCCATATAGTCCATCCTATTGAAAATTTATAAGTAAGTGTTGAATTCTAAAGCCAGGTTTTTCCTTGCCTCTTTGTCCAACTTTGCAATGAAAATAACTCAAATTAGTTCTGAAAAGTCCTATATTATGAATAAATTTTTATATAAAGCAGATGAAAAATATGTATTTGTGTGAAACTATTTCAATTTCAGTTAACCTCAGAAGTTAGGGATGATAGCACCTACACAGCAGTAAATTGCACTCACCTAAGCCCCTCACACATGTATCCTGACAATGAATGAATGAACAAATGAATGAATGAAAGGTAAAGAAAGTGTTGAAATCACTTCAGTCATGACTCAGACATGCTTAAGTAAGCAAGAAGATGAACTGTCAGGAGCTTCTTGGTTTTGAGCTGATTAGCTGAACTACTGAAATGTTCCTTCATGAACAGGTCTGCAGCTGCATTAAATATGTGAAAATAATTAAAAAAGAATAATTTAATGTATGATAATATGGTAAAGAGGCCTTGTAGCATACACTTGGAGTAGCTGTATTTCCTAGATTATATGTAAAATAATCCAGTCTCTTCCACACAAATACTGCCTTACAGGTATGTCAAGTCTGAAAGATAAAACAATGCAAAAACAAAGGTTGAATTCTTTCTGCTGTGTTTCAAACCAAAGCCCATCCAAATTATCAGCCACTACACCCACCTACACCATAGAACTGAATATTAATTATGCTAGACCCCAAACAATTGTGAGACAGGAATTCAGACTTCATATAGACAGAAAATGGAAAGTCAGCTTTTAAGAAAGGTAATTAGTGTCTTCAAGTTTCTGTCATTATAGAAGCTTTTCATCAGGATGGATTTAGGCAAAGATGTTTACTGCAATCTGTATTTGCATGGTGAATACCATCAGCAGGAGACATCACCAGATATGTTATGGAGTAGTAAGTTTAAGTCATTAGGCCAATAGTGAGTTTGTTAAATGTCTGTGTATTATCACATGTTGAATTTCGTGCAGGTAGCCTACAGCAGTGGAACAGAACAACCACAAATTTTATTCATATAAAAAATAAAAAATTAACTTTGAAAAGTATTTGGGAAAAGTATTGAGTACTTGGCAAATTTGGAAAATGCTCTTACATATGGCACATGTTCCATGTGATCAATGACTTTGTCTGCTTATGGGATTTATTCTTTATTTTCTCCACCTAATGAAAATTGGATTTTATTTTTTTCCCATACCCTGATTTCTTTCAGGACTATAATGTAACCCAGGATTCCATTCTATAATCATGAATTTTTGAAGGAGCCTCTTTAAGGCTCCAGAGTAGTGATTTTCTGCACCACTGAGCCTGCCTTTTTTTATTAACAGAGATTGATTTTCTCCATCTTGGCATGTGAAGTTCCAGGGTGTATTCTCTGGATCATCACCCTGTAGTGTGCAGTGATATCAACAGCTTGAGATGTGAATACTTCAACATTAACATTATCAGAAATAACAGCTTTTAGATCACCAGTGTGATGAGAGTCTCTAAAGAAACTGGTATCTCATGAAGCCACCCAAAGCAGTTTGCTACAGGAGTGGACAATGATGATTTCCTTGGAGCAATTTATTCAGGATCAGATATATCAGTTCCTGCAGATAGCTTCCAATCACACAATATTGTCCATTTTCCTTAAATTTACCTATTTTGAGGAATCCTAGTGATTTCAGTAGGAGCAACTCACAATATATAAATATGTCCAGATCTTGTAGGACTGTAATCAGGAAGGTTGTAGACTGTGTAGAGTCACAGCATCATTTAGGGTGGAAAAGGTCTTTAAGATGATTGAGTCCAAACATTAATCTAACACTGACAAGTCTACCACTAAATATAATCATGACTGTGTACAACAGTAGCCAGTCACAGCAGAAGACACGTTCACCAAAAAGCTGTGGAGGCTTTTGAAGGCAGACTGTTATCAGTGGAGCTTCATTTTGGCTGTGCCTCTTCCAGGTGAGCTCTTGAGGAGACATCATAGCTAGTGCAAAGCAATCAGGAGGTGCTTGAAAGCTGAACTAACTGCAGTTAAGAACAAAAAACTACTGCTGAACAGGAACTTGTGAAAAGCTGTAATTCCCCTTGAGCTCATGACAAGTTGAAGGCATGTGCACTGTTCATATGACCATGCAAAGATGAAAATTAAATTCAAAATTACCTAGAAAGGATACACTGAATTATTTATTCAGGAAACCTACTTCCTGGCAGGAATGATAGGAAGGCAGAGGTTTCCTGGAAGGTGATCCCAAATAAAGATTTGCCTGGGATAGTGCAACAAATAGGAATTATCAAGTGAATCACAAACTGTCTGAGCTGTGTAAATTTATGTAGGACAAAGCTTCCATAAAGAGTAAGAAGGAGCCCAAAGAAGCAGCTGGATATCCAGCATCTCCAGAGTAAGAGTTCATGTTGTCACTAGATAGTCTCTGAATCTGTGAGAAAGGCATTGAAAAGACCCTGTAATTATTCCCTTGACATTGTTCCTTTGCACAGAAAATCTAAGTCACAAACTAAGGGAAAAATGCACACAGTGAACTGAAGCAGAAAACTTGTTAATTACAAATACAGAGACTGAGAGGTTTAAGTTTCATTCATTATTCTTTCTCTAGCCTTAGTGACTCAGTTGTGGAAACTTGCCCAAGCCATCTTTGCCCAGATGTTTAAGTGGCATTTAGGCATGTCAATAAATACCTATTTAAAGCTTGGTGCATCACCTCTCCACCCTGCTCTGCCCCTGCATGGATGTACTGCCTGATGACCCCAGGGAAAAAGACTCAGTGGGTGGGAACAGTGCTGAAAGTGAAATGAGGTAGGAACTATGAAGGATCACATTATTGTTCTCCTGTCTTTTGGTGAGGCTTCACTTCTACAACTGAGTTGATTAACCAGAGCACTCCTTAACTGTGCTGAGAGAACTAACACATAGATGTGGTGTTTGGGGATGTGGTTTAGTGATGGGCATGGTAGTGTGGGTGGACAGTTGGACTTGATGATCTCAGAGGTTTTTTCCAACCATAATGATTCTATGATTCTAAATATACAGAAAGAAGAGACTCTTCTGATTACTGCAGAGGAAATTAATCCTGTTAGAGACAGCCTGTAATGTGGTTTAAAAGTTCTGCAAGATGCCCAGAAGAACACCTCACAGATGTCTAACACAGGTCCCTTTCTTAATCCATCCCACAAGATGTAATTTACTTGATAGGAAGAAGAAAAACAGAAGATCCACTCTGCCCCCAAAAGCTTCTCTTCCACATTAGCATTTCTGCATCATATGCTCCTCTGATAATCCTGGAAGCACAATACAAGGAAACCTCTGCAATCACCTGAATGATCACAACCTCTCTCTGATTCTAATACTTTTTAAAGCTTGCATCCAACATTTCTGTGGCTTTAGAACACCTGACTTGTCAGCCCTCATTCAAAAATCAGTGAAATTCTAGTAGGAAGAAAAGGAATAAACTAGTCTTTAAGTGTTGCCTGCTTTGTGAGACTTGGGAAAGTTAATTAAGCACTAAATGCCCACTAGATTTTCTGAGAGCTCTAAACCAGATCAACAGGGAAGATCAACATATGTTATACAATCCTACTATTACCTAGAAGCTGGTTTAAAATCATGTTTAATTCTTATTGTTTCACGCACATTGAAGTCCTGTTAATCCTTCAAAAATCTGTAGAAAGCCTATGTGTTAATCTGTAATGAAGCCTCTTTGGGGAGAGAGCTCTACTAGGGCAAGCATGGGATGGTGAAGTCCTATGGTTTATGGATTACACTCCCAGGTGTGGTTAAGGACTGGTTAAAACCATCATAGCCTCAGGCTGAGGTAGTCCCTAGTTGAAAGCTGGGAGGTGGAAGTATCCTGAATGTTTTCCCTGTACTTTCACACTCTGAGCAAATATTTTTCTCTAGGTATGTGCCACTGATCATATTTGGGTGGTGAACTTTCTGGACCTTGGATCTGATTTACTACAGCTTCTCGTGATCCTCTCTCCCACATGACTGAGTCAAGCAGAGGAACTAAACATTCCTGGCTTCCTGGCAAAGCACCAAGAGTTACCCTCTGACCAGGTCAACTGAAAAGCAAGAGCTGATGCAATACATGACCTCTGTGGGCAGAAAACAGTTACTCCCTGAAAACACTCTGGGAGAGATCCTGTCTGCTCAACCTGGATGAGAAATCAAGTCATCTTAAATCACTGAAGGCAGCTGAAGCAAGTAATTATCTATACCTAGTGTATAGGTAGCTGTGCCTTGTGTCTAAACATCCAGAGCCCCCTGAGGCTGGAGGTTCATTTCAGCAGCTTTGGGATCATGCCAACTGGTGAATCCTGCTCCCCTCCAAACCTAGGAGAAAACTCCCTTTTCCTCTTAAGTAGGCTCAGGATTTTCCTCAGAGCAGCCAACCTTTCTCATCATTTTCCTGAGCTCATTATCCCTGTTCCTGTGACTGTGGCTTCCACAGGTGAAGCTAGCACTGCAGAAAAGATTTAAGATGTCTGTTGTTGGTTTTTTACCATAAGCAAATTTCTTGTCCTATGTGTTTTTTCCAGCTTTCTTCTCTTAGTTTTTAATTTTGGAAAACAGCACATAAAAGTATCCAGTGTGCCTCTTCTGTGCCATTCATTACCCTACACCTCTGTCATGTCTCTGCTTATTCATCTCATCTTAACTAAGCAGGCCTAATCTTTTTAAATCTCTCCTCATATGAAAGGTTCTCTGTGCCTCTCATCATTTTCATTACCCTTCACTGAATCCTTTCAATTTTTTCCCCTCTATCATTTCCAGAACTGAAACACAACATTTAAAAAGAGGCTGTACCACTGAGTTGCATAACAGAGGTAAGATATTTTCAGCCATTTGTCTTATGACAACGTGAAATGGTCTTTGCTGTTCAGCCTCACTATTGTGCATTGGTACAAAAGTTCTTTATCTGATAAATACAGTCCAATTTTATGGTGTTTCTGACCCTCTGATCAATCAGTGTACCCAAGCTTAGATATGAAAGGAAGGGAGAAGGAAGCAAAAGGCAGATAGGACAGCTTTCTTCCCCAGAACTAGAGCAGAGAGCCCCAAAGATGCTAAGCAACCTATTTTATAACATACTCATTGTTAGGCAGATAACCTGCCAGCCATTGCCATCAGATTTCTAGCAGTTATAATTGACATCAAATCCTGGTATTGTCAAATCTCTCTGACACAGCTGTTGTGCAGAATGTCCTCAGCTTAAGTGTGTCATGCATTACTTAAAAAAAGTATATCTAAGATGAAAAATTCCTTTTAAATTATGGGAACCATATTCTGCTTTCAGTTACAGACAGCTCTGCATCCCACTTGTTTTAATGGCTGAGCCCTGAGCCCATTGCCATGTGCTGGACAAGGCTAGTGGCTTGTGTTGAAGGCTAGGTGTTGTAGTGGCTAGGTGTTGAAGGACTAAGAAGAGCCTATGAGTGAACTAGCTGTGATTTGTTCCTCTGAGTTGCTAACTGTCTGTCAGCTCTCCCTTTGTATTTGTATGTCACTGCTCCAGTGGGACATAAGGACAGGGAAATCATGCAAAGCCTGGAATCTTCCACTAAGCACCAACAAACTGCAGCAAGAACATGCTGAGGAAAAGTCACTCCCTCAGGCAGATGAGTGTGGCATGAAGAGATGTTGCTTTATCACAGCCCAGCTGCTGCAAGGGGAAGATGTCTGCAAGCTGGCAAGAGCAGCTGAGAAAAACCCCCCCACACTCCTGTCCCAGTAGCCCTTTTACACAATTACTCTTGTATTCATCTACATGGTTGCCTGCACAGGGGGAAAACTCACAACTGCTGCTGCTGGGGGTGCTGAGCCCACAGTGACAGCCATGGGTTAATTTGCTGCTGGAACAAGGTGACTTGTCTAGAGTTTATTAAAAACACCACTTGGGAGCAAAGGGCAAGAAGGGCAGTACAACCTTTCTGCTTCCACATTGAGTGCCTTGGCCCTAACATCCTGAAAAGCTGCTTGCTGTGCTGTGGGCTGTGAGGGACTGTAGGACAGGTAAGCTGAGATGGGGTTCAGTAGACAGCAAGAGCCACACTGGGGCACTCTGACCACAGCAGAGAGAATGGACAACAGTGCTGGAGCATTACATTACCAAACACTCCCCTGACACTCTGGTGATTGCAGCTGTCCTGGCACTTGGGAGATCCCCAGACAGGCTCTGCAGAAGTAGCAGGGCAAATTAGAAGAGGGTGGGATTTACTGGTGTATCCTAGATACAGGACATCAGCCCCAGGGTACAGAGATGGAATTGATCTCCTTCAGACTGTCACCCATGAATTCATGCAGATTTATCTCAGAGTGCTGAAAAACAATAATCTAATCAGGGTTTGCAGCAAGCTCTAAATCTGTCTGTTTAATTAGAAGCAGGGACATGACCCTTTTAAGCAGTGGATGCTCCTAAAATTCTATGGAAGAAAGGAAAGCACAGAAAGGTTTGGTTTCTCTTCTGGACAGAAAGGGTAGCAGAATGAACAGCAGTCAGAATAAGTGCAACAGTCCTTCCCATGGGAATGGTGATAATGGGGAATGCTGTTTCTGTGGTAACCTGCAGCCTGGCTGGAAGCCTGCCTGTACAACTGCTGGGAGTTACAATGGCTAAATTGATGTGGAAGTGATCTTGCCCTTTGCTGGTGAGGTGCCATCCTATGTCTCTGATGGCAAACTTGTGGAGGCAGTGCTCTTCCACCCATGAGCAGAGCCAGTAGCTCTCCGAAGCACAGGCTCAGCTCAGCTCAGGCCTCCCCACACTACCACAAGCCAACTTGCTGACACTAAGGAAGAAAGATGGGGTCTGCCCCAGAGGAAGAGCTTGGAGACAGATGCTGCTGAATGAGCTCTTTTTCTGCACACCAGAAATTGCCTCTGCTCCCTGACTGTGAGAAACTGCAAGTGGAAGATAAATAACAGCACGAGTTGCAGAAGAAATAATGCCACATTACATCAAACAGGACCTTGCTTCACTGTCAGCTTAGAGTCTATTCCACATGAAAGGGTGGCCCTGCTATTTGGCCTGTATGTTTTATTAATGGGGATGTATATTTATGGCACTAAGGACTAGCCAATACTGTGGTGTTCAATACTGTCCTTCCTTTTACTCAGGAGTTATCAGCAAAGACATTGGTTCTGTGCTGTTACTCCTCCTGGGCAGTTAGCAATGCTCTCAGATGGCTGATGTTCTTTCCCCAGACCTGGACTGGTATTGGTGCTGTAGAGGTGCCTCACCTATACCAGTGCTACCCACCATGGTTTGGGAACCCACTGCAAGCTTTTGTAACATAGTAAATGCAGTATAGTCTGTGGACTGGAATTATATACTAAAAATACTGTGAATGCCACAATGCTACATCTGTTAATTAGGGTTTTTTCTGCAAAACTCTGCATTGCATGTTTAATATTTAGCATGGCTTGTGTCCATGTTGGAAAAGTTAAGCATTAATCTGAACAACAGCACTGACTCTTCCAGGATCTGATCCAAAATGTATTATGACCAAGAGAAATACTACTCATGATTTTACCCCATTTTGGTTAGCTTTCTAATGATCAGATAGGCTGCAAAGAAACATGTCTTGCTTTAAGAAATCAAGGCTATTTGATATTTGTCACTACTAATTCACCTTAGTCCCTTACCATGAGGTGCAAATAAAAAAGACTAAGCTTAATAATAATGGAAATGTCACAAATCCAAAAAGCTGGTTAGCTCCACCCTGACCAAATAAACATCTCTGTATGACCAAATGGTAATGAGACCTTTTCAAATAAACTTGATTTACTCTAATCCATTTATTCATGAATGCCAAGGATAGATGTTTATGAAACCTCAGTCATCTGACAGTGCCAGGGCATTACTGGCAGACAAACCCTGCTTCTTGATACAGAACAGAGATGCACTTTGGAATTCCTCTGCTCTCAAGGCTTTCTAAATTATGCTATTGAACATAGGCTCCTGAGAGGATCTCAGAGGGATATTTGTATTAGATGGCAGGTTAATTGTGGGTTTTGAGAGATTTCAGATGGCAAAAAGTTTTAATAACAAGATAATAATGATTATGCAAGGGAGATGAGAGGTAAGAGTGACCCTTTGTTGGAGAGTTGATGCTGACTGGTAGAAAACATTTGTTTCAGCAGGTAAAGACTCCACTGAAGAAGGGACACATATGCAGTGAAAAGGCTAAATTTCTCTCTGTAAAGGACAAATATGCCCTTATTTGAAGCAACACTTCAAGGGCCAAATTAATGGAAATTCAAGTTTGGGGAAGTTTTCTAGCACCTTGCACATGCAAACCTGCAGCAGAGCAGAGCCACCCTCCCATCACACACAGGTAACAGGAGTTCATATATGCTTGCATGTAACTTGAGGAAGTCCTGCACTAGCATTTAAACCAGTGCCTTGCTCTAACAAGTAAGTTGGCACCATGGAGCTTGAGAAATGGGAGGCTTCATGTTACAATCAGCAGTCAAACTACAGTGGACTCTTCAGCAAAGCCTGAACACGTCCCTGGGAACAGCTCAGACAGACAACAGCAAACAGCCACTTCCATGTCTCACCAGCCTCTTGGATCCAAGCCCAGGCAGAGCCATAGGCACAGGGGGATGAAGCATCAGACAGACCCACAAAGCTGCCTCCATAATATAGTTTCTTTGGGTTGTATAGTTGTTACTTGTAAATAGCAGCCCCCAGCAAGACAAGTAATGCAGAAAGAATCAAAGCTTTCTAAAGCCTCACTTCATGACATGGCTATAACATTTAACACCTAGAGACTGGGCTAAACGTTGCCTGTCCTTGTAGCAGTCCTTCAACAACTGTCCTAATGAAGTTAGGAATACTTGCTTTCTTTCTGAGTGATTTATGGGAAGTTTTCTCTAAAACACAGCCTAATGGGAACCCCAGTCCTTCCAAGAGACAGCCTGAGCACAGAGATAAGCTTGTGAAGCTCTGTTTTCTGTCCCACACAGTGATATGGACTTTGTGTGGGTCTGTCATTTACTCCCTGGTGCCCCTGGGCTGTGTAACAGATTACTCTGGAGCCAGACTTTTGGGAGACACGGTGCTGCTATTGTCTAAGCAGCAGAGGAGAAGCAGGCTCCTGGTAAAACACTTGCAAAACTAATTTAAACTTGGAAGACACCCAAACGTCTCTGGGAGGTGCAATTTAAAACCCTAACCTAAGATAGCTTGGACTGCACTTGCAGATTTCTGGGAATGGTGTGGAACAGTTGCTCCACGAGTCAAACACTGCAGATCTTTGTGTACAATGTTTTGACAGGAGAGCTGTTGTCACTCTGAGTCATCTCACAAAGAAAAAAGTAGCAAAACACTGAATTCAAACATAGGCATGACCACTCCTTGGCTTACACATCTCCACCAGCAAGTCTCTCAGACCTCATGAGAATTTAAGACAAGGAACACTCAATCTCAGTTTCTTTGCCAGTGTTACCTTTCCAACAGACAGGGAGATCCCTGGAAGGGGTTGGAAGGGTTCTAGTGCAGAGAAATTTTCATCCTTGAATCATATTAAGAACTGAATGGTGTGAGCACTTAGGTTTTCAAAATAAGCCTTCTATCTCTGCTACAGACAGTTCTCTTAAGCACAGTTAAAACAAAGAACTTCTGGCACTAGATTAACAGATGCTTTGCATTGTATTATGAGGAGGAACCTGAAAGGCAAGTCCAAGGCTTAGTTTGGAAAATACTGTTGTATTTTCTTGAGATTCTAAACTGCCTTGTATCAGTTCTGCTTCTAAATCTGTTTGTCTCCTTCCAAGTTAGCAAATAATAACTGGTTGCTGCCAGCCAAGTAGAGAGCAGAGAGCTATAATTACCCTGCCATTGAAAGTATAAAGGTAAACTTGTCCATCAGAAAAGTTGACTGTCTTTCAATTTACCTATTGGTTGATCTTCCACTTCACTGTCCAGGGTTACCCATTGTTAGCATAACCTAACAAGCAGCAAAAAAGGCTGAGAGAAAAAGGCACATAACACCAAGCAAGGATTCATGGGAAATGCTGGTGAATCCCATCACCTGTCTATTGAAGTCTGCACAAGGAATACAGTCTGGCAAGTTCAGAAATGCAGTTTTCCTCCAAGCAAGCAAGGCTCCTTGGTCATCTTTGGGCTCTGAAGCTTTTGAGGCTAAGCCTCTGAAGATCAAATGGGGCAACTAAATTTGATTTAAATTCTAGCACCAAAATAAAGACTACCAATGAAATAAATGGAAGTCATCTATCTAAATACCCCTGAGGAACTGAGTCCTAATCTGAACCTGCATGTGGAAGTCAAGCTTTGATTCATCTCATCTACCTTCAGGCATTTAAAAGAAACACCAAAGTTAGGAGCTGGCTCAGTCTGGGATTTTCCTATTCTCACTGAGCATAGTTGGGATAAATCACCCCTGGAGTGAATAAGGAAACATGGATCTGCTGTGTTTGGCTCTTACATCACAGACCCAGCTCTGCTAAAGCTTCTGGTCCTTTCTGAGCACAGCAAAAAGAGCTGCAGCATCCCAGGGCAGTCCTGTCATGCCCTGTGCCACCCTGGTGACCAAGGTCCAGACAGCCATGGGCAGAGCAAGGCTTGCATGATAAGCCAGGGACAGTGTCCTGTGGGTGGGGAGAGGTGGGCAGGAAACCCACAGAGAGATGAGGGCAGGAGTGGGAGGGATGCAAATGGGCAGAGAGAAGACTCAGGTGAGAATGGAGGTTGGGAAGAGAGGTAGGAGGCATGGCAGGTAAAGCAAACAGGGGCCAGGCTTTTCCTACCAAACTGAGCCACAAAGATGCTGGCCTTGTTTTGCCTCCAGCGTTACTGAGGGTGGGGTGTGGTGAGACCAGGCTGGGAGCTCTGCTGGAAGCCTCAGCAGAATGAGTCCATCCCAGTATGCAGGGGCACAGCAGAGCAACACAGACTGTCCCCAAGTGGCCCCAAGTTGCTCTCTCCTGTCACAACATGAGATGGGTTAAGTGAGCTTTAATATCAAGTATTGTGTAGAAAAAGATTTCAGTTTTGCTCTCGTCTGAGCCAGGGAAAGCCTGCCCCAGAACAGCCTTGGCTTCAGCAGTCATACTGCTGAAATAGAAAGAAAATACCTTGGGTACATGCAAGATACAGTTTCTGCTTTGCAATATTTACAGGGATTTCTTTCCCCTCCACTGGCACAGCCCCCAAACCTTATAGTCTTATCTTGGCAAAGCTCCCATTGGAATGAATCATGAATTTGCCTCAGTTAGTGCTCCAGGACTGAGCTCTAAATTATTAAAAAGGAGTTATATGTAAGAATTTATGTCAATTTTCAAAACAGCTCAGCAAATGTAGACAAAAATCCTGCTTTGAAACTAGTAAAAGGTGTGACTGAACTCCCAGCCTGCTTTGAAATCTCAACCCCAGCTTTTTAGTGAAAGGCACTGCCTTTTAAACCTCATCTTTTAATCACTATACTTCTGTACAATGCAGAACTCTTGCCTTGTTTCTTTGGTTCAAACACAACCACCACCATTACCAGCTTTACAGTGTAGCTGAGCCCCTTCTATCACATCTCCTCATGGGGAAGCTGTAGGCTTGTTCCTTTTCTCCCTCTTGCAAAATAATCTACTGCCAGAACAGGCAAATGTACCTTCCCAGAGTGACCTGTCACTAGCCCTTCTTGTTCCTTCAGTCCACCCTCAGGGGCCTCAGACTGAACATCAAATATTGCTTTAGGCATTGCATTTGCATTTGCCAAATGAGCCATAGGTGCAGCAGCATCTGTAGCTCAAGGGGTAAGGAACCCTTCCCTGGATCTGGGGGTCCAGTGAGTGCCACTGGTGCAGCCAGGTGAGCCGGTGGTGTTTTGCTAAACTGGAAGCAATGCAGATGAGACTGGGGCTAACAGAGCTCCAGACACCTATACTGGTCAAGACTGATCTCGGGTACGTGACTTGGCAGGAAACATTGAAGAGTGACTCCTCAGGCCCTTGACCCCAGCCTCAGCCCTTTTGTCACATCCATGGGTGCTCAGTGGGACCAGCTACTCATGTTTACTTTGTTCAACAGCATTACCAAAAATTATCATCTTTCATTGCAGTGGAATGTTTTTATAATTATTCCTAACTGGGTTTGCCTATGATATCTGTGTGCTGATTAATTGAGTATACAGAGTAATACTTTCTTTTTTGCTGGATATAACAGTTTGGCTGCTAGTCTCTTTTCTCTTTAAGCTCAGATTGGTGGAATTCAGCTCTTTCCTTCAGTGTATCCTACCACTGGACGTTTGTTATTGAAAGGCAGCTTTGTCAGAGCTGAAAACACAGCCACACGAGCATGGAATGCAAAGTGAAAAAATGATGTGGAAGAAAAAGATTAATTTCTTCCCCTAGATTTCACAAAGCCATTACCTGTTTGTGAATGACATTTCCAGTTCTACACTGGGAACTGCTAAAGCATTTACATAAGAATGCCAAAACGCAGCCATTATCACTGCAGGAAGCACTTAAAATTTAAGATAATTATATAGTATGGAAACGATTTCAAAGGACTCAAACAAAATAACAACTAATTCTAGAGAGTCACCCTTTAAGATGATTATTACTCTGCACTACTGCTGATCTCTCACTAAAAACCCTTCCCTTTACAGTTATATGCACATTATAAATTCCTACTTTGTTCTTCCATCAAGCTCCTACAGCTGCTGCTGACAAATTTGCATTCTCTGGGAGCTAAACTAGACAGGCAAAATATTCACAGTGTGAAGAGAGGTGAAACACTCCAGTGCCTGATACAATCCTCCCTTCACCTTTGCCTTATGCTGGGTCCTATCCTGTGGCTTTCACCACTGCTAGTTTTAAAGCTGCTCAGGAAGGACCTGCAGGCAGAGGCATGTGGCAGGGGGACCCTGGCATGTCCTGGGTCAGAGGAGAGTGCCGATGCCTGTCCTGCAGACCTGCATCTAGATTCAGGCAGAGAGTTTGCAACAGGGACACAGGGAAGATTCCTTTGAGGGAATAATGGACAGCAGAACAAAGCATCCTGCACTGGAGACAACAGCACAGGTTATACACAAAGCCTCTAGCACTGTTTTGGGGGACAAACATCTCTGTCATTCATCATTGCTGTTGGATATGCAGTGAGAGGAGCTTCTTTGCTCTGTACAAACTAGCAGAAAGCAGTAAAGGTTTATTTGGTTAATGGGTTTCCTGACAAAAAGAAAAATCACATTTGAACTCAATAAAAACAAACCCAAACAATTAAAAACTATAATCCCACCTAGTTCTTTGCTCAAGGCAAACTCAGTTGGGGAAAACCTTATCTGCCAGACCCTAATATGTTTTTACTGGATATCTGCAAAGAGAGATTTACAGAAGCTCATGCCAATCACTAGAGTTTTTTCCCCCACAGCAAGGGAAACAGTACATGCTGAACTCAGAGCAACTGAAAATTTGTCACAGATATCATGGTGACATAAAGTCCTATCCCAAGGCTCTGACTGAATAGAAATGGACAAAAAATTGTGTTTTCCAAGTCTAATTCTTAGAAATAATTGCCGTGATAGAGCTGAAACTTTCCCACAAACTTCAGCCTGAAATGGAAAAACTGATAGATTTTAAATCTCAAATTCTGACAGAGTACAGAGCAGCTGAAAATAGTATCTGGTAATGGGAAGTACAGGAAACTTACTAATAGAGGTTGCTACTGGGCTGCTGCTGGTCTTTCACATGACTCTCTCAAACAACCCAAAGCATCAGAGGTCTGAACAAACCAGAGATGTTTGATTGGCAATGGGGTTCCTGTGGAGATTTAATTAGGCTTGGACCAGAAAACATTTCAGACAGTGCTGGCATGAATTCCCATCTATTAAATAACACTAGGTATGAGCAGAGTGCCACCAGCTTTTGCAAAATTCCTTACAGATCTATGTGAAGCTTTTCACTTAGCTGTGAGCAGGTCAGCTTGGGGCAATAGGCACTCACAACAGTTATTTAATTGTCCAGGCCTACAACATTTCTTTTTTATGGTCAGCTTGGCTAGTCTAACTACTGCACTCCAGAGACTGTTTCTGCTAGCAGAAAATGTGATAATACAGCTTCTTATTCTTCAAACATAGGCAGGCTGTATGATGTTCTGTTTCCCTAAACACAGAGAGGGGAGGCTCAAATACTGAAGGAGCTTTGCTGGCCCCAAAGGCAGAAATCCCTCAGAGAGAAAGCACCTTCTCTCCAGGCTGTCCCCATAGCTCCAGCCCTGGTGTTTGTTCCAAGAGGGCTGAGCATGTCCTGCCATCTCTTCTCCCCATGCTCCATGTAGAAACCATCCCAAACAGCAGCCAGAGACTTTCCTCTGCCTGCCTGTACCCACTGTGGTGGGCAGAAGCATAGGCTGGTGCCAAGGTGGCCTCTGCTGCTGACATACCTCATCCTATGAAGGAGCACAATTGCCTCACAACTTTCTCAGATGCAGTAAGACAGGAGTTGCCAGTCTACAACACTACTTTTAAAAGCAAGCTTGCCAAACTCAGTCTAAAATGAATTGTAAAAGTCTAGCTTAAATTAACCAGCTACTGACCCAACATCCAGATTACACAGACCTGTCTAGACAGAGAGGTAATTATACAGCAAACAAGACACTCTGTCTTCGCTGCAGAGCCCATCTTTCATGTACTGGTGTCACTGAAACCTTATCATTATTGAAAAGGACAAAAGAGGTGCACCAAGTGATGGTCTAGATGTCATCTTCTGGTGTGAATGCAACCTCAGGTGACCTTTTGAATCAGTCAGTGCAGTTTGGGGTCAGGGCACAACAATTGCCTAATTCAAGTTTGACACTGCCTGGCATGGCCTAGGGACAAGTCTCTTCATAGCAGCCTCCTGTCTGAAGGACACACTTTGGGGAGCTGCACATACTAAAATGAGCAAGGCACTAGATCCAATTTCCTATTTTGCAAAACAGCAGTGATTACAACTGGGAAAAGTAATTAATGTTTGCACTCCATTGTGCACGTGACAACTACTAAATAATATCTGAGTGTAATCACATTTACATAGTTGAAGTGTGCTTAGGGAAAAAAAGCTTTCAAGAGATACACCTTTCCTGCTCTCAGCCAGTAGTGATACCAGACTAGAATGCAAAGGGCTGAATTCTTTCTGCAGGGAGATAAATAGTTTATATATCTTGAAACGTCTTGTGAATTATATCAAAAAACCTTATAACCTAGCCATCAAATGACCTATAGGGTGGCTTATCACTGGGGTTTTAATATGATACCTCTGAAATACTATTGTCTATTGTTCAGATAAAGAATAACTCACTTTTTGCAACACAAGCACACAAAGTACTAAGCCCAACAGGTCTAAACCCTCACTTCTCATTCTCACAGGAAAACCATCCAAGCAAACCAACCAGTATTATTAAGACTGAGTTGCTTTTATTACTCCTTCATGATTTTTAATCCACTATTGGGCTACCTTCTGCCTCAGCACATAAATCAGCCTTTCATCATCAGAGACCTTTACAATATTATTGCTGTTCATTTACACTCTTAGTTTTCTGGATGTACTGGACATATCCCAGACATGCAAGAAGGACCTACCTGCCCTGAGAAACTCCAGAATAAAGATGATAAAGAGGAAAATATTCATTAGAGGAAGCAGGAGAAGAGTCTCAGAAGCAGTAATGTAATGTTCAAAACCTCCAAAAAATAAATACTTCCAGCTGAAGTTCATTCTACTTTCAGTAACAGCTTCAGCACTTGGGGTTAACTCATGGAAGTGCTGGAGTGATTTAGGATCATACTTCTCCTGGTTTATCATGAGGCTTGGCTCCCTGTGTTCTCTCCTGCCTTTGCCAGCAGCACCTACCAATGCACAGGTGACATTCCCACATGAGTGATTTTACAAAGGAGGAAGTGGAAACCAAGTTCTTACATGTTTTGCCCAAGGCTAATGAGGAATTTATCTCCTAGCATGGATTAAAACCCAAGAACACTTCTTGCACCACTGCTGTGTTTAGTACAGACTTTGCCCATCTCTTCTGACTCCACTGAGCTCTGCTGCACTTTGAGGTAAATTTGAAGTCTCTTGGTTTATTGGGTTTTAAACCAGTCCTTGTGGTTTCCTTACTCTCTCTTGCTACATTGCTAAATCTTTTTCTGTAAACCTTTTCACACTCAGAAGATGCATGAGGGATTTAGCTGGGAGTAGGGGAAGAGTATCCAGTCTCAAGTAAACACAAGGAGTGTGGCCACATCTCCCTTTTACAAAGTTAAAAAGCACAGGAGTAGGTGCTAATGAAGCCAAGCCTCCTGCCTGCAGGAGGGATATAAAAGAGGAGCTATCCCCTGCATTTACATCACATTTATGTTCACCTCTGTATCACAGACTGGCAGCTGAAGTAGCTACATTGTCCTCTGACTTTTCTTAGAATCCTTTAGGTTGGAAAAGACCTTTAAGATCCAGCCATTAACCTAGCACAACCAAGTCCATCACTAGGCCATGTTACTAACTGCTATCTCTACATGCCTTTTAAAGAACTCCAGGGATGGTGACTCCACCACACTTCCCTGGGCAGCCTGTTCCACAGCTTGTTCTTAGAAGAGGTACACACCAAGGAACATGGGAGCATCTTCAGACTGACTGTTCTGCAACTTTATTATTGCTTTCTGGAGTGAGAGCTTCCTGTAACAACCCCCTGGTGACCTGCACCTCCACTCTTCAGCAGCAGAGGCCAAGAGGGCAGTGAACTTTTAGGGGTATTTTTACGCAACAAAGCTTGTTTCACCCTGAGGCTGGCAGCACACTGCTAACCTTTTGGCAATGGCAAACCATTGGCACCAGCACCTGGTTGACATCAAAAGAAAGCTGAGCTACACCAGCAGTAAGGGAGCTACCATGGTTTTAGAAACTAATTAGGCATGGGGCACTATAAAGCTGCTGGACAAAATGAGTTCATGGTGGTGTTGGAAGGAAAATCAGTGGGAGGATCTGCTGGTAATCACTGTGTACCAGTAAAACATGGTTAATGTGCATCAACAATTGCACACTACACTAGTTACAGTATGTAGCTACAAGTAAGTCAAGTACTTTATTTGTGTAATTACAAGGAACTGATCCCTGGAGGTCATACAAATAATTCAGTATGCTAGCTAAAAATTGAGCTTTCTGAGAACATTTACACTAGTATAATCTGATGGGATACAAACTTCTGGAAAATAAATGCCAAAGGGGATGAGAACACAACTAAAGCTAATTTATTTTTAAAATCAAGCCAATATTCACATTTTTCTCCCCTCTATTTGCTCTGTTTTAATGAATAGCTTCTTTATTTCTTCCTTGCTGTCTCTTCCATCTTGGACAATATATCCCAACCAGGGGAACTGTATTTAAGGCTCAGCACAACTACCAGGGAGTGAAATGCAGTTAAAATAAAGCCCTTAAAATAAGCTACATTGCACTGCATGTGGCAGACAAGTTTGTGGCCACCTGAATGGACAGTCCTTTCAGGGAGTTTCTAAACAGCAACCTCTGCTAGGAAATTAATCACCTTGTGTCAAATGGCAGAGTGACAAGAGAGAAAATTTACCTGGGTAATAACTCAGCAATAAAGGTATATATAGAGGAGGAGGAAATTGGGTTGTTGCAGACACAGCAATAACATTATGAAGCAAAATCCAATATTGGAAGAGATAAAAGTTTTCTGTCCCTCTGCTCCTCCGTGACAAGTATGAAAGAGGATGCATAAGAACAAGGGAAAAAGAGAAGAGAGCACAAGTCAAAAATGCTGTTGAAAAGTGAGCTAACAGGTAATGAAACCCTCAAAAGAAGATCAGAGCATTTGGGAAATTTGCACAGATATGGTTCTTAATAAAATTGCTTTGGGTCCTCCCCATTTAGTTTTGCTAAACACCCTGCAAAGATGATTCCTCCAACCAAGGAGAGGTTGGGACCAGAGAGGTCCCAAGCAAAGGGCTGCCTCTTCCCCTAGGAAAAACCTTTTGGGCTCTCCCCCATTTCCACCCACCTAGAAAAATAATGGGGCTAAATGGGGTCTTAAGGTGACAGTGGTGGTGATAAGGGAAGAGAGAAACAAAATGTATGTAGCAGTGAGATGTTTTTAACAGCAATGACAGATTTTAATAAGCAAGATATTCTTTAGTTTTGATTTGAGGTGTATATAATTAGGTAATGTGGGTGTTGAGTGATAAAACCCACAGAAATACACAAATTAGATGCACTGATTTTTTGACACCATGGTCTGTTTAAGACTAAATGGTGTGACTTTTTATTGTATTACTGTATTTGAAAAATAAAAGGAAAATTTTTCTTTATTATCTCTTCTTCAGTGTGGTAAAGATACATTGGGGACAAATGACACTATTTTTCAAGTCTCCTCTTTCAAAACTGGAGAACTATTTATGGATTGACTTTTTTTAGCGTCAGCTGGCTTTGTATGAGTTGCAGATGAGCTCTACCTTGCCTTTACTAAGTTTTCTGGTGATGACTTTCACAAAGTTAGCTACCAACTCAGCTAACTATTGCCCTGTTCTAGACTTGAGTGAGAACAGGGAAAGCCAGAAAAATTCTATGATTGCTGATGGAAAGTAAGAATTGACAGTGAATTTCTAGAATGGCCTTTTGAAGGGAATATGGCTGCTCCAAAAATAAGGATTTTTTGGTCCATTCTAAATTTTCAAGCATTTGCACACATGGTGAAATCTTTAGATGGGCTACAAGTGTGAAATACCTAGGACAATTTGTTAGGCAGATTGTAAGAGTTCATGCTCCTTCCCACTGTCACTAATGGGCAAATGGAATCAATAGAGCAATTTTAGAAAAGACATATCTATATATCTCAGTAATTTAATCAATTTCTGTTAAAATAAGCTAGATTATCTTCATTAAATTCATAATGTGAAGTACTTTGGTGTGCAGGAAAGTGTCTTGTTCTAGTATCTTCACAGTCTTTCATATAGTCTGCCACTGGCTACTAACTTGTGAACTACTCTTTAGAACATCTTATCCTCTTTCAATCATATGAATGTTACATAAAGACACATCTTTATCTCTAGTGTTCACTATAAGCAAATCACAGAACTATTATTTCCCAGGAAATCCAGTCCATCTACTGAGAATCACCAAAGATAGATGTTATTGAAAACACTATCAAATATAGATCTAGGGAAACATAATTTGTCCAAATCTCTTCTCCAACAGCCCACATAAAAGCACTGACCAACCTTTTCCAAGTTCTGCTCTAGCCAAGATGTTGCATCTATTCAAGCAGGTGGCTTTCTGCCTGCTGGGCCACAGCACTCAAAGGCTGTGCTGTGATGAGAACTGCAAACCCCTTCAGACTTCTCTGAAGCCCAAGTGCTTCTCAGTCTTTCATTTATTTTTGCAATGTCTCCATCAAATGATAAGGTATCATTAAAACAAATATAAACAAATCTAGTCCCATGGGAACTACAAAATCTGTTGCTTTAAATCAACATAAAAAAAATCTCTTGAATCTTTTCCCAAAGCAAAATATCAGAAATCATTTCTTGATATTCTTGTAATGCTTCATTTAGACTTTTATACAACACAAAACCCAAAAGCATAATGTTGCAATGTTTTTTACCCATAATACAATAGTTTCATTATCTTCTTTCACAAATTTTAGAAATCACAACTTCCAGCATTTCTTCTGGAACTAGTCATCCTTCTCCTGGGCTTTCTCTCCTGAACTCTATTTTCCTGAAGTCTTTGTTTATCCTTGTGGATGAACACCTCAGTTTAATAAACATCTCTATACATCACCACAGGTTCCCTGATCCTGGTTCCCCAAGTATCCTCCTAAAGCTACCATCCCTTTGAATTCATAATAACAGTGATTAATAAAAATAAGAACATAAAACCAGCAGTTAACAAGAGCTTAGTGGGAATACTATATTTTTAAATGAAAGCTGATTAGTCTCAGCTATTCCTTCCTGGCTGACAGTGAACTGTAATACTTCTTGAGTCTCTTCCCTTTACTGCTCAGCCTTTTGTGAGGACAAAAATGTCCCTTTTGTTTCACTGTCTGTCTATTTAACATGCAATGGCAACTGTAGAGAACCTGAGCAACCCCCTCCTCCCTCTGCCTGACTCATTTTCAGCCTCAGTACTGCCAGGGTTTAGTGACACCCCCCAAGCTCCCTTCTACCAGACAGCTCCCACCTAGGGATTGCTCCTAGTGCTGCTTCCTGGTTTTGCCACCTACTTTTGCATTCTCTGCACTGTTGTAGGATGAACCCAAACCCTGTTCCTAGCATTTCTACCCCAGGAAAAGTTTGAGGTGGAGTTGGAAAGCTGATTGCTAAAGGAGAAGGTTTCCTTTCACTGACAGCAAAGGTTGCTGCTCTGTTGCAGTGGGGGCAGCGCCAGCTTTCCAAATATTTTGAGGAGTTTGCAGAGGAAAAAAAATACTGCAGGTCAGAAGAACTGTATTGAGGGGAGAAGACCCTTTTAACCCAGAGTGGGAATGCTCCTGTGTGCAGACATTGGGCTCACATCACTGCCATGTTCAGACAAGCTTAGTGACCTTCACAGTTATGTCTGCAAGATGTTGCACGCTGAAGGGACGATGCTGTAAGTAAAAGCCTGGAGCAGTAGGAAATGCACTGCTAAGTGTCTCATTAAGTTCCATTAAAGGGTCTACCCACTATCCTTGGATTGACTGTCAGATGGAAAACATCTGTTTTATTTAATGATTTCTACTGATGCTATTTAGAACCCAGCAAATTTGAAATGTTGCCCCTTATGCACTTAGAGCACATTGCCCAATTAAGAGTGGAGCAGTTCTTTTTATAGTAAAGTGGGAGATTTGCAGTAACTACTGTAACTCAATTGTAAAGAAGATCTCCAGGGCTTGATATTAACTTTTTCATTGCAAAAAATCAATCTTGGTAAAAGCAAATTCTTAACTCATACAGTGGTCTCCCAGATAAACTCTATCCTGGGTATGCCTGCTCTTAGTCCCACTCACAGTACAACATGAAGAAGTTGCAAGCTGTGTCCAGAGGCTCAGTGCACAGAAATGGAGCCATTTCTGACTATCACCATGGGAAAACAGGAAACATTCACAGAATTACTTGTAAAGAGAGTGACCTGAAAGAGTAAGTGCATTGTCTGATATGCAGAAAACTGTTTCCCACAAGAAAACAATTTTGGGGGGTTGTAACTCAGGCCTTATCTGTTGTTGACATTAAAAGAAAATGCTTTTCCCACTTAATGGTTCAGAAAAGTGCAGACTGGTTACAGTAACCACAACAACATATTCAGAAGCAGTGAGACAGAAAATGAAATGCCCAATAAGCATATGCTGTTTTTAATAAAGAATTGTTTAGTGCTAAGTAGACCACACCATCTCCACCATTGCTCTGTGAAAGCAGAACATGGGGGGACCCAGCATCCTTGGGATGCCTCACTGTGGCTTGTCACCAACTGCAACATCACCTTGGCCTTCTCTCCCAGTGCATCCTATTTCATCCTACAAAACAGGGCTGAGATCTTCCATTCTCTGCCTTCCCAACACAAACCATTCAGCTCTCCAGGCCATACCAAATTCAATGCTTAATGTACTCTCCAGGTATTTAGGACTAAGATCATTTGGTCAGAACAGACATTTGGAAAGATAATTTTGTTCTGGCCTCACATTAACTGTTCCTTTATTACAGTGCAAGATCAGCTGTGTGTTATCCATATGCAGAGATCTGAAAGCACCAAGTGCAGATGTACCCCAGACTGACAGCAATTTATTTTGTCAAAAGGCTGAGATGAGATTGGATGAGAAGCTCTACCATCCAGGTGGCTTTCTGAGTGCAAGCACAACAAAACAGCCATCAGCATTTTAAAAACCTCTCTGTGAAATTCTGGAAAAGAGAGAGAAGTTAGCCCTTACCCTTCCTGCCACTGCTTCTTCTCCCCAGGAGTCAGAGAGCAACATGTCCATGACACAGACTTCAAGAGCTCTTTGCCTTTCGTGAGAGTCATCCTAAACAGGGACTTAAAAATACCTTGTTTACAGCTGAACCAAAGTCTCCCTTCTTCTTACAGCAGAAACTTGGCAGACCCAGCTTATGACATCCTTCCTGAGACACCACATCTAAGCACAGAGGGTTTATATCAGTGGGCAGACCTAATCACACCCAGGCTGTCTCATCATGAAAGATCCTCCTCCAGGTGCATTTAATTCTTCTGCCTTCACATTAACAGGTGGTTAAGGTTACTGTTAAGTGCAAACCATACACAGGAAGCAACTTTTAGTGTCAAAATCAGTTCTCATGGTAAGTGAGACCTCAAACAGACCCGAGTCAACACCAACACTCCAGGAAACACCAAACTGAAAATTCTGCTTGTTCTAGCTGTAACAACAACAACCTTATTACATTCTTCCCTGCAATAGAAATATAATTTGTTCCTTCTTGGGAAGGGTTGTAAGAAATGTAAAGCTTGGATAAAAGTTAGAATGTAAATGGGAATCCAGCTCCAGAGTGATCATTACTACAGAGCAAATGGGCTGAATGAACAGCAGAACACAAACAGCAACAACCACGAACAAGACAGAATTTACAGAGAAAAAAATACGTTGACTCATTTAAATGAGTAAATCACCACTGTTAATAACCACCTTCTTTAGCCACTGAGCTGCTCTAACTTCCACCAATGCTAATAAACCAATGATGAACACACTGCTACCTAATGAGAATCGACACAGGACTGTGGTGAATGCTGGGTGTTTCACAGCACTCTCATCCAGCTGAGAAACATTAATCCAATGCTTTTGCTGCACCCTAGAACTTGGACTCCACTTTTAAGGAGATGCAAAAGCAACTGCTGCTTTCACAAGATCAAGTCTCTGATAAGATGTTGCAGGTTCCACTATTTCCTGAAAGGGAGATAAGGACAGAGCTTGGACAGTTTGTATCATGGGCAATTGTGACTCAGAAAATCCATCTCTGGCTACAAAAAGCACAGATTCAGGTAAATTCATCAGTTTATAAGGAAAAGTATTTTAAATCCTCAACAAAACAATCAGGCAGAACAAAAAGCACTTAAAAATCTGAACTGACTCTAACTACATCTTTGTCTTCCTTGTTTTAAGGGCTAAACTCCTACAGCTCAATATGTCAGACCATAGGTCACACAGCAGCACTTCAGGCTCTGAAAGTAGCATTACTTCTAAAAGCTGCTGGCTCATCATTTGTGTGGTCATGCCAAGAACCAGACAGATGTTACCCACACTGGCATCAGCACAGACCTCCAGAGGGATTAGCCTTGCTGGCACCAATGGTGCAGCATATATGGTGGCTAGGACACACTGAGGACAACCTATGTGTTTGACTACTCCCATGTAAAGAAGTCATGGGGTTTGTCCACTTTTGCCTGCTTACATCATTTCTTCCTCTTGGTGGGACCACAGTGTCTGGATGTAGAGAGCTGTGGAAATCAGGCTGCAACCTGGAGACACAGTGCCTACCCTTGCTGCAAGATTTAGCCAATGAGAAGCTGATCTTGGGCAGTTTGGGGCACCATGAGCTGACAGCAGCATCACTGCACCTGAGTCTGTGGCTGTCCCTTCCCACCAGATAAAAACTAATCACAATTTTCCTGAAGGTTTTAAAACTTTTTTTATCACAAGTTACAAATGTTGAGACACAAATCTGTGAAAAAACCCAAGTCCTCAGCTCTCATGAACTAACCCTTTGTCAAACAGCTATAAATGGATCCTTACCATCAAAAAAGGCTTGGTTCAAGGGAAGGCTTGATTTTATACCTAATTTAGGCTGGAGGAAACAGCCTCTGTGCTAACCCTCTACTCTCATATTTCACACTACTTTGACAATCTTAAATGTCTTCCACTCAACGTTGATACTTCTCTCCTTGGTGTCAAGTTCCATGTAAAAAAATGTGGAAAATGTCAACAGATCTGTTGAAGGTGTACCTTCAAACCATCCTCAAGCTGAGGAAAATCTGAAAAGTGTGCATTTGCCCACAAAACCACCCCCAAAATATCTGCCATTACTTCTACAAACAAAGTGAAGTTGGAAACTTTAGGGAACATCTTTGTTTAGCTTGCTAGGGAAAAGAAAAATCGAAGCAGGAGGAACTAAACTGAAAATCATCTGTCATCGGTGTGCTCAGTGATGGCTCCAGCACCTTAGCAGACCCTGAAGTATAACTCCTTCATTCCCAGAGTACCCAGCCACCCTGCTAGTGCCTTTCTAGCAAAAGGGGTCTATTAAAGAGTCATTTCTGCCTTTTGGAAGTCCCAAGACTCATGTTCATGAGGCTGTTGCTTGGGATGGTGAGAGATGTCCTCAGCCTGTTGGAAGGACCAGGAGGTCACACGAGACGCCTGCACACACAAGATGCTCATGCACAGGCAAAACAGCTGCCATGTGGTCATTGCCACTTGCTACTCAACATGAACCCTTCCCAGTCACTCTTGTTTAACCCCCAGGCCCTCACCCAGAAACATGAGTGCTGCTTCACAAGGGGTGGATTTTGCAAATAGAGAAGTAACGAGTCCTGGTGTTGCAGGGCTGCAGTCTGACTCGGAGGCAGCACCTCCAGCCCTCTTGTCACAGGGGAGGCACCGTGGTCAGCATGTCCACTTGGTACAATGTCCTCGCCCTCCCCACCAGCTCCCTGGACTGATGCTACCTTTTGACTACCCACAGTGTAGCAGCAGCAGCAGCACCTCCATGAGAGAGCAAAGGATAAGTGTGTAACAAAACCCTGCTGAGAGTTCAAACCCTCCCTCCTTGGTTCTCCCGTAGAGCTGCAAAGAATTCTGCAAATGTCTCTTTGCAGCAATTCTGCCACTAAACTCAAATCCTAGTGGTGTTGCATTGAAAAGGAGAACTCTCTCATTCAAAATGAACAACCAATTTTCAGGTAAACAACTGAATTCATTACCAAAAAGTCAGATAACAGATTTGCAAGTTTCCTTGGTGGGAGAAAAATATGCAATGGTCTTGCTGTCACAGATCAGCATAAAAAATGGTTTAAAATTTACATTAAACCAGAGGGAAAAAAGATACACACATGCACCTGGAGAAAATTTACATATTTTGGAGAAAACTTATTTCCCCTGAGGGAAATTATTAACTGTTTTAAACCCATGAAGAAAGAAGACAGGAAACATGGCCCTATTTCATCCTCATTGTCAATGTCTGTATTCACCTGGCTCACCCATGCATAACTCCATGTGTCAAAGGGTTTTACTTCCAGCACATACACTTTCCCCATCATTAATTAATTCTCTCCCATCACTTGTTTCCCTGAATAGTTTTTTATGTGAAAAAATTAATTAAATTAATACTTTGCTCAGTTATACTCAGTTAAGAGTAATCCAATCTCAGATGTGATGGATAGCTGACTGATCTGTAATATACTTGCCCTGTATCATATTTTATACTATTCTGCTTGCTTTCTTTGCCTATTTCTGCTGCTTTATTAATTTCTGGTTTCCTTTCCCTCTCTCAGACTGGCTTTCCCCTTTGGTAGTTCTCTGCTCAGTTTACAGCCTTATTTTTATCAGTGGGTTTTACCAGGGCTCCTTTATTTCTTTTGGCCCATTGAAGAAAACAACAAACCTAATAATGCCCAAGCCCCACTCAGACTCTCAGCCTTTGAAAGCTCATGTACCTTTGCTAGCATGCAGCACACTTTTTGCCCATTTCCAACAAGCTGACTTCCAAATAAAAATGACGGTGCTTAAATGACACAGCTTCTGTTTCCCAGAGATGATCACATTCCTAAGCAGTTCATCCAAAGGCTTTGCAAAGGCAGTTCAAGCACATCCTTTTACCTGGGAGAAATGGACTGTTATTTCCCAGAGGCAAACACACTCTGAAGCTCATTTAAACAGCCCAGGAAACTGTGTGCTCTGTTGTGAATGGCTATGGATCATTAGGGCTCACACCACATAGGCTTCCTAGCAATAGTAATTTTAAATTACCCCAAATATATATAATTTGAGTTGAGTATCTGTGTCTGCCACTCCCACTCCAAATTGAAAATGACTTTATTTGCAATAAATGCCTATTTTGAGCAGAGTGTTTGCAAAAGAAGTGTCTTTCCAAGGCAGGGTGTCCTCTGGAGCAAGTGGGAGAAGAAACAGATTTTCAAACCACTCATTTTGATTCAAAATGTGAAAAGTATTTTGTTATTTTTATAGTCACACACTTGTCATTGGCTCCAACAAGCTTTGAACCAGGCCTGCAATGATTCTAGGAGCAGGAGGGAGAGGGCGATAGGAAGGGAATTTGCCCTCTCTGCTTGCAGAGAGAGGGAGGCAATGAATTTGGGGTGGGGAGTAGGGAGGAGAAATGTAATAAAATATTGAGAAAAGTGGATGTGGAAAGAGGGGAAATGATAGGAAGAAAGGGAAAGAGAAGTTGTAGTAAAAATGAACAAGCTGCTCATAAAAAAATAAAATAAGAGGAGAAGATGGAGTCTCTGGTACCACCCTGGCAGACAAAACAACCTGTGCCTGGGAGGCAGTAACTCACCCTTTGCTCCCCCTTGCAAGGGGAGGACCACAGCAGAGCAGGGGTTTGGGTACAGCCAACAGCCCCAACAGCTTCTACCTCACTGCTGCTCCAGAGTGATTCAAGGCAGTGTGGAGACACAAATCCACTTCACACCATAGAAACTGTTAGGCAAAACCCAGCAGGAGTCCCCTGTGATCTTAAAACCTGCCAGGAGTCCCACCAAAGGTAGTGTCCTGTCCCGTAGGCAGGAGATCCCAGATCACCTTTAATCACTGGTACAGGAATTTTGGCTTCTCTTCCTCAGTCTTAATGAGCCTTCAGACAACTTCACACACTTACTCTCCTCTTTAAACCAGTTTTAGGCTTTCTCCCGAGTTAATGAGAAACAATTTCTGAGCTACTCATCTAGAAAACTGTCCTTCTTCAAAGCCCTTTCCAGGTGCCATGTGCAAACAGTAGCAGATCCAGGTTCCCTCTTTAGATCTCACTTGTCTGCATCTGAGGACTGCTCTTGGGAGCTGTTTCAAAGGCTGAAGTGTCAGCATCAGAAAGAAAAGAGGTGTGTGGGTGTGAAGTTACTAAATGCAAAACTGTCACTCTCCTTTCATTTACAACCCTGAATATGCATGCAAAAATGTAGGGCTTATATTAAAGTTTGTACTCTTGGAGCAGAAAATATCACAGAAAAAGAGACTAAAAGATAAGATGAGGTTTTGCAGGTTAGAATTCTTTCTCAGCTAATCTTCCCCTTCTCATCAGTAATGATTTCTGTTAATAAAGCATGCCCTACCTTGAATTAGATTGTCTTTTATCAGGGGAGGGCACTGTCAGCAGACAGAAATATTTGTGTTGCTGACTGGTCAATGACAGTATTGAACAGCAGATGGATTTTCTTAGTCTTTTACCAAGATAAAAGCTGTGCAAAGAACTACTGGTGCCCAAAAAGCATAAAAAGCACCTGAGGGTGACAGAGGGGATTCTGGGGTGCTTGAATGTTCACAGGAAAGGAGGCTGCCTGGGCTCTGCCTTGAGGTCCAACAGCTCCCTGGGGTGGAAAAGGTACCCAAGCAATTGCACAGTGACAGCTGGAAGAATTGCATTTACTGACCTAGGGAACTCATGCACGTGGTGGGAATCCTGTGCTATGGTACTGAGGACACACACAGGGGTGCTGGGCACTCAGTGTCTGCACCAGCCTTTCATAATGTGAAATTTTGGGGAATATCCATTGTTACTCTTCAGGAAAACACATTCCTTATCCTAGCTTGCACTAGCCAAGAAGGATGAAAACTTACCCCATCTGATGGGAAACCTTCTAAATTCTACACCCTCAGACTGCATTTCAGTATGAACTCTTCTGCCTGGTGGTAACTTGGCCATGTCACCTTGCTGGGGGAATTCCTGCCCACCAGCTTAGCAGGACATTTGCTAGTGCCTCCAGGACAGCTCAGATGCCAGGCACCACCACCACCTTGCCATGATGATCTATGATAGCTGAGGCTCCCTGAGCTAATAAAACACTTCTATGCCTGAATCTAAAATAAGAAGAGCAGTGTTGCAGAGGCAAAGCAGCAAGGACTCGCATCCCAACATTTAAATGGAACCAACTACTTTGATAGGTGCATTTACTTCACTTCCAGCCACTCTGCTGAGTGTCCAGACTTGAAGACATTTTCCAAAAGAGGCAGGTGTTGAGCATAGCAGCAAGGATGCTGGAGAGGGCAGATGAAAATACCAAATTTCAGTTAGAGAATTTTTAGACCAGACAGATGCCCCCTGACACCCACAGCCATTGCTAAAGTGGCGTTCATGCACCTCAAAGAATTACATTACAGCACTGGCTTAGCAAAGAAACACTTTCTACAACAAACAGACTAATGGTATCCTCCAGATCCCTGAAAGGCAAAATATGCATGGGGTAAATGGTTCCATTTTTTATTCTGCAGCATATTGCATTCTGAAAGGATTTCTCAGATGAGATTTTTCAATATAATGCAATAAGCTACATGTGGGGGATGAAAATTAATGGGAAGTCTTTCCTTTTACAAAGAACTATGGTACCATGATTGATCTGCTCAGTTGAAAAGAAAAGCTAAGCATTTAAAATACACACATGCACACTCCCCAGTACAGGCTTTCCCAGTTTCTAATCCTAGAAACAGAACCACTGCAGGTCCATGCTGTCCTATCAGCTCTCTGCTTGTAAGACCAGGGCCACAGTTAGGAAGACAAACTCACAAATTGAGTCAGGAGAGGTTTTATGATTAAAATCCTTGCCTAAGACCAAATCTGTGGTTTTGACTGGCATTTAGCCTTTGCACTAATGGTGAATACTACTAATGTGTTCCTAATATCTGTCTTTGATTACAGACATTGCCCTAACCCTGATCTTTGCCACCCTTACCCATTACAAGCAGCAGTACAGACAAGCAGAGCTCTGGCATGGCACATAGCCAAAGGAGTGAACAACTTCCAAAATATCAGCTTGCTGGATGCAGATTGCTTATTAAATACTGTGGTACAGGGGGTAATGTAGCCAAGAACACCAATCTACTGCACTCCTGGCCTCTGGACAAACTTGATATTTCAGTGACACTTTGATTCTGGCCCTTCTTCCCTTGAGAAACTGCACTATGGACACTGCTCTTGGCTATATCCTCAGCAGCATCCCATGCTCCAGAGATAACCAGTAGCCCTAACTGCAGAGCTAGGCCTTGAAAACTGGCACTTTCACAAGCAGTGCCTTGAACAGAACCTCATTTCCCAGGGGCTGAGTTAAGCAGTTGGATTCTCTAGTGTCAATTAAAGCATAAGTGTTGGTGGTTCCCAAACCTGAGGGTACTCCTGCTTCCCCAGTGGCTTCTCCTGGGTTTGGTAAGAGTTGAGCTATGCTGCAACATTTCTTCCCTTATGACCAAGCAGGTCAGCTGCTTCTTCCTTACCCAGATGCCTTATTTCATGAAAATTGCAGGACTGTAATACCTCTGAAAACTGCACTCAGTCTGCTATATTTTGTCAGAACAGGTTAATGGATTTTAAAGTTATCAGGAGCAGAGTCAGATATATCATCAGATGACCAAGCAGACACACAGAATATGCACACTTAAGGAAACAAGGCAAGATTGTTCTGATGTGCTTCTCTCTGATAAATTTTGTAAAGAAATAAATTTAAATAAAAGTCTCCCAAATACCTGATTTGCTTTTCAACAGTCTGAGGTTATGTTGCAGTACCTATATTAGCTTTCAGGGAAAAAGAAAGAGGAAATAAAAAACTAAAGAAAATAAAAGATGAGGAGAGGATGTGAATCTTTTTTTTTTAACTGGATGTTATCTATGCTTAAAAAAAATCCTACAACTTTTGAGTCACCATGGTTTCTAAATCAACTACAATTTCCTTCTGTATCCATTATTAAATACATGCACTCTCCAAGGCCCTACAAAATACACTTTACTCTTGTGCTGCAGTAAAAAAAACCCCAACATAATACATCATCTGTTTGTAAGAGGATTCATTACAACTGAAATGGTGTTCTCTCTAGACAGAGTCTCAAAGATTTTTCTTATGAAACACTTCCTAGGTAAATTGCCTTATTGAAAAGGAAAAAAGTACATGAACAGGTGAATCTAAATTTACATCCCACCAGATGTCCTTGAGGTCCTATCACCAACCCTACTGATAAAATAAAAGGAATGACTTCTGAAATGTAAAGAGCCACTGCTTGCTGCCAGTCAAATCTTCCTGGAATTATTAGACAGAATTTGAAGGAGAGTCAGTTGAAGTAATAGAGAAGCTTTAATAACCAAACCAACCAAGCACAATTTTAATAAGGCACAAAAATACCTGCAGGCTTTCAGCTAATACCCACCCTCTATGCACAGATAGTGTGGAACACTAGATATAGGTCTCCAATCCTCCCTCATCCCTACTTGCCTGATCTCAACCAGTCTTCTTGACTTCACCAGGTAGACGACTGGTCTCAGATCCTTAATCTGCTTTCATCTGCTGTAATGCACACAGGCAGAGGGAAAAATCACCACAGAATAACCAAGATCTTGGGAAAGGGCTCTTGCTTCACCCCTCAGTGATAACAGCTCTACTGTGCATCAATTACTGGGCCCTGAAGAGGTACTTTCTTTTTTCCAGGCTTATACCACTGTACTCTGAACTGTCCACACGTTTGCATGTCAAGTTGTTTGCTAAGTGGGATACCAGGAGCCTGCTAAGGACAAAAGGATCGTTATATCATCCAGGAAAAGGTCAGCTTAAAGAGTAATAGGATTTTTGAGTGGTTGCTTCCCTAGTGTCTGTGACGTGCTCACAGAGAACTCACAGAAAGAAAAGTAGATGAAGGGGTAGAGGAAAGGAGCTGGTGGAGAAGAGCATCCCTCATCTCCTTACAAAAGCTTACAAATACAGCCCTGCAAATGAAAATACCAGCATGAAAACCTGACCTCGCTGGAGTTAGCAGTGGCTTTGACAATGATGGGCCACAGCTTGGCCAAGCACTAGCATTTCATCCTTCTGCATACTGTGGTTTCAGGGATTCATGTTCAGAGATTTAAAAAGCCGGAGACATGAAAGTATTACTATTGCTCTTATCCTTTCCCCAGGATGCAACCAAACTGAACAGGAACAGTTCAGCTATTTTTAAACAGTTTCTCTCTCTCCTACAAGACCTGTGTGGACTTAAGTGACTGAGAACAGTTGGTCCATGGACATCTGGGGGCTTGCTTTGGCTTAGCACAGAGAAGATTGACTAGATGAAGCATTTAGCTACCTATTTGTCTCAGATCTTTTCCCCATCTCCTTTTTCAATAATGCCTGAGTTGTTGCAAGAGATTTTGATGCAAGCTAATTTCTCTTCTGTTTGTATGCTACCTATAATGTAAACCTTTCTAAAGCTAGTTCATCAATGAGGAGAAAAGGCTAAAGATACTGAAGTTTCCTTCATCCAGAGCCTCTGTAAGAAAAGGTCAGGACTCCAGGACTCAGTGTGAACATTTATCACCACCACATATAACCAAGCATTTTGGTTGCATCCCACCTCACCCTCCTCTGCAGCAATGCCTCTCTAGGGACAGGAATGAACTAGCACAGCCTGGCTCACACCTATACCATGTAACTACATCCTCCTCAGCATCAGGAGACGCAGCCTCCTGTGCAGCGTGCTGCTTGAAAACAGGGGTCAGGGAGGAGGCTTTGAGAGCTGTCAAATGCTTCACAAGGGGCAGTTCAGTCATGCTTGAGAGCAGGTATGCAACACCCAAATTGATGGTGGATATCAATCACATTGAGAAATGAAATGAGCTCTTTGGAGCTGAATCACCACTTCACAGAGTGCTCTTTGTGTTGTGCTTGCTGTTCTATACAGTGTCACACAATACCAGGCACTGATAAAACACTCTGCAAGTGACAGAGTGACATAAAGAGTAATAAATGCTTCTGTGACTTATTAAGAGAGAAAGCAAAGTGTACAATACAAATGCTTGGAGTTGTGTATAGTAGGACTGTTTGAAATGAGCTATTCCGCATGCTGCCTTTGATGGTTCCAGTTTGCTATCCCACTGCAACCCTTCCTGCATCAGCAGCATGCTCTGAAGCAGTGACCAAGAACACTGCTCTAGTCAGGAGGTCTTTCCAGAGCTGCTGGGATTGGAAAAAAAGGTTACAGTGTCTGCTGAGTGTCTGAGCATCACTATTTCAACTGTAATTCCCTATCATTTATTACTTGACCATAAAACCAAACCATTGGTGGGACTTGGCAGGCAAGGTTATAGCCTTGGAATGGGGTTGATAGATTCTGGATGTGGCTGTGAAGGATCCCTGTGACTGTAAATCACACATTTTCTAAGCAGAAATACACTTCTTTACTCTTAATATCACAATTAATAAATACAGCTTGATTCTAAGACCAGCTTTCTTATAAGAAAAATCTACTGAACAGGCATAGCAGCTTATTGTACAGGATGGACTGGAAGAAGTTTTCAAGGAGGTATGGATATTACCAGGTGACTGCTGGCCTGCATGTACATAACTTTTCAAGCAGAATGATCCACTTTAGCCGTAACAAAGAATTATTCACACCCAGTCTGTCAGAGATGATGCAATTATCCTTAGGGGCATGATTACCTCCCTCTAAATCTTATACACCAATGTGAGCAACAGACTCTGCACCAGTAGAAAGTGTAGAGGAAGGGCTGAATGAGTCAGTAAGAACAAATAAATCATGAATTGAAATTAAATTAATGCTATGAAGTTAAAACACAGAGCTAGCTTTGTGGTGATTAATATTTGAAAAAGGAAAAGAAAAAAACACAACCAAGTAAGCTGTGTTAAATCCAGGTTGAGCCTGTGCCAAAATGTTCACATTTGGAGAGACCAGGACTAGGAGAAAAGCCTCAAGTTCTGGCATGTCTCTATTTTTATTGTTAGTTTGTTGGAAGCTTCTCTGCCCCTTGCTCCAAATCTCAGCTGAGTCAGTATGTCAGTATTATTCCAGGTTCCAGTATACATCTACAGAGAGCTCCACAACTCTGCTTAACACTTTGGATGTTGTCCATTTCCATTTATTCTCCATATATGGACTTATATCCATATCTTCTATTTAGCAGATATGTTCCTTATTGTTATATATAAAAACCAAATAGTTGTAGCATCAGGTTGGCAGTGATGCAAATACATTATTTCAGTAGACTTTTTTCAAGGAAATAAAATTTTATCAGGCTTTCAGGACCTTGTAGATTAGAGAGAAATTACATTTTCTATAGTTTTCTAAACACACTTTTCAGAAAGGTGGAAGGAAAATATATTTATCCATTTTTGAAGTAATCAATAGAAACCCACAAAACTCTCTACTTATAAGACTAACTTGTGCTCTTTGCATATCCCCTGTATTTATTGCTGTCCTACAGAACTGGAAACTTCTGCCTGCATCTTAAAGTGCTTTGATTTCAGTTTAAGAACTCCATGACCTGTAAAACCTCACAAGACTCTCTACCAACAGAGCGTTAAAAATGCTAAAGCAGCAGTCCAAGGACCAAACTCTTCATCATGTGTGTGACCTTGCTGCAGCTGACACAGTGATGTGAGTATGTGGAAGGTACAATCTGAGTGGGGCCATGGCACAGGAAGCTTTCACTTCTAGGTTACTCAACATTTGTTTTGAGAAACAGCAGAGATGTTCAGATTTGGGCTTACTGTAGCAAACAGTCTCCAGAGAGACCAGTTTAATGGCAACTGATTTTACCAACATTGCTTGACTTAGTAAAAAAGTACAGATTGGATAATTGCTATATCAAAACCTGAAGGCTATAACTATCACAATTACCCACATTAACTCCAATTGTTCCATAAGAGAAGCTACTGCTGTTTAGAAGGCTGTCAGAGCCAGAGGGAAACAAAACAACTTAACAACAGAAACCCTAGTATTATATGACAGGATTAAAAAAAATCTCTTGTCTTCTTTCACTGTCATTCCTATGATAATAAAATGAAGGGCTGCAAGTGCAGAGGGTTTACTGTTGGGTAGAAAATGAAGCTTCATCAGATAATTCACAACCAAGCCAGGGTGACTGTGCTCATCTGCTCAGTTAACAGCACAAAAGGAGGTTGCTTTCCTTTGTACAGGCATTCCCAAGCCACTTGCAGATCAACACTGCCTCTTTCTCAGCTGAAAATCTCAAGATCTTCATAGACTCACCATAGGGAAATTACTGTATGGCCTCTAAACACAGCACTGCCTGGGCTCTGTGATAGAGATGGTGCATAAATGTCTGCTTGTAGTGCTATCAAATCAATGCTGTTCAGGAAGATAGATCATCAGTGCAATGGCTCTTGGCTGATGAGTTGGGAATGTCCTCTCCCTGCCACTGCTGCTGGACATAATTTTGTGAAGAAAAATATTCTTTCTAGTTTAGTTGTAACAGCTACAAGTTATTTCTAATAAATGGTTGCCATTTTGGTATTGTTTCTTCAAGCATAATTAAAGGAAATATAAACTGTTACTGCAACAGAGAGTACAGGTGTTTTTTGGCATCTCACTGATTAGAAATGTAAATTTGGGAAACAATTAACTAATGTGGTAGAAATCAACAATTTGCATAAAGCTCTTTCAGGTCTTTTCTATCACTGCAGTATTAGCTGCAGTAATTTCCCCAAGAAAAAGCCTAAGGAATTCTGTGCTGACTTCTGCTGCCTATGGAGCAAGCTCCCAGACTCTCTGTCTAGAATACATATTAAGTCTTTGTTTCACACAGAGGCAGCTAAAGCATGAATTAAAGTCAAGACTTTCAAAATACATGAGAGAAGTTTCATGAAGCCCACTGGTGGTAAGACAAACTCAGTCACCCTTGCTCATCTGTGACACCAGGCGTGCACTGCCTTTCACAGAGAGGTGTCAAAAGAAAGCATGCCGTACTGCCTGGTGAACTTATCACAACACTCCTGGTGCTGTGATAGCACTGCAGAAAAAGCCTGCTGCTAATGGTCCCCTGCACCTGGAGAACCAGAGATTTTCATATAGGCCTGTCAGAAAATGTAAAGTCCTAAAAGCAGATGCCCAAAAGTACAAGGCATTTGAAGAGAGGGATTAGCTGTGAACAGCACAACACCTGGTTCTACACTTGCTGAACTGTTTAATAGGAAAGCATTAGTCCAGCTACTCCATGGCTCAAAATAAAGCCCTGGGCATTCAGTTCCAGAGAGGGCTCCAAGCCAAGGGCTCAAGTCTTGCCCATGACACAGAACAAACCCTCTGGGCATCCAGGACTGAAATCTGCCGCTCTCCTATTCCTGATGACTGTTCCAAGGTTCAGGACCTGTCTCCAGGCAAGAAGGGACTTAGTTTAGTCACTAAGCTTCACTGGCCTCCAAATTCTCTGTTCATTTTTTCATCACACAGAAATTTTGTATTTCAAATCAATGACTGTCTTGTCCAGATCCTGAAAAATCTTACTCAAATTAGTTCCTCCTCTGGTAGGCAGTCAGTGAAAGTCCTTGCTTGAGTAAGGATTACTCTACATGAGAAAGGGCTTGCAATATCAAGCCCATTAAACTCTTAGTTCACCAGGTGAAGGCAACAGACCTGCACTTCAAACTGTGTCTGTTCCACTTATCAGAATTTCTTTGGCTTTTTTTTCCTGTTTCAGATCATTTACTTACTCTGAGCTTATTGTGCCTTCTGTCAGGGTCAATATGGCTCAGCTGGCAGCAGATGCTCCTCCAGATCTGAGCACACTGGTGTGAAATAATAAGAATGGAACCTAAAACCTGAACTGAAACCTTCATACTTGTGAAACTCTGCTTCTAATTTGTGTACCAGCTCAATGAAATATCCTCATTTTAAAAATACAGTAGGTTGGAGACTGCAAGCATGGGCAGGGTGAGGAACAGCCCACTCTTTTCAGTTTGCTGGACCCATTTTGGTGAAACACTGGGCTCCGGAGTTGTTGCTTAAGGAAATGTGTCCTCCTAAGTCCTTTGTGGTTTGCCCATTCCCAGTCAGTTCAAATGCAAGGTTCCACCAACTCTCAGATTCAGGAGGAACTCTGCTCTCTCATAATAGGACTTTTTAACATGTGAAAACACTCTGGGGATGAGGATGGAGGGTCTAAATTGACCCCCTCATTAATGTGCTTTCCAAGTCATCAGACTAAGGAAAGGGGAAGACAGCTTTATAAAGCAGACAGCCTCTTGTGCTGTGCTCCTGAAACTAGCTCTCTGATTTTTAGATACCTCCTGAGGCTCTAAATAAACAGAATAGTACTGCCTGTTTAGCTTAGCTCCCCAGTGGATTTAATTTTAGAAGAACAGTGCTGCTCAATAGTCAGTGCTGCTTGGGTAAAATTACAAAAATGAAAAACAATGTGACAGCACCTGTAGCATCCACAGAAGGTAAAATATGAAAGATCTTATCTGTTCAATTATTTAAACCATACAATCTGTTGGTAGAAGCTATTATATTGGCATTATATCCAAAGACTCCCTAATCCATTCTAAATTATGGATTCCTTTGTTAATCCTAGATTGCCTAATGAAAGCAGTTCAGTATGGAAATGCAAGTTTCTTGAGACAAATTTTTTACAACAGACTTGTTGTCTTCACCAGACCCTTTTTAGACTTTCCATCCAAGAATTCAGCAAGTCTATCTCCAAGAATTAACTTGTCTGTGGAAACGCTAGTTCCTGAAATGAGGGCTTCAAGGATATAACCTAAATAGGAAAAAAATTCTGTTTCCTTTGTCCCTGCTTAGATTCTGCACCACATAACACACTTATCCTGCTTTCTAAGACTCATACAGGAGTCTCTGTTTTCAGTACTGAGAAGTCATGCCAAGAGGATGACATTCAGGCTCTCTGTGACTGAAGTAACAGTTCCCATTGGAAACTCCCTTCAGTTGTGCTGCAGTTCGCAAAAGCAACCATAAACCCCTGAGTCTTGGGGATAACAACCCCTTTCTCTTGCACACTGACCCCTGCATTGATTTTGCTTAGTAGACTTTCCAGAAGATGCCTTTTGACTGACAACACTGCAAATGCAATGTGAACTTTCACAGTCAAGCTGGATTCTCAGTTTTTGCACCTCATCATCTGCGTTAAAAGTTCTGCCAGAAGAAGGATGCTTTCAGGGGTTTGCAAGGACATCAGCAGGCAGAAAGCAGTAAACATTTCTCTTGAGCCTGCCAAGTAGGCACAGAACTGAAATCACTTCCTCTTAGCACTGTTGCAACTGCAGGGCTATATGAAGATAAAAAGGCACAAAGATGTGTTTAATAAAGTCACTCTGAATATCCCCATGTGACAGATCTGTTGATGATGGCAGCCTGGATTGATGGATAGTCATTTTGGGGAACAGAATTGCCCTTTACTTACTTTTAGCACAGGAGTTGCTAAATTTTCTTGGTCCTGGCACTGCTGCAACAACTGAAGCTCTGGGTCCTGCCCTGCAGCAGCAGGCACACAGAAGAACAGGGTGTAGGAATATGGATATGCAGGAACAGGCACACTTCTGTCTCCTCGTTCAGCTTTTCCTGCAGCCCATTCTTACTCCAGTCCCATACTCTCACCACAAACACTTTTCTTCCTGCATAGTCTTAGAATCATAGAATCATTTAGGTTGGAAAAGACCTCTAAGATCATCAAGTCCAACTGTTGACCCAACACCACTAAACCACATCATGAAGTGCCACAGATACACATTGTTTGAACACCTCCAGGGCTGGTGACTCCAGTGCTTCCCTGGGCAGCCTGTTCCAGTGCCTAACTGCTCTTTCAGTGAAGAATATTTCCTAATATCCAACCTGAATCTCCTCTGGCACAACTTAAGGCCATTTCATCTTGTCTTATTGCTTGTTACTTGGGAGAAAAGATGAACCTCCACCTTGCTACATCTTCCTTTCAGGTAGTTGTAGAAAGCAAGAAGGTCTCCCCTGAGCCCTTTTTTCTCCAGGCTGAACAATCCCTGTTCCCTAAGCTGCTCCTCAGAAGGCTTTTGCCCTAGACCTTTCACCACCTTCATTATTCTTCTTTGGACAGGCTCCAGTAACTCAATGTCTGTCTTACAGTGAACCCAGTATTCAAGAAGTGGCCTCAGCAGTGCCAAGTTCAGGGGTGTGATTGCCATTCTAGTCTTGCTGGCCATGCTATTTTAGATACAAGTCAGGATGCCTCTTAACCAGGATTAACTAACACTTTTGGGTATTTCTCATCAGGGTAGCAAGTCTCCTGAAAACTATTCCATAAAGAAAACATCAACAGGACACAGCAACAGGACTGGCCAGTGAGGGCACATCTTTCTCAAGCCATTGGCTAACTGCCTATGGGAGAGTATAAGAAAAAGGGAATTCTATCCCAATATTTTCCAAGCACACTTCCCCAGCCTCTGGTGAGCTATGATAGCAGGACATTTCTAAGCCAAACATGACATCATTGTATTTTGCAGCATTTTTCATTCGAGAATTTACCTAAATGATATCTGAATCTGCCAAAATGATGGCATCCTTGACATCCCTCTGCCATGGGTTCTCCAGCTGAATGATGCTCTGTGTGGAAAACGCTTTCTGCAGATTTAATAAGCGTGATGAATCCTTGTGTTTCAGTGTCACCCCAGGTTAGTTTCTACTCAAGTTCTGAGTTGGTTTTCCAGTACCAGCTCACTCCTGCTGGTTGGGGAGCCCCTGGAGACTGTCTTTGATTGCTCCAGCATCCTTGTTGAAGCGTTCATCTTCACATGGGCACTTACAGCCAGCAGCAGGCTGCAAGCGCCGTTGGGGTGAGCTATCTCATTGGCAGGTTACAGAGCAAGTGTAAGGAGGCAGAAGCAGTGCTGAGTCACTGTGACAAGAGCTGCTCATTAGCTAAACCTGCAGCACGAGAGGGAGGGGAAGCCCTTCTGGGCAGAAGTAGGGAAGGCAGACAGCTTTCTAGAAGGAAAGAAAAGTGTAGGAAAGAAGCTGGGGTTCCACAATGGTATTTTCTTTTAACTAACTCACATTCTAAAAGGAAAAAAAAAGGGTAAGTTTGGAAAGTTATCTTGCTTCTGATGTTGAAGATATCTCATACAGATAAGGCCAAAAAAAAAGCAACAACTCAAAAATCCACATGAACACTACTATCCATATTTCCCCACCAAACTGCAAAAGAGGGAGCAGGCACACACATCACCCCACAGGCACTTACACCACTGGTCACAATATGCAGAGCCCACACCAAATTTAGGAGAGCACAGTGGCACATTTCTCTAGCAACATAAGCCATCATTTGGTGAGCTGAATACACAATCCCATCTAAAGACGCCGAGAACCTGGCAGTGCTCTTATTCTCACACTCTGCAACTCACACCGTCTGCTCCAGTCCTTATCTGCTTACAACTCTCGCTTGCCAAACATGCTTTGCAACGTGATGGTGAGGAGTTGGGAGTAGCCTGGAAGTCCTGGAACTCAGTATTCCTTGTTTGCTGGCGTGGGGCCGAAACGCGATGCTGGAAGCAAGTGGTGTGTGATCCAGGTGCCAAACTATCAAACTCAGGTCCAGCTCCACATTCTGCCAAGGCTTTTTTGTCTTTTTTTTTTTCTTTTTAGCTTTTGGCATCATGCTGATTTTGTGTCACTGTGACCCCAGTGAGCAGTTCAATGGACTGAAAAACAGGGCCTTATGAGCTACATTGCTATTTCAGCCACATTTCTGAGCTTGCCGAGCCCCAAACTTGTACTCTGAGTGACATCTGAAGTCTGAGCTTATAAAGACTGTCTCTTCACCCAAGAACTTTGGCATTGGCAAAATTGTCTCTTCACCCAAGAACTTTGGCAAATGACTAACAAAGGCAGTGAATGCACTTTTAGTCTTTCACATACTTCACATGTATTATCTATCTCACAGGACATTGAAACTGTTCTTGTACAAACAGCAATTTCACTGCTGATTTTCAACAGCCACTTTGTTAGGAAACCATTGCACAAGCATCTAACTACAGGTCTGTTGTGATCATCCTGAAGCATCACTTTTTCAGGCTTGGGCTCCTCATCTTAGAAGATGCTGAGTATCCTCAGCTCTCCCCCCCTGCAGTGAGGGATGGATGCACAGTGACATCTCTGTGGATTTCAGATGCCTGGGTAATGACTTTTAAAGAAAAGCAGAATAACAGCTCCCAGACTCTCAGCTTACTGAGTCTTCTAATAATTGTCCCATGGGAAGGTGATGCCCTCCATTCTACTCTGCTGGAGACAGCAGACTGTTTGTCTCCTGAAATCTGTATCCCAGCAGAGAAAAACACCTGAACAATAAAGCACTCATCTCCCCACCTTGCCTGTCAGCAACAGCACATATTAACAAAGATCAGTATTTATCTCATTAAGGAGGGTTTGCTGCAGGAAAAGGGACCTGACCCCCAGGAGTGTCCCATATCACTGAGTGGAACCTGACAGTCACAGCAAGCTCAGCCACAGGCTGCTGCTCCCTTCAGTGAGTGGGAGACAAGTCTGTGAGCAGCAGGCTCTGCAGCTACACTGTTAGACACAGTCCAGGTCACAACCAACTCCAAAACCTCACAGTCAGATGCCTTGGAAATAGCAGGCTGAGTCTGAGAGCCCAGCCTAAGCCAGGGAGTGCCTGTCCAGGCAGCATAGTCAGGAACATGTGATGCTGTATGGAGATTCACCAACCTTCTGTGCCAGGCACTGGTCAGCATCCACCTCTATGCTGCAACACTGCTGTTAAACTGTACAACTGTTTGCATCTGCTGAGCTTAGCTGCTGGCATACTTTAGAGCAATGTTCATGGCTGAAGGTGTAGTAAAACATTTATCAGTTTGGGCTGGTCTCACAATGCCTGGCAACAGCCTCAGAGCATGCTCCTGTCCCAGCACTGATCCCACACCTCGCCTGCCCCTTCTTCCACCTTTGCTGTGGGGTAACAGAAGCAGCCAGGGCTGTCAGCATGATGCTGGGTTGTAGGAGGGTCAAGAGCATCCCTCCTGACTGTGAGGATGGTTCACATTTATCCAGAACAGAGCAAGGTGTTGCAATAGAAAGGAAAATGTGTGCAGCTGTATCTGTGATCCCCTCATCGAAGAGAATTAACTATTTCAAAATACAGCCTGCACTTGAGCATTCATGGTAAAAAATGATTTATACTGACATGCAAATTTAAGTAGATGAAGGTTTTGATTATTTCCCCTATCTCTTGGTTTGTGCTATTTCCCTGAGGTGGAAAAATGCTCTTTGCCAGTAATTCATTATAAATGCCCCAGCCATTCCCATTAGCTACAGCAGGTCTTCACTGCACTGCTCAGTATTAAAATATGCACAAACTTCTCTTCTCTCCAACTCACCAAACCCAATTTTTGAATCACTCTGAGAATTTAATCACATTTCAGTTCTCTTGGCTATAATCAAGGAGCATGCTTCATACAATATTTACTTTCTGTGCAGGTACCAAACTTCTATATGACAATTTATTTTACATACAGAGGACGACAGCTGAATGTTCTCTTAGGGCAAGTTATATATAAAATTCTGCACAGGGTATTATATCAAAGTGCTCCTTAGATCCATGCTAACTCTGTACCTAGTGCATCAGACAAGAAATGGCAAAATTAAGCCATGCACAGCAGCTTTCTTAACTCAAAAATCTTGGACATCCTTGAATAGCTAACAAAGCAAACATAAACAGCACTGCTCTGTAGCACGCTTCCTAATACCCATCCTATAACAGGCTGAATGCCCTGAACTTCCACCAAATGAGTTGAAAAGCTGCTGGAAGGAGGGACAGGTTGGGCCATATCACACATGGTCAGGGCAAAGGACTACTCTTAGACAAGGGCTCTAGCCAACCTGGGAGAAGCTGTAAGCTTACTTGCATGTGACACTATTAAATTAAACATTTCAGCAAATCACTGGAACCCAGAACAAGACAAGATGGAAAACACGCTTTACTTATGGCTACTCTTGTAATGAGGACCCCAAAACTGAACACAGCATTCAAGGTGTGCCCTCATCAGTGCCAAATACAGGGGGATGATCCCTGCCCTAGTCCTGCTGGCTATGAGGCAAGTCCAAAGCCAGAGCTCAACAAATTTGCAAATTGGATCTGCAGATATTCTCCATCTGTGAACAACTGTAATGGTCTGTGGCTAGAACATATTTTCTACATATACAGGACACTCAGAATCAACTAAGTCAATTTTGTCACTGCAGTCCAAATCTAAAAAATTCACCATAATGAACAAGTCACAAGAACTCACCATAGTCACTAAAAGGAAAAGGAACTTCAATTTAATACTGTAATTTAGTGCAAGATGCATGAAAATGGGACACCTGGTGATTTAGCCCTAATATGCTTTCCAGTGGGAGCATGAGAAAGCAGGTATCTGAGCCTCCCTTTCTCCTCCTGTAAGCCAGATGTCTTAGTTATCTATTTACCAGTGGGGTAATTGCTGTGGACTTCATGGCCTCTTTATCAGGCTCAGTGTTTTGGGAGGGTTTCAGGCTAAAAGACACTCTCAGGTGCAAGGCACAGACAATAGCACTGGGTGAGGAACAGACATGGCACCTTAGTAGTAGGATGTTTTTGAAACAATTTACCAAATGAATCCATAACCCTTGGCAACACCATCTGAAGGAGACAGTTCTGTACAGACACAAGCACGACTGAAACACTACAGTCGCAGTATCACTGAAAGTAAGAGATCATGACAGAGATCACAATATTCCTTCTCCCTATCACACTGCATTGTCAATGCTAATTCCATTTCTCTCTGGAAATGGTGCAACTATCTGTTACAGTTATCTACAATTTAAGTACCTTTGTGTTTTTTCCCTATAGTCTTGCCTCAGGAATTTGACAGTGTTTCGTGGGGCTTTTGCTCCTGATCAATCCCCTGTTGCCATCTGTCTGCTCCTGACAAATCCCATTGAGAAACACATCTCTGTAAGGGCTTGGAAACCCTCAGGTTGTGTAGAAGGATGTCATTTACTTGGGCTGATCTGTTCCCCAGACTCCCTGTTGGCATCCCTTGAACAGGTGAGTTTTCAGCTGGTACAAATCAGCTGAGCTCTCCTGGGACTCATTTACATCAACCAAGAATCTAGCCCAAAATATAGAGCTAATTTCCCATGCATCAGACTGACAGTCTGTATCCCTTGCTGACAGGACCATTATCAGCAAAAGAAGTGCTAGAAACTCATAAGAAATGGAGCTGGAACTGCAATTTTGGCAACCTTTTTGCATAGTAGGAGAAGTAGGGACAGAGTCTCCTCACCAGCTTTTCTCCATTCCCTGGGTGCATTGAGAGACATGAGATAGGTTTTGCTCACAAAGGCAGTTTCTTGCAATTATTGCGAAGGACAAAACCAAACCAGAATGTATCAGGTGATAAACCCAAGATTATTGAGAACCTAGGTGGAAACTTTCTTTGGAAAAGTAAATCAACATTAAATGGACATTTGTCTTTGTGAAGAGTATTTCAATATATGAATTTGGGACATAACAACATGACATAAGTTCATTTAAGGCCTTGCCAAGTCAATCAAATTCAAGAAGAATTAAAGAATAAGTGTAGAAAATATAGCTGCCTAATAAATAAACAAAAATGGCCATTGTTACTAAGTGGAAAATAGAGGGATGCCACTAGTTAATTCTGCAATGGCACAAAACTATTAAATGCACAGATACTAAAGGATTCAAGAAGACACTACTCTTGGTAACACATAAGACCACATAAAGAACTATCCCTAATCAATACAAATACTAAAAATTGCAACCAAAGTGAATCTCTGAGGTCTGCCTAGATACCCATCAAACCAAAAGCTGGATTTAACCTAAATAAGGGTTCTGTTCTGCTGCTCCGCCTCACACCAAGGGATACTAGAAATGACACTTCGTTCTCTCAGTGGCCCCTTTGACTTTAGGGTCGTGCTTCACAATGAGAAGTAACTGTTCTGCTGTAGGTTTAACAGTGGTTGAGTCCATCTCCATCCCATATTCTGCATCTGTGCCAAAATACATCTGATCCTTCCAGAATGTATACAATGAAAGAACCAACCTACTCCAACCAAGCACATTCACTGTGCATGCTGATGGATTTTCACCTGAGGTACAAAGCTCCCTATCCCACCCGGAGACAGCGACTGGAGGTGATGCTGCCTGAGGTGGAACTGAGCCTGCAGAAGCCAACACAGCACAGTGGGCAGCCAAAGAGAAGTGCAGCTGAGGGTGCTAATGAAAACCACAATGTACCCAGCAGTCAAAGGTATGTTTGCAGTGCAAATGTAAATGACACTGTGCAGTCACAGGAGCATGACTACACAGGATTAAGAGGACTTTGCATGATCTGGCTGTGTGGCTACAGCCCTGCAAACAGATCGGTGGATTAACTGTGCTAAGCAAATAGCCAGAGCAAAAGGAAAAGCAGAGTTTGATGCTGCTCACTGAATTTTTACTTTGTCACACAGTATAGCCAGTTCTAATTTGCTTTTGCTCTGGCAGACACAAGAGGAAAAATATGCAAAGCTGCCTCTTGTCCCAGCTGTCAGGATTGGAAAACAAATGAGAGTTGAGTAAGTTTACTTTCATGTCATCAGTATTTAAAGGCATCTTAAAGGAATCATTTATATAAAAGAATAATTTGTAGTAGGTAATAAACTACATTTTCCTCTTTTTATTTCCTTGGGAAAAAATTATTAAGATTTCAAACTAAATGCAATTAAAACCCCTGAACATAGTTCAATTAAATGGTTTTTTTTTCTCTTTTTCAGAGAAAAACTTGTTTGCTCTCTTGAGAAATGTCACTGAAAATTAACTGACATTCCTCATCAAAACTGCTAATAGAACATTTCTTTACCCACTCAGCAACTTGAAATCATAAGATTTTGGCACCTAATTCCTTTTCCATTCGAAAATTCTGGCCAAACAAAGAAAATTACTTCTTCTAATCCCTTTTAATAACAGTGATAGAGATTACATGGGAAGATACAAAAAGTGTCCAGGCATGTGTGTGGTTCACAAAGTTGTCCCTTTCCCTCTGTATCTCTTATTGGTTAGCTCAATTAGATCACGGTGATCAAGAGAGAGCATCCTTTCTGACTGGGGTTTTGGTTCTGGGTTTTTGGGTTGGTTATTTTTATTTCACACTTTGAGGTCATTAGTTTGCTTCAAAGTCTCTGCAGTTTGATTCCGTTCATCCATATGTACTCATAACTGAAACAGAGTAATCAGCTTAAAAAAGGCTACCACCATTATGCTGAATTTGCTCTCAAATCTCATGTCTATAGGTAATAAGCAGATTCCTTGGAGCAGTAAATTATTCATTTACCAAGCTCTTACTACCATTTCAGTGAGGACAAAATTAAAAATGTTTACTTACTGATGTATATAGGTATCCTTCACTGTTCATTGCCAGATACAACTTTGTTTGAACCCCCTGAATCGCCACCACTCGTAAACCCACAGGTATGAGGTTAAACAAAGCTAGGAGAGAAAGGAAATGGAGTGCAAAATTAATCCCTTAGAGTATGCAGATTGGATAGAGAATTAAACCATAATTACCAGAATAAAATACTAAATGCCCATTCATGCATGTATTAATTTCTGTGGGTGCTATAGAACAATACTGCTACTATCATGTTCTTCTATAGCAATTTCCTCCAATAGCTCAGAACTCATCTTCAGGAGGTATCAACATATCTCCCCCATTCTGAAGATGGTGAATTGGAGGTACTGAGGCTAAAAGGACTTACCTGCTTCATGAGAAGAATCCAGGCTCTGCTGAGTAGAGTAGAACATACTTAATTTGGTTTTGTTGTTTGTTGGGCTTTTTTCCCTCACAGTAAGTGCAAAAAAAGTAATTAAAAAACCCCAAAAAGTTTTTCAAGAATATCAAAACTTTTTTTTTTTCCCCAATTCAGATCAAATTCAGGAAACATTTTTGACCACAAGGAAGGAGCAAGATCAAGTTCAGGAAAGATAAAAACCTTCATTAACATCTCAAAATGTTTCTAGTCAAAACTTGGTGGTGGTTTGTTGGTTTTTTTTTGAGAGAAGAATGGATTTGAAAAAAGAGAGTTAAATAACTTGAAAATGAAATGAAATGACAGCATATTCTTCAGGGTCAAGACCTAAAACTGCTTTCAAACTCAAGCTGCTTTGAACGTTCTGCTTGTGTTTGTGCTTGTATACATGCTAATAGTGGCAGCTTTTATAAGCAGAAAAAAGCCTCTTCAAAACTTGAAGATTCTGGTTTATAAAGTGGCAAATTAATTTTATAAATAAAGAAAGAAAAAGCAAAGCTCTGCCATAGCTTAGATTCATGGATACATTTCAATTGAACACAAGTAATAGTGAGCTGAGTCCAGTACTCTGTGTTCAATATGCAGGATTAAAAGTAATGGGGAGTTAAGAAAATTTCCAAGAACTGTTCTCATAAGGCAAAGCATCTCCCTCCAGTCTGTTCCATAAATGCAGAGGTAGGATGAAGTAATGCCAAACTGGCTCTTATTTCCAATGGTTTATTACTTTGGCTGGAAAACTCCAGTCTGCTACAGGCTGAAGTTTAGTATTTATGGTCACTATTTGAAGTCAAGTTAAAACTGAATTATGAATTTGAAATGTTTTTATTATTTTCATAAGTATAAGCTAAAAATTATGACCCATTATAAATTCCTTTATCAGCCTGACAATCCCCAAACCATCATATTCCATTAAAAGAAAATTTGCAGCTTGCCAGCACTTAATACAGATCCTAAATTCTAGGTGTGGGTTTGTCAAGAGCGTGCCAAAAAAGGAAAGAGCAAACATATGCACAACCTACTTCAATAAAGGCATGGCCAGAAGTTAATGCTGTGCACTGGGGAGATGGGCTGAATTCTGGTGAATACTGACTCTGTTCCAGCAGGCAGCTGGACCTCCAGCTCCATGGGCTGTCCTGGGTTAACCTAAGCATCTCAACCCCATGGCTGGGTGCGGAGGGGCTGCAAAGGGCTGAGGATGGGGTGGGCAGCAGCCAAGGGCCATGCTCAGGGCTGGGCTGAGCTTGCCCTTCTGCACTGGCACACTATGAACTACAGCTGTTCTGCCCCAAGGTTTGGACACCTTTGGGCACTCAGTTTCCTATGATGGTTGAATATAGCAGAAAAAGTGGGAATAGCCAGAACTAATAAAAGAGTGTAGGAGTTCATAAAATCATATCTGTGTTTTTGTTTCCCTCTCACATACACAAGTGTACATGCAGACATAAACACACATGCACATGCAGCTTCTCCTTACACTCGCCTCCAGCACAAAATCAACAGAAAAGTCTTTCCTTTCACTAAAACAAAATCCTCTAGTTCTGTGCAATTTCTGGCAAAAAAAAAAAAGGTCTTACATTATCAGTAAGGGAAATGGATTTCTCATTTGTTCTATCAAATGCTTGAATTTATTTGGGGTGAAAAATAGTCCCTCTCTGACTCAGTAGATATTCCCTTGGTGAGCCCTCTTTTGCAGTTCAACCCCCAAAAGCAGCATCTGATCCCTGTGTAGGCAGGGGAGCACAATTTAAAGCTCAGTATCCAGGCAGAACCTGGAGGTCTCTTTTGAAAGATGCTTTGTTAATGGCATATTTACAAGCAGGGCAAGTGTCTGGGTATTTTCAGCACCAGGGTACAAGTCTGGGCACCACTGTGCTACAAACCTGTCAGAGGATCAGCTGAGGACGGGGCAAAGGCTGGGCCAGTGGAGAAGATACAGCTCACTGCCACAAAAGCCACAGAGATAGGCTTTAGTGAGTGGTTCCTGGCTGCACTATGCTTGGCAAAGTGAACAGAGATAGGAGGCTGAGCAGCTGCTGCCAGGGGAGGGCTGGGGCACCCGCTGTGATGGGTGCTCAGCTGCTGAGGGAAGCAGCTGAGCACCCATCACAGCGGGTGCCCCAGCCCTTGTGTGCTTAGCCCTTGTCTTGCCTCGAAATAGAGCATGTATGTTTATGGTAGGAAAACAGCTCAGCAACTGAGCATTTTGAGGCAAGACAAGGGTTGGGCACACTCAGAAGCTGGTTTAGACATTGGTGAGATTAGCAGCTGCTGTGGCACAGACTTTGGGAAGCTGCAAAAGGACTGTGGAGGAGTAATGCTGGCTCTGCTGCCAACTGCCTCTGAGAAGGGGAGAGGGGGACTGACTGTTGGAATGGTGCACAGTCAATCTGTCCTGTGCTAACACAGCCAGACACACAGACAGGCTGCCCCAGCTGCTGCCTCCAAGGCAAGGGGACATTTGCATTGCACCAAATATGGGGACTGTCCCCTGCAGCAGCAGCTGTTGCACAGCAATGTCCCACTATCCCTGCACAGAAGCAAGTTCAGTTCTGGCTTCTGGAACAGTGGGTGGCCTGTCCATGACCAGCAAATGCTGATGGGGCCAACGGCAGAGCCACGCAGCCTCCTTCTTTACAAGCCCCCAATGCCACAGCCAACGGGTTTGAGATGCTATCACATTTCTAGGGTTTGACCCTCATGTGGGCAGATATGACAGAAAGGGTGGCAAAAAAGCCACAGGAAAATAACTTGCTTGCTACTATGTTCAGTTTGTGTTAGCATAAAGTAATTCAAAGTTATTTGCATCCTAGCATTTCCTTATTACATTTCTTCTGTCTAAAATAATGATATAATATCCATCGTAATGAAAAATTTGGCAATGCCTCAGGCAGAAATGATCTTTGCTGTGGCCCTTGTGCAACACAAGCTGACAGAGAGTTAAAGCTGTAAAATAAGAGGCAGCAGGCCACAGCTAGATTTATAAATGTATGCATTACTGTGGGGTCTGTGCCACCCTTGCCTTGGCCACCTGGATCGTCATATACTTTCTGCAGGTTATTGTTTCCTATATTTCCTTATTTATCAGTCTTGAAATCTCTGTCTTGCCAAAATTGAGGAATAAATCCTGCCTTGATTTAAAACCTTGTCCTATTTAACACATTTAATGAGGCAAAATCTGTTTCTCAGCCAGGAAATCTTTTCCACGAGGCACTTCCTCAAATCATATGGACTCCTGGCTAAAACCAAGGTCTGGTGAGTGCTATGGCACCTCAAATCCATGTCTCACTTCTTGCTTAAATTGTGCTCCAAACTCTCATCTTTCTTTTAAATTTCTTGTAATTGAGGGTGAGATCTTGGTTTCGTGAATCCCGTGTGCAGCAGTGGCTCAAGCAGAACTTGAAATAATTGCTGCCAAGTCAGGAGTTAAAGAGGATATTCAAGCTAACTTCCCACCCAACTGTAGGTAGCAAATGACGGAGAAGGTGGACTCCTGCACCCAGGCAGCTGTCAGGAGCACAAAACAGCAGCTGGCTCTCAGGGGCTAACAAGCTCTCCCTATCCCTGCCATAAACAGGGAAGAGTAATTCTGAAATTGAAACAAAGCTCAGGTGAACCATGGCTCTGGTTTGCTCTAAAAAATACAGTTGCAGAGTCCTAGTGCTGTGCAACCTCAGCTGCATTTGAGGTTGGGAACATCCCTTCATTTTTAAGGGGAGCTTTAATTACTGCAAATGATCTTAGAGCGAATGTTCAGTGAAGGTGATAAAAGGGAACAGCAATTATACTCCTCAGGGGATACAAAGGAAGAGATAATGGGCTGCAGGAGGAGTCTCCCTGCATTGGGAGCAAGCTACAAGTCCTGTGGCTTCCCTGCAGTGCACGAATAGGGACTGAATAAGAGATGCCTACAGATTTTGGAAGAAAATGTTTTGGAGGACCTGATCCACTTAAGTTAGCAAGACTTTGGGAGAAGCCCTTTATGTGGACACTGAGCCACAGCATAAATGACTCTGTCTCACTAGCTCCATTAAAAATATTACAATTAAAGGACTGCAGGACATTCACGTCCATAGACTTACCTTACAGAAAAAAGAAATATATAAAAGAAAGTGGGGGTTTATGATAAAACTCTCCTTTTTTTCTGATGGTACTGCAGCCCAGCTGCAACCATTTCTGGGATACTTCTGTTATGTTCAAATATTCAGAATTTTGGAAGGCTGGTATTCAGCCACACAGAGTTTTTATTATTTGCTTTGTAATTTATCAGGTTATGGTAAATTTAAGGGCACAGTGAAAACAAATATCTATGAAACAGACACATTTTTACTTCCATAAATTTTACCTTATTTCAAATCTCAGAATCCCTATTAGAGGGATTCTACAAAGAAAGCAGTTGAATAAAAAAAAAAAAAAGGAATTTCAGACACTTACTCTTGTACATTAAAAGTTTATAACAATATCATCCTTTGATAGGAAAAGTAAGGTTTGCCTATTTCTTCTTCTTTAAGATAATTAACAGAATTACCCTGAAATCCTGAACAATCTGTACTGACTTTTAAAATCATAAATATTAGATCATCTACTTGAAAGAAAAGCAATGACTAAAGGCCAAGGGTCACTCTTAAGAGTAAACTTTGTGCCTGCACTGAGAAGACCTCTGTAAGATGGCAGCAGAGCTCATCGTTGAACTGATTCTCTCTTTATGTCACTTTCTCCGTAGTTGAGGATGGGACCTGGAGCCAGACCTCAAGTGTCCCTACATAGCCTGCACTTGTGCTCTGCCTTAAGGCCAGCACCTTCAGGGGCTGCAGAGGAGACCTCTTCCAGCAGCATAACTGCTTCCTTCCTGTTACTCAGAAGTTAACACAGGGATGCAAAAAGGGATTAAAGAGTGCAGGAAGAGGGTGGGAGCAAGTGATCGGACAAGTATGATATGTTACTGCCTATTGCATCTAGTGCTTATTCTGCCATGTTCAAGTGCCCTGTAAAATGAATTCATGTTTCACTTGCAAATGCTTTTCAAATGAAGAGGATGGCACTTAAATCAGTGCTTTTTAAAAATTAAAGAGGATGGTCTGCCTCTTGATTTTCTAGTTTGTTGCCTAAGTGGGCTGAAATCCCTTCCCAAACTCCTTGCATCTCCTAACTCTTCTTTCAGCACAGAAACGTAGTAAGCTAAACAGTATAACTATGTCAAATGCTTAAATATTTTGTTAACACACATCAGCTGTATGCTCTTGTCATCTTTTCCCATTTTCTATTAATCCTCAAAGTTGTAAGAACAACCAAAAACCAAAACCCAACCCAAAAACACCCATAGCTTTTTCACAGAAAAGCTGAGGGAAATGTAGTTGAAAGCTGAAGGTGTAATTAAGTTTAGAGGGGGTAAAAAATAATAATAATAGGGAATTGTAAACTTCAAAATGAAGATGAAATCTCATTGTTTGAGCTAACCCAGCTCCCTTTGAATGAGCCTCTATTTAAGAGTGGAGATAGCGTTATTCTATTTCAGGCACTCTGAGTAGGCGAGCAAATTTTCCCTGTTAAAAAAAAAAAATCTAATAAAATCCAAAGGACAGCAATGAACTTCTCTAGATTACCATGGAGATAACATTTGCTTTGTTTGTCATATGTGTCATCATTACCTCCTCTAGTTCATTATTTCTATAAGTGATTTTTATTTGCATTTCTGTCAGACCCAGTAAGTCCGAAAGACTTCTGCTCTGGGAGCCCAGCGTTAACGCTGCTTCCACTCACTCAGACATCCCAGGACAACAATTTTGAACAGATTTATGTGGGAAGAATGAGACACCACAATTCACAAACACACCATTTATTCTCATGTCACTTACTATAACTACTGTCCTCCTCTTTTGTTCCATCAATTGTTCCATCTGCTTGCAACTGCAAGTGGTATCCTTGCCTGCTGTATAGCTTTGTTACTATACCTTTAAGCTGAGGCTCTGTAAAAAAACAATAGTGAGATTAATGTGGGAAATCCTTAGGTGCCATTCCAAGTGAGCAGGATGTTAAAAACAAATCTCCAGGTTTCTTCTCAAGGCTGAGATATGAAAAAGACCCAAAACAAAGAGCAGGGCAACCAGCTTTACAACACTTTTCATTTAGGCTGAGACCAAATTTATGTCTATGAAATCAATTGCCACAATGATTAAATGCCACTTCTGATTGCAATATAGGTAGCACAGTAAAATCTACTTCCAGTGAATACAAATTCTGACAGTGTGCTGCTTGGCCTCAGGAGCTCAGCCCTATCTCATTTAAGATTAGAAATGAGCTGACAAAGAACATATTCTGCCTTTTAAAAAGGTGTGAGTTCTTAAATGGAGAGGGAAAAAGAGGACTACTATGATAGTGCTAATAAGAGCCATAGTGACAGTTGAGAGACTAAATATATAGCAGCGAATGTTTAGCACAGGAACTGCTGCAGCTCTAATAAACAAACCCCCATCCCTCACTGCTCCAAAGAGTACAGAGCATCCAAAGTGATAAACTACTCAATGAACATATGGAAAATGGAGGGGGGAACCCTGAAATCCAGCAACGTGTGGAACTGCAAAATAAATATTACCATAAGGGTTGAGGTAATTACCTCATCAGCTAGAAGAAGAAAGATCAAAACAAGGCACAGTTTGGAGAGATTTCTTTTTTTTTTCATAACCATCCTCAGATTCAGTTAGAAAGCAAGATATCTCACACTGTTCAGACCATTCTAAATCAAAAAGTATATACAGCAACAGGATCTGCTGTCAAGTCTGTCATTTAAGATATCTAGGTAATGCACCAGGAGTAATTGCAAAAAAAGGTCTACTTCCACTGAATCCCAATGACATCTGCATTGTAGTCATTTCACACAATTATGGTTGTCAGGAGGTGATGCATCTCTGCAGCTCACTCCACACAACTTAATTCAGAGATAAACACACTGTGAAGATATGATGTGTCATTTCCAACAGCCAAGGTCTGGGTAAGACTCCTTGTGTTTGTAATCAAAGACATTAAGGAGCTCTGCTACTGTACTTCATTTTACTAGGAGCTGAAGGCAAAAGCTTAGAGTAGTTTGTGTAAATGTATTAGTTCCTATGCCTAATTCTCATCTGTCAACTTTTCTGAAGTGAAATTAATCCAGTCTTCACTTTTGCTTTTTAGCCATAACACATCCCAAAGCCATTTGTAAATTGTGAACCAGGCACCTCTTCTGTGGCTGCTGAGAAAGGCAGGCAGGTTAAGTGGCTAACGGCATCAATGTTTCAGCACAGCAAAGCAGTAGCAACATTACCAGAGGGTTTTGCTCCTCCCATACACAAAAAAACCCACTGAGATCAGGGACTGAGTCTTCATGCCTGATCTTTTGCAACTCTGACATAGAGAAAACCGCGTCTGCAGGGCAGCTGCATGTATGAGTTTCCTAGAAAGGAACAAGGTGCCAAAGCAAAACTATGGAAGGTGCCAGCAAAAGCAAAAAGCCTCATCTGCAATCAGAAAATACAGCATGGTACAGGCATTTTGTCAAGCAGGAAGACAAAACCAGATCTCTAGACCACTAAGTTACTCAACATACAACTGGAAGAGGTTATATGTGTGGGAATTTCCCCCTGCTAACATCTCCCCCACAAATAAAACACGTGTTTGTATATGTGTAGGTGTAACAGAGACACAGACTACTGAATTACCGGTACACACGGGTGCACAAATGAGGCAGACAGTGATGGTTTGTGTTATCCAAATAAACCAGAAGAAAATGAAAGGGAAAGGGGCAGGCATGGGGTACCCAAGCTTATCAAATCATACAGGCCAGGAATGGCAATACCTACATGTTCACTTTACCAGTACTGAGACACCAGTCCCCCTTTCCCCATGCCTGATGCACACCCCAGTTTGCATTAAACAAGCCAACCCCCCAAAGACATAACCCTTGCCAACCTGGTCGCCGCCTTCGCCTTTTCTTGGAGCCAAAGAGTTTGACCCTGGAAAACACATTCAACTTGTTCTTGTCGCAGCTTCCCTTGCTCTTGCTGGGGCTGTTGACACACTTACAGGCATTGGACTTCTCCCGCTCCCTGGCTTGTCTCTTCTGGCGGATCAGGGAGCTGGCGATGGCTGCAGCCATGGCCGCCACTGCCCCGGCACCACTGATGGGTCAGGCACACAGGGTCTGTTCGCTGGCCGCGGGCACCGCAGCCAGCATGCTGCTCGGCCCGTCCCCAGTGGTGGGGACGCTGCCGGGCGCCTTGGCCAACGTCACCCACCGCCAGTCGGCTCGGGAGCCCAGAAGACAGTGGTGGGATTCTTGTACCAGAGCCCCGGGTTGGGATGCAACAGTTTAGCTCAAGTGTTTTTGTCCACTGAGATCTTCTCCTTTTGATTTTCTGATGCTTTTCTTATTCCTCTCAACTTCTGGCAAGGGAAAGTTTGCAGGCAGAGATAAGCGTTTCTACGGAGATCAAGCAGATCACTTGCAAGACATCCCTCAGAGCTTCTCCAGACGCACTATTCACATGCAGACATGGCACATCCAGTTGGTGCAAGATCATTGCATCTCCCTTAGCCCTAATTTCTCCAGTTAACTTTTCTCCCCACCCATCCCCTCCCCATTCAAATCCCAGCAAACACCTGTTAGATTCCAGGAGGGGCTGTCCAGTTGCAGGGGTTTTCTAGATCCTTTTTTCCTCTTCTCCCTTAAGAAGAGATCCGAAGCAAGTGGCAATGGAGACACTGGGAAGAGGTGCCGATGCCTGGAAACTCGGCTGCCTGCTACTGAACGCCTCTGGAAACTGCTTCCCCTCTACTCCTCGCAGGTGCAGCTGCCAGCACAGCTTCCCCTCCTCGGTCTCGTTGGGCTTTGGCAGTGCAGCTCTTGCCACCAGGCAGTAAACAGCCAGAGCTCCCCTGACGCTGCTTGCCCGCAGCTCAGCGCCGAGACTGCAGCAGCAGCAGTGCTCCGGCAGCGATGCACGCACCGCACACACCCGCACACACCCCAGCAGCCCTGCGCTGGGGACAGAAAGGAGGCGACGCAGCAAGCCCCTTATCACCACCCTCCTCTCCTCCTCCTTCTTCCTTTCCTCCTCCTCCTCTCCCAGGCAAGGCAGCGAGCGGGAGACCTGCCCGGTGGCTCTTTGTGTGGCGAGTTGCGGAGTAGCCCCCGAGGTGCGGGCAGCGAGGAAGCAGGAGGTCTTGGGGTGAGCAGCCCACCCTTGCTGACCCTCCGGGCTGTGGGTACCTGCTTCTGCCAGAGCTGCCTCCTGGGGAGGCGCAGACACCCAAACAAACGTGACTGCGATGAGCAAATAGCTGGCACCAGGCTCTCGGCAGAGAGTGAGGACACCTGGCCGGCAGCGGGAAGGTGGCTCCGGGTGAGTGGTGGTGGGTAGGCAAGGCAGGGGAGCTCCAGCCATAGGATTCCCCTTGCTTCCCCTAGTCCTCACAGGGTGGACCCCTCTCTGCCTCACTGATTTGTTGAAGGCTTTTGGCCTCTCTTGCCTTTCCTTCCCCCCCACCTGCTCTCAGTTCCAGTTTTGTAGCAGAGATTAGAAAATCCTCAGAGAAAGCGATTTCATTGTCATTGTCATGTTCTCCCTCTTCCCTTTGTGTCCCTACGGTGCCTCTGTGTCCCCCGAGGCCAGGCTCTCAGCTGGGTTTATTCAACCCTAGCTAAGTGGTGGCCAGGCTGCAGTGGTACCAGGGCAGGGAGATGCTAGGAGCAGAGTCTGGTGTCAGAGCACTGTGGTTGATGCCCTGCACAGCAAACATTGAACCCTGCACACATCCATGCTCCAGGGCATAGGAAGCAGGAGGAAGGTCCTGGGGGTCTCTTTGCAACTCACCTGCTGCTCTTCAGTGTTCTTTCAACATCTGTGGCTTAAAATAAAGCCAATTCAGACTAGGCACAAAACACAGATTTGTAGCCCTGAAGGCAAACAACTATTGAAATAATTTATCTCCTCAGTAGAGGGATTCACAGTCACCTGCAGGCACCAAGGCAGAGTGGGGTGTCCTGTGAATAGGAGAGGGGAGGCTGAGGGCTGGTTCCTTGCAGGAGCTGAGCTCAGTGGGGACTGCGATGGTGACAGGTTTCATCATCAAAGCCTGGGAGCAGCATCCTGGATGCCCTGGGTCAGTTCCAGGTCTCCCCTGGGGCTATTGAGACAGAACCCATGTGGGTGGGTTGGTATGAGTGCACCAGACTCCTGATGTGCTTTCAGACTCATAGAGACTTCTTGGGATACTTGCCCCTTCTTATTTCCTCCACATGTCCTCAGCAAAGCCACATGGCTGTCTTCTTCCTCCCTAGGTTGCACATTGTGGTCCCAGGCAAATGCAGCAGAAACCATACCACCCAGTACCTTCACCTCAAAAAGCTCAATTGAAAAAACAGTTTGCTCTATCTCTGCAAATGTTACAGTCCTTCCCTGAGCTAGAAACAGCTCACAAGGAGTCCAAATCTGTTTCCTCCAACGGGGAACTCTTGTCTCAATAAAACCTGTTGCGTGGCCAGGCCCTAAGAACACAAATGCCCATAATGCACAAGTTTTTAAGACTATGACTGACTGAAAGTGCAATGTGTGCCATCACAACCTGAAACCTTGGCACCTGACATGGAATATTGAATTTGGCAGCCTACCATCAATACTTCTTTTCTCCAAGGAATGTATGTATACATGTACACCAACATGTGTAGTATAAACACACAGTTGCCTTTGTCTGTGAAGCACACGTATACTTATTAAATACTCCTAATATTGTGTTTGGGTTAAACACTAGGGTAAAAATAACTGTAATTCACAAGTTCCACCACTACCCTCATCTGCCAGTCCACATAAGATACGTGAAAACCAACCCAGTTGGATATTATTAGTAATAACTCATCCTACTTAACTCACCGGTAACATACTACGAATTTTGCCATCTTTCCACTTCCAATACAGACTTCTTTTTCCTGAGGCGTGCCCATCACTTTATAAATATTCCCAGTTTGGAAAGCAGTGTTTGATCTTCAGATCAAAGTGAAGCTGCTTCATTGTGATCTGTCCTACGGGTCAGGTGACATTTAATTTTCACAATGACTAACCAGAACTCAGAATTCAGCTAACCTTGAAAATCCTAGAGAAAAGCAGTGTACAAAAGCAGTATTTAGGATATCTTTCTGCCAGCATTCCAGCCTGCATGCTTAAAATCCATAACGAAAATTCATTTGCACAAATGTTCCTTGACAGATAACTAAAGAGAGGAATAAAAATAGAATATATGCATAATCAGATTTAAGTTCCAAAAAACAGTCCTCCAGGTTTTTTTGCATGATCAACCTCTTCATCTATCGGTACTCCTACAAACATGTCTTCATTTACTATAAATGACACATGAAGATGAAGATCTTGTTGGGAAACTGTCTTTGGTACAGGATCAGCCTGTGGACTACTTCAGTGTTATGGAAACAAGGAACAAGGGAAAACTTTATTTTCTTTGAACAACAAGAGCTGTTCACTCCCCACCATGCTAATAGGCAAAATAAAATAACATTCCAAGAAACTTCTTGAATGTAGAAGACAACCAGACACTCCTCGAACATATGTCCTCTTTGTGTGTGACTATTGTAAGGTGCCACATTTAAAGTTAAAGAGTAAATTGCCAGTCCCATTTCAATCAAGAATTAAGCATCTCTTAAGAAATCAGCATGGGACAGACTTGTAGAGTTGCTGTCAGAGACAGCACCATGATCTACCTGAAGCGGGAACTGACCCAGCAGCAATACCATTCTTTTGAAGTACACGAAGATCCCACCTGCTTTTGATTTCTACTTTTCCCTCCCAGACATTTGTTGATTATCATTTCCACGATACCACACTCCCCAAAACCAGGACTTGCTCTTTGACTAACACAGTACACAGTTTTCAAACAACACAAAATGTGCTGCCCTCTCTCCCCAGTTCACGCAAAAAAAACCATCAAACCCCCATCACTGGCCCAAATTTCAGCGTTGTTGGTTCTTTCTCACTTCTTGTTTTTGCTCCATCCTCCTTGAACTATTTGTGCTGTGGCAGTTCCCAGACCACACCTGCTCCCCATGAATTTGAATCTATCCTAAGCACAAAAGTTTTATAGTAGGTCCTACATAAACCTGTAGAAGCTGAGCAAAACAAATGCTGCACAAAAATCGAGACCAGATGCAAAATCACAAGCCAGCTCCAGACCTTCCTGTCACCAAACAAGCTGCAAGCTCTGACAAGCCACGATAGCAGTGCAGCATGCCTGGTGCCAGCTGAACAAGTTTCCCCCACTGCTGATCACCTGTGCCATTCCAGCACATGAGTGTCAACAGATATGATGGAGCACACAGCAGCTTATAAGTGCAGCACTGCTGTCAGAGAAGGGAAGAGGTAGAGGAGAGACAGTGTTTTCCTGTTCAAGTGATTGGCACATATATGCCCAACATGTGACTCGTCGAGGGACCCAGCTCCTCTGTGCCCTGCAGAAGCGTGAACAGTTCTCATGACGTGTTGCCATAAAGCAAGAACTTACTGCCAGCACCTTGGGTCAAAATAGCCCATCTTTAGGTTACAGAGCACGTTCAGTTATTTCCTCTTCCCCTATAAACAAACACCAAAAGATTGATGGTAGGTCCTATATAAACAGGTAGATGCTGCAGCATAACAATTGCTGCATGAAAATCAAGACCAGAAGAAAACCCACAAGCCAACTCCAGACCTCACTCAGCCTAGCATAAGCCCCAAACCACTCTTCTACTTTTACAAGCCCGAAGCTGCTTTGGTGTGACAAAAATTTCAGCCTGGCATGGGATATCAGGAATCCCTCCTAAGGCTGTGTTCTTCTTGCTGATGTAATGTGCTATTGCTGTTACAGAACAAGCAGAACAAAAATGCCTCAGGACTCAAATCTATGGACTATTTCCACTGCCTACACTCCCAAAAAGTAGAGCACTGCTTTCAGAATATTGCCACCAGAATCGCTTCTCCCTCTTTTCAGGACGAGATAAACAAGACTTCATCCAGTCGGGTATGACACAGCAGCACTGAGGCCCACAGTGATATTTTTTTTCCTCTTCTAAGTAAACAGAATTACTATTCACCAGGAAACAGAGCTGTTCAGACCCAAGCCCTGCATCACTTAGCTCCTCTGTGAAACATCCCGTGGAAATGACTCAGCCTTTCCTCTGCAGCCAGCTCCGCGGCTGGACATGAGCGCTGCAGAGTGGCTGGGTGCTCTCTGCTCAGGGAATGAGCACTGTTTCCTGTCCGGTTCACTACCCCTGAAAGCCTCATTCTACCCTAGACAGGAGCTAAATTAAGAGTGAGCTAGAGGTTTATTTCTGAGGGCAAGGTGGAAAAAGGTATTAGTGGAAGAGCTAGGGATTCAGGCAGCTGCAGATCAAGAGCTCAAATTTGAGGATATTTTAGTCAATAGGCTAACTTAAAATTAACCTTAACAGTAAAGGTCAGCTTCGATAACCAGCTGCAAACCATTTTGCATGCTGTATCATTGTAAACAGAGTATTTTTGTGTCAAGAGTATAAAGGCATTTATAAATAGTGAACATGGATGGTCCTGTATGTGTCTGTGTCATGGTTCTTTACAAAAGTGCACTGTGCAGCCCTGCTCAGTAATAGGAAAAAAAATCAAAATACCTTCCTGTGACTCCAGTGTAGACACTCAATCTGGACCCACTTTGCCTAAGAGCTTACTCATTCTTCAAGGGATTAGGTGCCTGGTTGATTTGTGTCTTCTCAGAGTACAGAATCATGAATCCCAACACTAGAAGAGACCCCAATACAACTAACTGCTGCACAGGACTGGATGTGCTGAAGTTGGCCTCCATCCAGCAAAGCAGAGAAACACATCCCTGTCTTCACGCAAGTCATCTCAGTAAGACTACTAAGATACTTGAAAAATAACTATGCTCCTGACGCATTACAAAAGGTTCTCATATCCTTATCTTGTCCTCTTATCAGATCTGCATGAGTTTGCTAGGACAAGGTTCACTGTCTCTAACAAGAATTTGGGCATTTTCTTCATGGATGATATGCCCCACTAAATGCTCAGGGTGGCCATGAGACCTCACATCAAGAACACCAGTTTCCTTTTAGATTCTCAGAGAAAATACTGATGAGAGAAATCCCAGTTGTGCCCCTTCCCACAAAGCTGTGGGAAGCTGTGAATTCCGATTCCTTTACAGCACTGTCTCAGTTAGAACTGGATTTGATCTTCCCCGGTGGTGCAGGCATTTTTGGAAAAGGAGGACATCATTTGAAGGCAGAAAACTGGAAATATTTTTGCCTAGGTTAATCCATATTCAGTCATCCCAAAATGTCAACCACAAAAGATTGTCTATCCGGTGCATAAAAGATCAGTGCCAATCAGCTAGGAAAGGTCACAGAACAAACAGAAGAGATCAGCTCCCATAGCTCTGTGGGCTCCCAAATTAGGAACACGTTATTCCAGTGTCTTGGGGGGCCCAACCTGAGCCAGGAACTTGAAGCACTGACCAACTGACTTACCTCCACCCACCACAAAGCCATAACAAAAATTACTCCCACATCAGTATGCACAGAAGTATCTGTTCATTCACCTCTCAGCACGATGACTCTTGGAAACATCAGTGTAAATGACAGCATATCATCCCTGAAATATTTACATCTCAGCATGGGACACACAAGAAGCGTGTGTTCTATGCCACTGTCAAACTTAACATAAGGCCACTTTACACATGACAAAACACTGCAAACCATCCTTCGCAGACCCAAAGCAGGTTGCCTAGAGATTGTCACATCGTTCAGATGGATTTTTTCTACCTTTCCATACATGTGATGGTTCATCCTTTGTAAAGAGATTGATAAAAACAGACTCTCAGGTTTCCAGTGAGTTGGAGCCTCTGAGAGTTCTTACCCTCTCTCGTACACCCAAGCATTTCTACCAGCTTCTCACAGCCAAGGTCCTTGCTTTGCTCAAAAGCTAACTTCTGCCCCACAGCTTGACTTCACATAACTACAGAGCCCAGTTTGCTGCAGTCATGTGCTGGATGCCAAACTTTCTGCTTCCCATGGCTATGTTGATGATGTAAAACCCATCTGTTCTCTAATAATGAAACCAAACTACCCAGGTTGGGATCAGAAATGCCTGGCGATGGTTTTCTGTGACTGACTTACCTAACTGCCAAGATCATGACATCAAGTTCACACAGACAAATGAAAATGTCAACAGTGCTGGTCACAAATGAAAGGGACTTTGAGCAAAAAGAGCCATGTCTTGAATGGATGCAGGGCTCTGCAGGAGCTGGAGTTAGACCCTGCACTGGGTCAATCCTTCTGCAAATGTGCAAGTGGGGTCTTGCTTGACTCACCCACATGGAGCTGGTACCAGTTTATCTGAGCAAAAATACTGGTCTGAGTTTCAGTAACCAGAAGTAACATATTTACCTGAGGATTAGGAAAAGGGCCATGACCCAAAACTTCTGCATTACGCCTCAGTTCACCTTGTAATTACCATAGTATTAATAATGACATTACAAAACATATCTGACCTAAGTGCAGTGATGTAAAAGTTAGGTTTATCTAAGCTCATCTGACCAAATATCTGGTCTGTACCATCAGGAAAGAAGAGAAAAAGGCACTTTCAGATGGCAATTCATTCCCATCCAAAAAATCACCATTATTTTCACAGCTGCATGAAGGAAAACACTGCCACTGACTTACTGAACTATCATGGTTGAGTGATTCACACTGTAATCTACCTAATGTATCTTTAGACTAAATAATATTTACCACCATCAAAACTAAGTGATCACTTAATGAAGGCCCATGTAGCTCAGTGTCTTGCTTCTGGCACTGCTCAGTAATACATGTGAATATAAAACCAGCCCAGTAGTTGCAACAGCACACTTCCCACGCACACATACCCTCCAGCAATTGGCCTCATGGCAACTCCAGGCTTAGCAGGAGCTGCTGCTGGCAAGAACATAGCAAAGGTGACACCTATAAATCACACAGGGATTTTGAGGTGAAAAACACATCATATCATAAGTAAACAGAGGGGAATTCATTAGCATAAGTTAGATGCACTTTTTTTGCAAGCAGCACTCAGAAGCAACATTGGCTATCAAAACAGGAAGAAGAATCACAAGCTGGCATTTGCTGTATTGGACTTAAATAGGTCTGGAGACTAGAAAAATTGTGTATGCAAATTCAACATAAGCAAATTAGAAGAAATTCAGAGAAGTCAATTCAGAGAAGAAGGCTAATAGTAGAACATCTGCTGCTGTTCCCAATATTAACATTAGGAGCCTGGGTACATTTCTGGGGACTCAGATCTCATCAGAAAGCATGGAAAAGTTTTGTTGCTATGCAGAGAAGCAATGCTCAGAAATCAGAGCAGTAGATATGCAGCTCCCCAAGCTGAGCACTTATTTCTCACGTAAGCCCAGCTGAACTACAACAGGGACACATTTTCTTGTAGAGAGACTGGATAACTGTCCAACTTGTAGCTGCATTTCTACCTAAAACTACCACCAACAACAACCAGTACATTAAACTGCAGAAGTAGAAACAAACATAATACCATGATCATAATTAAATTCCCACTCCATATGTATGGCCTTTGCAGCTCCCTAGTCATACTGCTAAATCGTACTGAGCTAAAGTCACAGCAGAAAGACACACCATACTTAGCAAGTGCTGATATATCATCAGGATTTCTGTCCTCTCCCTTCAATCCTCTTCCCTTCATTTATCATTCTCATTTTCCACCTTTTCCTGCCAGGATCTTCTTTACTTGTTTCATTAAAAATTACAACACCCTCTAATTAGCAGTAGCCATCAGAAACTGTCAGTATCTTGATATCCTTATTCCTCAGTTGAAGTCAACTTAATCTTGTTTACAAACATATAAAATTAGTTTAGCGTCATCTACAACACAGCATTCCAATGCCTGGGAGCTTTTGCTGGGAAAGAAAGGACAAAGACCAGAATTAGATTCTAAGGAATAGAACTAAGCCTGTTGGATTATAAGAAGTTATCTTGGCTGATCTTTCGCTAATGTTATCATTCGACCTATTTCACTCAGCCCATTCCATATTGCTTTAATGAAGGAAGACCTCCTTGCATTTTCTTGTCTCCTCTATGAGGCAGTCATGAGAGGTTAAAGGGTCTAATTGTAAAAAGGCATCTATGGGTACAGCTACATAGGCCAAACATGTAGCCACACAAAACTAGTGAAATACTGCATCACTTTGTGAGGGCCTGCAAGGATATCCAGGCATGATATCCTCACATGACTGGACTATGTCTTCCAGAAGTTGCTGGCATCTGTATTGCTTCTGGACTGTAACTGGGCTTGCACATCTCAAACTTCTGCAAACATGGGTTCTACATTCGTAATATGGACACTTAAATACAGGCCTTTTTTTCTTCCTTTCTTCTTCCTGACCTGTAAATACAAGGAAACTCAAAATGTCACAACAATGCTGAGATGGACAAAGAGCAGGGAATCAGAGTAGAGCTGTTAATGCTGGGAGAAACTCCCACCTCCCTCAGACCTTTCTTCTTCTTCTTCTTTCCTCCCCCCCCCACCTCCACCACAGCTCTGTAATATATTAAACATCTTACTCAGTGACTATATTTTTAAACTATCATTGCCACAGATTTTAGCCTACTTTAAAAGTTCTGATGCTAACTCTTTCCAGGAGGCTTTTGGCAAAATAGAGTTTCATTAATTTGTAAACAGTCACAAACCAAACAAATGGGACAGGTTTCCAGTACTTGCAGACGAAAAAACCAAACGTATAAAATTACTGCTCAAACCAGAAACAAGAGGGACACCTAGAGTTAGTTCTCGTAACTGCCCCAGCAAGGTCATTCACTTTCTTTTCCTTGTTTTGTTTCGGTCACTGATGATAGTTAATTACAAGCAACAACGTACGTAGTGCCTCCGGCTGTAATTAACAGCAAACTCTAAAGTGCAGGGTTCAGGCCAGCAGGGAAAGCGGCCATGACTCCCGTGGAAGGCTGTATGTGTCACGTTTGAGACTGTGTCTCTCGCTGAAGGCTGTTTCTCACATTTAAGGCTGTGTCTGTCTCTCGTTCACCCGGAGCTCGGGGAGGTTCCTCTCCCGTCCCCGGTGCAGGGAGGCTGACATAGGACGGGGAGAGCAGCCGCTGTTCGCGGTGCTGATCCGCTCCCTGTCCACCAGCCCCGCCCGGCTCGCATCGTGCCCCGCAAACCTCCCACCTCCTCGGAACGAGGCCCCTGTCCTTTACACCAAATTTACAACCGAACATCGAGGTCCATAACTGCTAGCATTTCGTTTGTATATTGTGGCACTCCTCAAAGCTAACCTTACAGAAAAACTTTGTGAGTGTTTTGGACTCACTTCATCTTTACTGCTCTCACGCTGTAAAAACTCATCACTTCTGCAAAAGAGCAATGGATTTAGTAGTTAATAATCTGGATCACATATAGAGTGGTTATATTTTCTAAATGCATTTTTAATATGGCCAAAACATTGCAGCCTGCTTACTCCACATTCTACACTGCCCTGCACTTAGATTGACTATAGTAATTTCAAAGAGAAAAAAACCTCCAAACATGGATGCCGTGAGCAATGTCATAAAAGTTGTTTACTAATCGGGTCGAGTTATTTCTAATAAAGAATGATACAGGAATCAGACACTTAATATCTAACTTTCACAGTGAATATCTAACTCTTGGTACATACTGGTTATTATTTGATATTGGGGCATTTTCCAAGAGCCCTTGGGTTTGTTTTTCTCTTCTAGCCGTAGGGCGTTGGTTCTTAACAGTAACCTGACCGTTTCACATACCAAATGCAGAGAACAGACTTTTCTATTATTAAAGAAGAATAAATCAAATCATCAAAAGCCTTTAGCTAAAACATTTGCAAAAGAATAGAAAATTATGTGTTTTTATATTGAAAAGGCTTTCAAGTTATTAACACCATAAGGTCATTGTCTTCCATTAATGTTAGGCACAGTACTCTCACAAAAATGCAGTTAGAACGGAACTGGAATCATTGGGGTTTTCTTTAAAACAAGCTTTATACCTGGCAAAAACCTTCAGTACAAAATTAACTAAAGATGTTTCACAGATGTTTAAAAGGCCTTAAGAGCAACCTGTGTGACATTTGACACACACAGTCAAACAGGAGAAATTTGCCAGTTCAGTAGCATATTCAGTATATTTACAATTCCAATCAGTAGGAATTAACAGTAACACTTGCCTTTTCCTTCTTAAATAGTGTATATTTAGAGTTACCAAAGAAAATTCATGAAGTCAAAGAACAATCACATTCTCAACATTAATAAATATTAAGCTTTAACTTATTTATACAGTTTATCATCTCTACAGTAGATTAGTTGCCAAGAAATACCTTCTTATTTTTTTCCTGTAAAAATATTGGTTAAATACATCTTACCTGAATAAGACTTTCTTAACCCCAAAGCCATGCTGCAAGCTGCTCCTACCCAGACACTTGCAGTCTACATTTGGAGCAGACACACAGGGAGTAGATCAGAGAAAGTTTAAGGCATATTTAAAGTATTCTCTAAGGTACTGGCCAGAAACATCAAGCCCATACCCGTGGTATAGAGAGATCATTAATGGGCATTAGTGACAGACCATTATGACTTTCAGAGATCATTAAAGATTCATAATGTAGCTGTATTGTTCTGGCAACATCTAAGCATTTCTTGGACATAAATGTACATTTCTCCTACATGATTTACTTAAACTTATTATTTTTGAGTGTCAAATTTTATTTTCTGCCTCCTAGAATTACAAAGAATGCCTGTAACAGGATACTGCAGTGCATTACGCCAGCCACTGGAGCCTGGGGCTTGGTTTAGTTGATACTCTATTGTAAGGCATTTTGCAATATGAATAGCTCAACAGCATTCACGAGGTAGAATATGTACCACACTTTCCTTCTTCTTTAAGTAAGCTGCTTAACTGATGTACTGTAAATGGTATAAGTGTAAAACTACACTTAGAAATATTACATAGCTAACAATTCTGAAATATTTACCTTTTGAAATGTTTAATTTTTACTTCTGCACTTCCAAAAAGCTCCTTTTTTGACATTTGGGTTTAGTGAAAAATATTGAACATCTTCTAGTTGGGATCAACTAAACCAGCTACTCCGAATGCAGTTTTGATGAGGGGAGGAAACACTGAGATTTGTTTTGGAAGATGCACAGTACTGTAAAGACTGTGGTCCAAAATGTGACCACAATTACAATACAATTGTGTTAAGCAAAGGCTGGATTTGAATCTTCTGTTGCTGAACTTGACTGAGACTTGTTTAACTCATCCTTCTTCAGCACAGCAAGTTAAGCCTATGCTCACATATCATGTAAGTAATGAGATTTAATCAATTTAGAAGCAGAGTCAAACACCATCTCTAAGTGTGATATCATCATTGTGGAGTCATACAACTGCATGTAATAGAGAAGACCTGTTTAAAAAGGTTCTGCTTCTTCACCAGGAGTTACCACTTCCTCCAAGACATTTTTACAAGTCAAGTGTTTGTGAGCATGTTTTATTTTGCAGTGTAATGGACCAGTAGTGAACATATACCAATTTGTGTATCAGGAGGAAAATCACTGAACTCCAGCTGAGGAGCAGTCACTTCTTAACATCTCTAACACATTCACTTGTAAATGCATGAAACATGCTAAGGATCAGACCCTTAAATTCACTGACAAGTGAACATCTTCCATAGGCTAAGCTTTAGGTACTAAAATGAGATCTAGCAACTGAAGTCACTCAAGCATTTTAACAAGATTTAGCACTTTTTCTTTTTCCTGAATCCAGACCTGAAATGTGGAGCATGCTAGTATACTACTTAAAATTTTCCTAAAATAATATTTCAGTGTTTGCCAATACATGACTGCTTATGTACTTGCAACTCACAATAACAAGTATGCAGAAACAAAACATGCTGTCAATTGCACACTTTAAGAATATTTGCTGTTTATTATGCCACAGTTGCTCATAATCAAGCTGTGAACATTGCTGATATCCAAATACATCATATTGTTAAAAACATCATTAATTATTGCTGCCAGACACAAACACTACTAGACTAAGAAAACTGCAGTGGGGCAAAAAAATGAACTTGCTTCTGAGACCTTTCCACTTGAAAATGACACCATTTTCACCAAAAGAACTCAAAAAACCCATGTGGAAGAAGGTACTCAAGTCCATCTCTAATTGCCTGCTGAGTTTTATTGATTTCAAACAACTGACCTTGAGTCAATAGGTTTTATGTCACCCATGTCAATTATTGACAGGCAATCAAAAGGCAGAAGTGGCATTGCTTACTGCCTTGCAATTACAGACAAGGTTAATCTGCTTGTAAATTTAGTTCTTTTCCCACAAGCATCAGTGCATTTAACTTCTTTTCCCAAAGCCTACATAAATTTGTAATGACAACTCCCTAAAATTTACACAGTTCTTATTAAAATTTCAGTATTCTGTCCTCTGCAGCTACCTCAAGAACAGTTTAAGTGATTCAGAATCATTCTTATGGTTTTACAATAAATTTGGAGTTGTATATTGAAAACATAACCTATGTCCAGCTAGTCCTTGCTACTCATTTAGTTATTCAAGGCATATTAACATGGGGCTTTATTGTTTTTATTAATAAAAGGAAAACACAGCTTGCTCTAATCTCTACCTTGTTTTGGTCACTTCATGCTTAGTATGTGGCCTCAGCAGCACAAGACTAGAACCACCTGACACAAAAGAACACAACTCCTCTAAGATGCCAGCTAAGACCTTACCTCTACTAGAACACCAGTTATCTCTGGGGGTGTTAAGTTAAAAAAAGCAGCTTTATAGTGTAGTGTAGGACCTGCACCAAAAAGACTGCAAGTAGAATTTATAATAAACCAGCCATTTTATATCTTTTCCTACGTACCAATAAATATCAAGCTGCTGTTTGCTGTGAAGTACTCTCTGGAGATTGCCACATTGTAACCAGCAGATGACTGATGACTAAACAACGAAAAGCAATTTACAAAGGTTGTTTTGGAGAAGGCATTTACATTTCTAACCATCCAAGCAGGAAAACATGGCCACACTATTAGCATGGTGCTCTACCTTCTGTGCACGTTCTCCACAATGAGCAGATTATATCTAGTTTGCCTCTAAGTAATGATGCATGCTGAAACAAGGCCCCAAGCACATCCAAAGAAGCTAGCATGGGTACAAGAGAAATACACATTATTGGTCTGCGGTGGCAGAAAAATTGCTCTTTTCCATAGCTGTAACATGGGAGCAGATTCATAACCTTGCAAATCTAGGCATTCCTACTTGAATTATACCTACTTTGCAGTTTTGAATTCATGCAGACAAAAAATTCCCATACAATCAGGCTTGATATTATTCCCTGCAATCTAACAACAAAATCCTTGGCTAGTTTGTCTGGCAGGAAAAGGCTGAGAGCTCAGACTCCAGTCCTGCTGCTGTTATGTCCAAAGAACCTCAAATGCACAACACAGATTAGCCAGGGCAGCGCTGCTGTCTCAGCAGTCCTGCAGCAACGTTATGCAAGCTTGACCAGCAGCTGCAAAAGAAACCTTCCAGGGAAACACAAATGATGACTATGAGAAGGTTCCTGCCTTCTTGGAGAAGGGGCAATAAGAAGAGAGAGCTGTGAACTGCCACCCAGCCAGACCAAATACCCATTTGGGGTTTTAGAGCCTTAACTCTTGACATAAACTGTTTTTATATTAGTGATCATTATGTTTTCATAGTCATCCAGCTGTTTAAATTTTAGCCCCTAAACAAAGTGACTCAATCATATTTTATATGTCTTTCAGATTAGTGAAAATATCATGTATTTGTACATTTACAAGGGAGAATCTACAATTCCATTCCATTTACCCTGCCCTCTTTTTGACCTAATTGTACTACCCTGTCATGTGATTCAAAATATAAAAGAAACCTCTTATAGAGTGAATGTGTTTAATATTCCGATGCCGGGAACGTTTCAGTATCTACTTACTTAAAGGGAAGCTGTGTGAAGTCAGTGCAGCACTAGCACTTTCTTTCCTTGGCTTCATCTGCCACCTGGTGGTACAGTCTCAGGGAGCAGAAAGCAGCACTTTTATGGGAGGAACCTGCATGTTCCAAGGGCCACCTGGGGTGAAGTACTGATTGTGAGGCTGTAAAAAGCAATGAGCAGCACTGCAGTGGCAAACATCTGAGCAGTTCTTGTCCACACACAGTGTGACACGCTTAAAAAATGTTCTGCATTTCAAAAAGTGCTTAAACAGAAAGGACAAGCTTTACATTCCAGTTTTTCAGCATATGAAATTAAACAGCTGCAAAATTCCAACTGTCAGAAATTCTCCCAACAAGCATTTTGTAACAGTTAGGACAAGTTCCTGAGCCCAAAGGAAGACATAGGATTGAAAAAAGTGAGAACCACCTTGCTACCTGCCTGCAAAACTTGCAATGTCCTGCTCTTGTGCCATGAGGATAAAGCAGAAAGGACAGAATAGGTACTAGCCTAAACTTTTTAAGCTATTATATTCTAGTTGGAATATCATAGAATCATAGATTCCAACCAAAACAATTATGTGATTCTGTTTACTGTCTATTCTATTCAGAATGTTGCAGTAAAGTTGTAAAACATAGTAAATATAGTAAATAAATTATAAGTAACTTCTATTATAGAATCATAGAATCGTCAGAGTTGGAAGGGACCTCAAAGATCATCTAGTTCCAACCCCCCTGCCTGGCAGGGACACCTCCCACTAGATCAGGTTATCTCATTCAGAACTCTATAGCCTTCATTTGTATTGTGCCACACGTTGCACAAGGACAGGATGACACTGAAGCTCTGGTATCTGCATCATGTCACCTTGTAGCTGCAAGTGGGAAAGTAAATATTTACTACCAGGAGTTGCCCCCTTGATGAAAACCTGAAGGCCAAGTCTACTTGGCACAGTGTGGTACTGTGCAGGGATAGCCAGGCTACCTTGAGACTAGCAGTGTTACTGTGAATTAGCAGACTGAATGGCTTGTCAAGCATTCCCATGATACTCAAGAGAGCACAGCACCTTCACACTGACACACACTCAAGGATAGGTATCTTGAATCATTTCCATCTCTGATATAGGGAGAAATGAGGCAAATACACATTAGGCTGCTGGCCTATGCTGCCTTACAGCCATGCCACAGTCGTACTAGGGAGCCAGTGGCAGCCCTCTGTATTTGCAGAGGTTTTTGGCAGGATGACTGTGCAGCAGCTCAGAGTAAAGCCCCTACTTTTTGCATGGCTCTTATACCCTGAGGAAAGGCACATGCATAATGTGGTCAAATACTGATGAACACATAACAAATATTAAAAAAAATACTAAAAAAAAGAGAAAGAGTTACCAGTATTCTTACAACCACTTTCCATGAGCTCCATGCATTTCCATGAGCTCTGGGGGATGACATCCTTCTGATATCTGGAAGGCAAATTTCAATCACACTAGCAAACTTCTTACTCAAACACTGTTTTTACTCATTCACCAAATGTGGAAAAGAAAACAGCAAATGTCTGATCCAAGCCCTCAAGATAGCATGATCCTACTCGTAATACCTGGCACTCCAGATGTTGGAGACCAATTCTTAAGGCTATAAAGAGTGTTCCCCCTATTTTTCATTACAGACCACTAAGGCTAAGCCTTCACTAGCTTGCCTGTTGAGGGAACAGAGCTGGATGTTATGCATATGTTAGTGGTAGGGTTCACAGACACCTAAGAGAACTGGGAGCATAAAACCCATTACATTTCCCTCACACTTATGTATCAAACTCCCTAAAGTGCTTTTGAAAAATCACATAGGAACAACTGTAAGGAAATACCATGCAGATGTCAGGGGTAAGGAGATCAGCAGAGACTCCACCTCCACACACACACACACACCCCCCAAGATGAGGCTCTAGGAGCCCAGATGAATTGCATCTAGTGGTGACTACCTCCCTACCTGAGGAAATCCCAAGGATCCTTGTCCAGCTCAGAGTCAAATATAAAATATCCAAAGCCTTGTTCTGGCCAAATGGCAGGCAGCCCAAACACAGTGGCTGCAGCATTCAGTAACAAGCAGATGGTTTTGAAATGGCAGTGTCTCTTGCCAAGTCTGACCCATTTCGACTCCTCTGCTTCTGCATTACCCATGCTGTTTGCTAAGGCTCTGTGCAAACACAGCTCACAGGGAAAGCTCTTTTCCCAGCAGCCTGCAAGCATTTACAGCCTAAATCAATACACACATCAGTGCTCCTAAAAGTCATTTCATTTCTGATAATTAAATAAATTAGCTCCAATAAAATAATGATTTCACTGTTTATCAGAGGAAAATAATGGGTTGAAAGTCACTTAATTTGACACAAACTTGGAGTCGGGTTTAATTCTTTGGATTTTAGTCTTCATTTCTGCTGATATTTTGTAATAGTGTAAATCATCATTACTTTATTTTCCTGTGATAACATGAAAATAAACTTCTGAAAATACTGGCCTGAGCCCTGGACAGAAAAGGGTGAACAGACATCCCTGAATGTGACTCAGATGAAGAAGTGTCCTGCACTGCTTGGAAAGTCAGCCCCAAGTTCCCTGTACACATGCCAGCAAAAGCAAAATACTTTGCAAGTAGATTCAGATCATGGAATTCCTGATGTGAAGACAAAGAAATTGCACTGTATTTGCACAGGTATAAAAGAGAAGGAGGTGTCCATCCTTGCCACCCTATCCAGACTCTGCATGGCCAGCCACATAAGTTAATGCCCTGAAGAATTTTGATCTAAGCACAAAACTCAGGATTTTTTTCCCAAAGTTCCACTCCACAGACAAGATGCTGCACCAAACACTACTAGAAAAGTGTGAGTGAAAAACATAACCAGAATAAATGGGCTTTTATGTGCCAATATCATCCATCTGGCCCTCATTCCCATTATTAAATATACTGCCCCAGCACTATGCTTATATCCAGATTTATGCTACTCATGGGAAATGATCACAGGCAAAAAGGTTTGTCAGTAGAAGATGCTTAATGTGTTTGCCAGAAGTGCAAGCACAAATCTCTATCAGACAAAAAAGCTCTCATCACTTATTTTGCAGACAACATTCTGGCCTACTTTCCTCATTAGGGAAAAAAGCATGATTCAAGCACTTAAAAAAACCCAAAACCTCAGTAAAACATTTGCCACTAGATGAGGCTATTTCCTCATTTTTTCTTTCCAGTGACATACCTAGAGCAGAGAAATTTCTGTGGAGAGCTTCTGGAAAACCACCAGTGCTCTTTTACAACTCATCCTATTAGGAATTTATCTGAAATCAGCAAATTTCTCAATAACTGTATTTGTACTTAATCTTGAGCCAAAGGAAAAAATAAATCTACAAAATCCAGAGTTTATAACCTGCATAATTTCTGTTCATTTTAGCTTGATGGTACATTTCACTGCCTGTAGAGCTGCCAAAGGGAAGATATTCATGAACAAGTCAGGGGCTTTCAGGGACTCCAATGATCTGTAAATATAATAATCCTCAGCAGAGAAGCTGGATGAATTACCAACTATGCACTACTCTCAACAAGTGTACCAGTTTCCTCACTATTTCCTCCCCTTCCCTTTTTTTAAAGTCTTTTGAGCATTTGGCCCCAGATTAATATCCTCATCCTCAGACCATCAGGCTCCAAGCCCCAAAACAGAGGATTCATTCCCTTGCAGAATTGTGTTGTCTTGCATTTTGTTCCAGATCTGAATAGAATCAAATTTTAAAACATCCCAGTTTTCTACAAAATAGATTTGCCCTTTTCAGTCTGGTCTAGGTATAAAGAAGATATTAAGGGAAATGAACCATGTAAATCTGTTGGACAAATCCTGTGCTTATAAAACATCTCTGGCTGATGGTCCCAGACATAGATTCCCTTTCTCCATCAATAGAACAGGCATATCCCAGAGATCAGCACAGCTATGAGAGAAAGGTCTAGCCAACAACCCCATCTTCTGATGCATCTATCATAGGTTGTTGTACCCTGTGGTATCTTTAAAGGTTCCTTTTTGCTTGTCCTTTAACTTGAGCAACAGAGGCTCAGACTTGGATTTTTTGGCCATGATTCCCCACATTCAGGTAATACTCCTCATCAGAGAGGCCTTTGATAGAGGGTGAAAACTGCAAGTTTCAGACATGCTTCCAGAGCTCAACTTGAGGTTTGCTAGCTTCCAAGAGAGCTCACACAGATGCAGATTCCCAGGTGGCTCCTTTAGAAGTGAACCAAAAAAGCCACTTGTATCCTCTGCCACAAACCAGGTTAGGAAATGCCTCATACACTGGGAAGAATAATTGAGAGGCTGGAAATTATATTGCATAAGATTTAAATGCTGTGGGTACCACAACTCACATCATGCATCTGGGGCTGCAAGACATTGAACAGGCACCCCTCCCACTGCAGCACTTCAGAGCCCCAGTGCTTCAGTAGGAAGCATTCAGGTTAATTTTTGGGAACAGAGCCTGGAATCTGGCTACTTAGTGATTGATATCTTCTCTGCTGTTTGTCTGGCTTCCAACTCAATCCAAACACAACTCTGCATCATTAAACATTCCCACCTTCATTTCCTTTGTAAAGAAGCAGCTGTAAAACAAAGTAATTTAATTTAATTACATTTGTTTTTGTCATTAAGCAACTATATAACTAAATGTTCAACTCTAGTGGTCAGAACTCTTAACTCCACATCTCAGCATTAGAGGGAGTTCTACTCCCATTTAATTCTCCTTGCAGAGACAAGGAAAAAAGTTGGAAGCATGGCTTTATGGAACAGCATTCCAGCACTCAGTCAGCAGCACTAGAAAAATGAACAAGAAAAAAAACCTGAGAATATATTTCATACTCTGCAGTGAACCCAGAGCACACAGCAGCATAAAAATCTGGTCCCTCTCCTCAAGTCATGCATTAGCATTTCTGCTCTAAGGAACCCTGATCTGAGCTGTAGCACTTGCAAGGAGATCCACACAGATATTCAGGTTCAGTGACCTTGGAGAACCAAAAGGATACATCAACCTTACAAGTAGTTAGCTGATATAAGGCCTCACTGCCCTCAAGGGAGTCAACAGCTCCTCCCAGTTTTGCATCATCTGTGAACTTGCTTACTACCCCCTCAAGTCCTGCATCCAGGTCATTTATGAAGATGTTGAAGAGCACTGGACCAAGGTCTGCTGGGCCTGTGGAACCTCACTAGTGTCCAGGCACCAGCCTGATGCTATCCCTTTCACTGTAACTCTTTGCACCCAACCTGTGAGCCAGTTGCTCACCTGTCTCATGACCCAGCTGTATGCTGTACATCTTGTCCAGAAGGATGCAGTGAGAGACAGGATCAAATGCCTAGCAATGCCTAAAAACTGTCATCACCCAGAGGCTTTCCTAAAAACTGTCATCACCCAGAGGCTTTTCAAAAAGCTGTGGCCCTGTTCAAAAACAAAGTTCTTAAAGTCAGGCACCTAAATCTATCCTTGTGTGCCATAACACAGAGAGAGATGAGCCTCATGCCACAGCAGCTCCCCAGCTCCCCAGCACTGGGAGACAGTCACAGCCTAAAAAAGCCACAGGCTGACAGAACAATGCAGACCTGCTCTCCTAGGGACCTTTCATGCAGACACTTGCCACCAGGGCCACCATCAACTTAGAGAAACTCAGCCCATTTTCAAATATTCAGGGTTGCAGCCAAGAAATCTTCTTCAGTATGAGACTTTCCAGGACCTAGAAATGTATCTGATTTTCTGAAACATTAGTTGTCATCTGTGTTTCTCATCTTGAGCACATTCTACCCTCACTCAGCCCTCCACATGTTCAAGACACTGATGAAATATGGAACATACTGGGGAATTTGCTGCCTTTCAAGCTCTAAGAGTGCAGGATTTTCTTTAAAATGGGAATGTTTCCAAGTTCATTCTGTTAACTCAAGTTTTACCTGCCCTAGATAGAGGGCAAGGGATGGTGCAGTCTTTACTCTTCTCTGCATGTTCTCTAAATGCTGATGACACATCACTTAGACTGATGGGGGTATGCACTTTCTGCTATTTTTAGGCTCCTACAAACCTAAAGATAGGATAAACAACACTACCCAAGCTGGATAAAACAAGGTAACACTGAACAGAACAGGTCATACAAGGAAATTGTGTGGGATGCTGATTTTTATCTTCTATTTCCTTAATTTAAAATACACAAGTGCATATTCTGGGCATCAATGCAGCTGTCACTCACAAAGGTGGCCACTTGAACATATGATTTGATGTAAAATAAGAACTCCTTTTCTGGCAATCCAGCCAAAGGAGTCAATGAGGAATTTGTTCACCTACCTAAAGAAGACTAAGTGCCACTGGAGATGCACAAATACTTCACCCCATTGTGAGGAAGAAAAATGGCTGGTATGGAGGAATGAGGCACTGATGATACTGTGTCTAATACTCTTTTATGTCCTAATATCTGTATATACTTGACTCAACACTCAGTGCTGACTAGTTTTCCCAACTATTTTCAACTTTAACCAGAGAACTCATGAAAATAAAGGTGAAAGGTAGATTATTATTTACCTTTTGTTATGTCAAGCTTAACAGTCTTCTAATAAATGAACATCAAGAAAATACTTATTACCAACTTTCCTGTAGTTTGAGCAGAAGGTTGTGCCTGCAAGAAAGCCAGGCACTTTGGTTTAGTTCAACAGAGGAAGAAATATTCTGGAACAGAGGAGGAAAAGCTGGTTGACTCCTGGTGACTACTGAGGGTGGCCAGATGATGTCATGTGTGCTTCACAGATCCCTGGTGACACAAGCTGCAGTGTCTGCTGGCTCAGGTGTACTGGGGCACCCACTACCAACAGCACCCCATGCACCCTGCTTCATCAGCTGTGAGGTGATTCTGGGCACCACCATACAAGGAGGATCTCCTAGGCTGCTGCTGCTCCAAGAATACAAAACATCTATTTTCCTACCTCTGCTGCTGCTGCTGAGCCAATATTTTAACAACCAGGCTACAGTTACTCAATATAATTTGGGAGACAAGATTAACACAACATTCTTTTTTATGCTCCACTCCATATTCTGCTGTGCTTTTCCAATCAATCTATGAAACATCCAGTGTTTGTTTTTATCTTTGGCTGCAATTAAACCTACAGGAAACATGTAAACCTAACCTTCCCACAGGGAATATTACTCTGCAAGCCACTGACTAACCACTAGATAAAACACCCCAGTGACACCAGCATCAATTTTTTCACAAAGCAGGACTAAGATGAACATCTCACAGTAATAATGTTAATTACACTTGGTGGATAAAATGAGAAGAAAACCAGTCACAGAATGCAGTGGGGGATGTTAAGATCTGTAATTCTTAAAGAGATAAACAGAATGAAAAGACTCAGTCCTTAGCCATCAGCACTTTTGCAGCTCTACTGTAGGACATAAGCACTGGAGTCAGTGCACTCTGATAAGAGAAGAGATTTCTGCTTTGCTCCACAGCTGACAATCTTTTAGCCATAGGGTGTTTGACATTTAATTTTTGACATTTAATTTTTTTAAATAAACTTGGTAAAACTGGAAAATCAGATGAGTGCAACAATTAGCAGCCATTTCCTCAAGCAAGCTTTTATCCCATCAGATCATGTATGGTTTTTAGATTTGATCAAGAGAATTTTCATGTCAAAAGACAACTAGAGACCTTCTCATGAGGAAAGAACATATCTGAATATCCAACATCTGTTCAGCTGAATGCCACTGAACATGCTTGGGCTGGGTTCAGCAGGGATGCCTTTCCTTTAGGAGTTGTGAGCAGTGGGTCACAGGGTCAGAGTGCCTCAGAGCAGATCTGTCCAACCTCAGCCATATCAGCACCATAAAGCCTAAGCACAGAAACAGCTTCAGAGTCTGAAGCACCCTGAGCCTGTGGCTACCTCATCTCCATTTTGTCAAAATCCAGAAAAACCCAGCAAGGCCCAACTGCTCTGTGGTTTGGAGTCAGTTCCAACATGTTTCACAGGGACAGCCATGACAACTCTTCATGATCTGTTCACTAGGCAAATCTAAAACCATAGTTGTTGTTCTTAATAATTTCATACCTACCTGAATTGCTTGAAATAGCCATGTATTCTTTAATTATCATAGTTTCATTGTTGTCACAGCTAACTTTGCAATGGGTTGTTCATCAAAATCAATTCTAGCACATAGCTCACACAGCTATTTCTTGGGAAAATATTCTGACTTTATTACCATTTGTATCCAAAAAACAAACAAGGTCACTATAATTTTCTGGATATTAGGTTGGCTGCCATGCATCAGCATACCCACAATTTATTTACTAGATCAAATGGTTGAATGCTAAACAAGCAGCACTTCTCAAGCTTTCTCTGTCTCTATGTCCACAAACTAAAATGACAAAACCAAAAAGCAAAACAAAAAAAGTCAACACCTTATTTAGAGTTTCACAATCATGTTAAATTAACCTGGTTGCACAGCAAGTATAAAAATTAGCTCCTTATCGTTATAAAGTCCATTTACAAATCTCACAGATACAAAATATAAAGCAGAAACCTGTTGTTAGAGTTACAGAATTACCTACAAGAGCTCTCAGCAAGATGAGATTACAAATCAATGACAGCTATGCTGAGAGCCAAATTATGCCTGACCCTGGCTGAGTATAAAAAATGTGAAGAACATGCAACAGCTTCCTTTTGCCTCTGTTCTGCTTCCACACAATACCATCCACAACTCAACTAATTGATTTTCTCAGTTTGACATCAAATGAAACATTTTCTCTCCCCTTCAAATGAAAAAGTTTATTTTAATGTGTTTTCAGTGTTTTATCTGCAGCACTTCAGAATGCTATCTAATTTTGAATTAAAAAGCCCAAACAGCCTGCTTTTAAGATGAGATACTTTTTTCTTTCAGCCAGGCTGAAGCTACTCACTGAAAACCACTCATTCATGTCCAAACTGCAGCTCTTCATGAAAAATGGTTTATGCCATTTTCTTCCTAATGTTATGATTGATCACCCAGAAGATTCCTGTTCCTCATGATAATTTTAGGCACCTCAATAAAGTTAGTTATAAGGCTAGTTTGCAAGGACCTCTGCTTATTAATCTGAGGAGACCAGCTCCTCCATGGAGGGAAGAAAAACAAGTCCACTTGGGAATGAGTGCTCTGGTTTATCCAAGGGATCCGCTAAGAAGGGGCAAAAGCAGCAATAAAATCCCAGTATCCTGTAGTGCAGTTCACATGATCCTGACAACATGAAATGCTCTCCCTACTGCACTGCTATTTTCCAAAAGCTGATCCTATCAGCCTGCTACTTCTCCTGAATAGCCATGAGAAGTAGCCAATGACAAATCCAAATGCCCACCTTTTTTTCAAGCTGATAAAGCAACTCACCACCCTGGCAATTCCCACCACAGACAGAACAAGCCACCTCCAGCTTGGTAGATTCACAAGAAAAATAAATGCTCTCAGCTATCAGACATAGACTGTTAAGAAATATGATCTGTGTGGCCAAAGAGATGGGTTAGAGGAGAGAACTCCAGTGCTCACACTCCATCTTTTCCAGTGTCACCTCCTCATTTCACTGAATAACTCAAAGCATGGAAAGGAAGCAGTGGAAGTTGTGCAAAATAAATACTCCTACATCTGTCAACAACTTCTAGGCATTCAGCTAAAAGAAGTCATTTGTTTTCAAACTGCGCATTAGGGCTCAGAAGGGATGAAATGATAATCTTCAGCATCCAATAATGCAGTATTTGTAATATGGTAATATCTAGAAGCCACAATCAGCTTCATAAACTGAAACTGCAAAGGGATGAACAGATAATTAGCATTGCAAACTGACAAATAATTGTTTGTACCATCAATAGCTTAACTTAAATTGAGGATAGAGACACAAATAACTAGAGACAAGGCCCTGGATCTTTCAGTACTGTTCTGGCTTTGCATGCTAAAGTCTTACAATTAATGAATCCACTCCACGGGAGGAAATGCATATTTACTCTCAGCTGAAGGAAGAAGGATTTTGTAGTTTCATACAGCCTTTCCCTGCTTTATATCTTTCCTATATATCTTGCCTTTTTGGAGCACACAGAGTGGCAAAGGTGTGATGTGTCAATCCTCAAAACATTTCAAAATATGGACAGACTAGAATAATTTGATCTAAAATAAAAATACTTTAGTATTTTACCAAACTCAGAAAGAACTCATGGAACTGCTTCAGTTTCATCAAGCCTTCAGCCAAGCCCCAAAAGATGGCACAGTGAAAACAAACAGAGTTTTTCTACACTTAATGTATGTCCATAGTAAGTGATGAGGCTGAGGCAAGACTGTTCAGCTGTCTGTAGGGAAAAAAGCTTGTACATACAGTGGCACAGAGTGACCACACTGCCATTTCCATGTGGTGGGAGTAGTGGGGACTAAGAGTAAACTCACCTCAGACAGAATTATGTGTTGCATTTCTGTCATTGTTGACACGACCTACAGAGCTGTGAAATTTAAGCTGTTGCAAAAGCTGCTGCTGTGTACATCCAGGTTATAAACAGACAGCTCCTTTCAGAAATAAGGAAGCACTGTCATTTTTATTAAGCAGGAAAAAATCAATAAAACATCAGAAGAGACACTGAGAAAACTTATGTTCCAGCTACTATGACAACATCTTTTTAATCAATAGGGAGAATACAAAGAATACACAAAGCAATGGCCAACACAGCTGCAATTACTACTCCATGTGAGACCATGCTTCATTTGCATTGTGACATCTAATCAGTCAGAATTAAATTTTGTGTGCTACCCTATGTCCCCAGATCTCTCCTTCAGCTAATCTGTCACATCCTTTACAGAAGTGTTACAAATAAGATTTATCAAGATGACAAATAGAGCTCTCACTCCTACTGTGCTCCGCGCCTGCCGTGCTCAGCGTACAACCGGCAGCTCAGCTGCTAAGCAACAAAAAGAAACAGAGGAAGAAAAAGCCTCTCCTCAGCTCCCAACTCCCATCAGAAATGCCCATCCTTTGGCATACTGAATGGGAACAACTGACGTGAGAAAGGGACTCAGTTGCACCACGAATGTAATCATTTTCCTGTGGGTTCTCGGGGATAGGAGAAAAGCTTAGGTTTATTGGCCACGTCTCTGATAAACAACCTTGGATTTGCTAAGTCCCACAGAAAGTTCCTAGTTTCAAAAACATGTTCTGTTTCTCTTTTTTACAGAGCTGACTCATGAAACAACTGCTGCCTTGGGGCAACATAATGGCTGCTGTTGCCCTCACCAAACACGCTGCTCTGATGCTTCATGCTTTGCCAATATACTACCTTGACACTTGTGTTCTCTGCACTGGTAGAGCACACAGACAACCCACAGAACCTGGAGCTCAGCAACCATATTTCAGAGTAATCTACTTGTGAAGGAGCTACATGTTAAAAACACTAGTTTTTAAATTAATGTTACCTTTATTTCAGCTTTCCTTATCTCCAAACCCTGTCAGAATCTCCTAGGCAGTGAATACCACACTAATTCCACTTGATATTCTGCTTTTATGTTCACTAACCAAAATAACTTTAGCCAAAATAACTTCAACTCCATCACAATGTCCATGACACACAAGTGAAAAACCACATAGCTGAGTTTACAAAGAAGTCATGGCTAGGTAACAGGTTTCCATAGATCCAAGTTTCCTTACTGTGCTTGGTCTTCATTCCTAGAAAATAAGGAACAATGCAGTGAACTTATTCCATTTTCTTTGAATTTAAATAAATTAGATGGCATCTTTGTACTTGAAAATCCTCTACTTCAGTATTACTTATACAAGAATCTATGATGAATACTTATTATTATTTTCTGGGTTCAGCTTTTCTTAACCCTGTATTATTATATAGCAGACTTATCACAGCATTACAGGTTACAGAATTAACTCCAGTAGGTCAAAATAGATAGCTCTGTCTAGAAGTATTGTTATGAATGGGATAATTTAGTAAAACAACAGCTCAGAGACACATTCAAAAACCTGAGTATTACCTAAAGAGCTATGTAAGCTCTGTCTGTGTTTTAAGTGATGGTTCTTGGCTGGCTCCTAACAATGGAAGCACAGATTTATTCCTTGTTTCAGATGCTGAGCAGCATAACCCATCTGAGCTCTTTCCTGGCTCTGATCTGCACTGCACCTAAGTGCCTCCCAGTCTTTGATATCTTATCTTGGCAAGATTCCTTTTAACTAATTTTGCCTGTGTTACTATATGTGGAAAATATCTATCATCCTACACCTGAGCATAGCTCCCCAAGCAGCCAAGTTGCCTGACTGTGATTGTTATCACTCAGCAGCAGCAAGGTTGCATTACCCAAGATGAGAGAGGTGCTACTAAGAGCCACTCTATGATGAAGAGTCTTTGGAAGCTATGCAGACAGAGGAAGGGCAGTAAACAGAAGAGAAATACAGTGCATAGGCCATAGCCCCTTGATGACAATGATGCAACAGTATAACCACATGCAAAATAATCAGGATTTTAATTTTCAAGCACAGCTTTACCTACAGTGGGACAACATGTATAACAACTAACAACTGAGTATCAGGGAATTTTCTTCAAGGTTTGTCACCATTAAGAATAACAGCAACATAAGGGAATTACCATACCAGGTAGAAATGGAGGTTCGCCAACCCTAAATGCTAAATAGAAGAGTATATGCACTCTGCAGTTGATACCTCCTCTTCTTTACCCTGCCAACTCTATTTGATACTATGAAAGTAGTTTAAATCCAAAAATATTTGAACATAAATCCCTGCCAAAAGCTGCAATTAATCTACAACTAGGTATTTTGATGACTGGCACTTCCATGGAGACACATGGATACCAGAAGCTCAAGTGTGCCACCTCCCAGCTATCCCCACACGAGCTTCAGCTTCTAGAGGGCCCAGTTCAGATTTACTTTATTTCTTTTAACTCCTTATATTTATAGAAACAATGGAACATTGTCTAAAAGTTTAGAAAACCAGTGCTTAGCCCCAAACTGAACAGTCTCAAACAGCCTTGGCCAATGTAGTGTCAAAAGCAGAGCCTGAGAGAAATTAAATTCACATCTTGGCTATCACTTGTCAGTGAACAGAAATAAAGCAATAATATACCTCACCTAGTCACCCAGTTTAACACCATCCTGCATCTGAAGTCCTCAAGCAGTGATCATCTGCAAGGGCTAAAGCTAGTTGCAGTTGAGGGACTATGAGGGAACATTTGAACTCAAAGGTAACTTCAGGCTCAAAGCCAACCCCCAGACCAGGTCTGCACCTGCAACACTCTGGGACCCTGTCCCCAGACCCCTAAGAGACCTGGTTCCACTAAGCATCTCAACAGAAACCTGAAATCCCACCTCTGCAGTCTGAACTTGTCAACATGGTTGGATCCGAGTAGGATACAACCGAGCCACACAGCAGGTATGACATGTCTATCTCTTCCTAAGCACAACCAGGGTGATTAGAATTACAGCCAAATTAGCAGTCACCACAACAGGCAGAAAGAAACTATGGGGCCCCAATATACTGAATTATTTTTGGACATACTCTTCAGTTCATCCAAAGACACAGCTTTGTCGTTTCAGTAGACACTGGATCAAAATCCTTCTAGGACATCTGCTTTGACTTTGCTGCATGGTCTGCATCAGCAAGTAGCTAGAGAGTTTCCTTATTGAAATTTCTACATATTAAAAGTGCCAGAAAGGTACCTTTGAGTCATGTTGATAAATCCTGGTTTAATAGCTGTCAAGGGAATATGACAGATTAGCCAGAGGGGGTATCTCTGGGCATCCAGCACTCACAGGCATATCATGTACAATAAAATGCAGATGTAAGGAATGATCACATCACAGTGCCAGGCAGCATCATCTCTGCCCATAACATATGCATATCAGCCTGCACCAGAAAAACAGCATTGCAAATCTTTAAGTTGGTATCATAGGCTGAGTGAAACTCTGGAGCCTGTTTTGGTTGCAGAAGTCAACAGAGCAAAAACCATGAGTTGCCTCACCATGAAGAACACAAACACAGCCTGGCTTCCAGGGGAGAGGAGTCACCAGCCTAGCCCCAGAAACAAGAGGCACATGCTATTGCCTTGATTGCCAGCTGATGAACCCAGGTGCTGCCAAGAGGGGTTTAACTTACTGCTTTTGTCAAATACTCATTGTACCCAAGCAATTACTTGAAGTAGATTAATTCAAAACACAAAAGCTTTGGCCTTTAGACCAAAGCTGTAAAAAGCAAAGGCCACTTTTCCCTGTTCTACTCTTGCTGGCCTCTCAAATCTCAAAGGTTAGAATACTGGAACTCCAGAATGGCTTTTGAGCAAGTATCCATGTACAGCATCTGGACAACTTTTCCTCCTGTGCTGTATCTTTGTCATGTAATGCACATGGCCTTGCATACAAAATGACTGAGTCCAGATGTAAAATTTGCAGATAAAATATTTACAAACAGTATACAAAACCTCAGTGGGGCCACACCACAAGCCTCTAATGTATAGCAAGTTTAATCTTCCTGAATAATTGGGTATTTTTCCCATCCCACACTGCTGTACTTTTCTCTATCATAATTTATTTTAATAAAATATACATTTGTTAGGAAGCAACATATATTATTGAGTTGTTCCTGGGTTAGAAAACAGAACCATTAACATGATATAGCACACAAGTGCATCTCTAGTTCATGTTAGTTTCTGCTTTGTCAGTTTGACTCAGTCTGTTTTAGATTGCACAAGCTATTTTTAATGGCCTTTTTGCAATTCAAATCTGCATTCTGTAAGTATAACTGAAAAGATAACAGTTCATTTTCAGTCTTGCACTCAAATCTGTTGAAGGACACTTTAGTAAGTATTGAATATTCTGTTATTTAAACTGCCTTTTTGGTTGTATTAATTTTAAAACAATATTTTCTCTAAAAAGTTAGACCTATGAAATGAAATGAAAAAAGGTGAGAACAGGCTTTTAAAAGGTCTGAGGGCAGACATGTTCCAAGAAGACCAGTGACATCAATGCCTCATGAAGGTAAATATGAACTGGAGCTTGGTGAGTGAAAATATTTATCCCAAATCTGTTGTGTCAAAGTAATAACATCACCAAGCCTCCATGGCCAGAGCTCCAAGGTTAGACCCTGAAAACCCACCCTCTTTTCTGGATCTTTTCCAGCTCTGACTTCTTTCTCCCTTTTCTACATCACACACCAGAGAAGTACTCTACCTGTATTTTAGAAAATCTCTGGTTTTACTTACATCTCTTGGACATACCATAAGGTTTCATGCAAGTGGAAAGCACAAAATCAGCTCTCTCCATGCACACATTAAGTTTCTTTGGCTGGAGCCTTGGATCAAGTCACGAATCACAGAGCATTTTGTCCTAATTTAAAGTGATAACTGTAAAAGAATTTTGTAATGTATATAAAATTGCCTTGGGTAATAATAATCTTCCTGACTCTGCATAATGCAATGTTAGAATAATTACTACATGTTTTGGAGCTGCTGGGCCAAAGAAGAGCTGGTGGCAGGGACTGCAGCTGAATAGAGCTCAGAAAACATCCTGCAGCAAGGGGAGCTGCTACAGACAGGGCAGCAGACTGGGCACTGGCATGACCCATGCAGCACAGACTGACACCATCAGCCCTGATTGCTTTCCAGTTACAGCAATCACCCTCAGTGGACTGTGGAAATCAGAGGTGCCTCTGTGTCAGTGTGGAATCAGTGTGCAGGCTAGTCACTGGCCTGTGGGTTACTGGCAGACTTTTGTGTCAGACTCTAGATTTTTCTGTGGGACTCTATCAATAATTTGAATGACTGAATCTCATCAAGACCACTCTGCTTGACTTGTCTGTGGTGGTGAGGCTGCACTGGTCCTGCTGAACAGGCAAAGATCAACAAGGTTGCAGAAAGCATGGGGGAGGGTTTGGAAAGGATATTCATGCTGGCAAGATAGGCAGTATGATAGTTTTGCAGAGCATTGGCAGTGGATTGGTGTGTAGGTGTCAAAGGGAATAGCTGCTCCTGAGCTGCTCTCAGTCTTATCACCAGACCAATTCACAGAGTTCAAACTCCCCTGGTCCACAAGCTGGCTCTCACCTTCTCTGTTGCCTTTGAGTATTGCTTAGCTGCAATAAGAGATCTTAACATATGAGATCAAACCCATTACCATATAGTCTTCTATTAAAATGCCTTTACAGCTGTATAGTCAAGAGGTGAATAGGCAGAACAAGGTTTCCTAATTATAGGACCATGTTAAACTCATTCTGGGTTACTCTGATTGAGAAGATCATGATATAAAAATGTATAATTGAAAAGTGCCCTAGTACAGCAGCAGGGCTGCTACACTCTCTGGATTCCCAGGGTACCTGTGGATGAAGAAAGCTTTCATGTCAAGACTTTCATTAGATATGCACAAGGCTTTATAAAAAGAAAGCTAGCTTTTGAATTCTGAAGCCATAAAAATATAATTAGCAGAAAAGGAGGATATAAGCATACCTGCTTGGGCATTCATGTATTCAAACTGATGTGTGCATTGAGAGTCACAGGACTCAATGGAGATGCTATGCCCAGCTTGAGCATAGTAAAGGACACCCAAGTTTTCTGTCCTAGCTCACTAGCACTCACAGTATACCCATTTCACATGAGGTTTAAACCATTCAGTTGCTGTTACAGGCCATGGAAACCAAGTCTGCCAGTAACTGTCCTCCTTTCAACTTGAAGGGTCAGAGGAGAAACAGGTCTAGCCCTGGCTTTAGGCATTCTTAGGGCCACATTCAGCAAGGAGCAAGCAGGGACAAAGGCCACCCTCTCTCTGCGGTCAGGCAGCTGTGCCTTCCTGCACAAGGGCCACCAGGCCACACTGTTCCCACAATGATATGCAAGTGGCTTTTGAGTTTCCATGCTTCAGGGTTGACAGTTGGTGTATCAGAGTCATTAAGAGAGTACTAGTCTACAGAGCTTGACCTTAAAAATATGGATGTTAACAGCAGAGGAAGAGAACTGTTGCTGAAACTACTGATTTTTAATTAATGTTCATTCTTTAATTACTTGCCTAATTAAAGTGCTGTTAAGTTGGAACACTGGAGCATCCCTAGAGGTTAGTGAGTTGCTCCTATATGTCTTTTAGCTTCAGTATTTTATCCTTAAAGGCACTTGTTAAACTTTGGAATGCAACACAATTTTTTTGGTGGGTGTATGTTGCAGGAAGATGCTGATTACTGGGCCAACTGCACTCACAGCTAAGAGTTCCCTTTCTAACACATTGCAACAAGGACTATTGATCTCCTACCAGCAGCCTCAGAATGAACAGGAAATCCAGTGTTTTAACTGACCCTGGTGGAGTTTTATTATTTGACAGATAAATAATACCTGGGAGCATCTCCTTTGATTGTCATGGTTTTGTGTTGGAATGAAACAGCTTTTGCTATAGAAGACAACACTAAGCCATGGATAGATTATTACAATAATCCAATTGCAGCAGCAACAGATATCATCAGCCCTCCAACAGATATCATCACCCCTTTTTGCTTTACTGTCTAGCTTAGAGTACATACAGTCTTAAGATATTCTTTACTGATCTCAGTTATGGAGCAGACTGTGCCACCTGCACTAACCTTTCAAGAATGGTTATGCAGTGTGTAAGCATGAGATCTATGCTATTTATTTCTGCCACAAGTAAACACAGACTGATCCTCACAGCCATCCTGAGCTGGGGCTGCAAACAGAACCAAATGATGTCAGGAAAGGAGACAGAAGGATACTGAAAAAAGGGGACACTTACAGCATTCTTTGGCTATTAAGCAAGCAACAGCTTTAAGGAGAAGCAGCATCTTTCATCTAAAATCACTTTTTCCTAGAAACCTTGTCTGACATCCATTATGGTTACAACAGCACTAATATTATGCTATATCCAGCTCAGGTTTTCTAATACATTTAAAGTCATCACAGCAATACATTCTAAACCAAGAGGAAAAATAAAAACACTGAAGGCAAAACCATCTCAGGTTTAAGCAGAGAAACGTTTTCCAAAAGCAAGGCTCCCACAAATTCAGCATAGAGTAGACTGTGTTTTCTTCTCCAGAACCCTGCACCTTGATTCCTTCCATTATCTTGCCCTACACTGTGTCTCAGTCAGACATTACTGTAAACATGATTCATTCTCAGGATGCCAAAAAGGTCAGTTCTCAGGACAGCTCTGCTCCACAGTATGGGCTTCCCCTTTTGACCCCTTGAAGATCCTCTCTCTGTGGAGGTTTCCTTTGGCAGCTTCCCTAGTTCTGCTCTGAATTTCATGAACAGACAATCCCTAACTTACATGAATCAAACTTTCCACCAACACTTAAGTGGAAAAAGCCTACACATCTTGTGCCAACAGGCTATAAAACTACAAATGTCCTTCCCCTCTTCAAACCAGGGCTTGGGGTTTCTTTGGAGATTCCTGAACCTTAAGGACCATTTCTGTCTATGTAAGTTGCATTTCCCTTTGGAACCTGTACTTTGCCTTTCACCACCAGTGTACAGTGGACTGGTGAGCACTAACCACAGTGTTTTGTCCTCTGCTCTTCCCCTTCTGCAGCAGCAGTTCAATATCCCATTTCCTCTCTTTGGCTTTGCTGCTGAATAGGCAATTTTTCTCCAGCAACTCCTCATTTTTTCCCCGAGTCAGCTTGCTGCAGCATCTATCCCAGCAGTCATTTACTAGGGAGTTCTTTACTCCTAAGCTTATTATCTTCCTTTTATCTGCATTGAATTGTGCTGCCCTATTACAAGCCAGGTACTCAAAATTAATCCTCCTCATGTATCAGATTAAATTGTTTCTCATTATCTGCTTGACTCCCAATTCAGGACCATTTGTAAAACCAAAGCCTACTTTTACATATTATTAATCAAGACTTTTTTTTTGGTGACAAAGAGCCATTATGTCCCAATCTGAGTAATGTGAAACAGTTCAAGTAATATTTCTCCTGTTAGCCAAACTTGAATGTTTGCCTATTTTTCTTTTCCTTTCCTCTTGAAGTTTCACTCTGTATTTAGCCTCTTGAAACATGAATTTAATGGATTTAATGTATATTTCTCTAACCTGCACTGTCTCCTTACAGCTGAAGGTTCTCAGTGATCAATATTTGACATGATCAGATCAATCACAGTATGTGCAGCTACTCTAGGAGCCCTGATAAAACAATTTCCTGTTGCTTTTCCTTTCTCTAGCCTTACAAATATATGTTCATTGATGCCAATTTCCTGAACTTTGATTTGTTGCAGATAGGGAGGTACAAGGTTTCAAATCTGGGTAATTTTTTTGCAACTTGCCAATATTTGAATTTATTTGATAACAAAGACAGTAATAACCCTTTAGTAAATATGCATGTTTCCCTGCTTTGATAACTACCTTTAATTACACCACTCCAATTAGTTACTCATAATTCACCACACTATTAAATCTGAAATGTGTGTGGCCTCTTCCCCTGACCTTCTTCACTCTCTCATCCTATATAACCCTGACCTAAATGCAATCTGGTTGCTTAGGAGATCTCTCTTGGGGCAATAAAGGCAACAGAAAGGTTAAGTCTTCTTCCCACATTAGAGATGCACAAACAATTGAGTACCAAGACAAAAGGCTGGGAGGAGACAAGTGGGGAAACCTACAAGAGATTTCATGGACCACAGCATTCTGATAACATTCCCTGTACATATGATGGCCTGTAATCATAGAGAGTACAATTATGACTTTGGAGAAAGGATAATTATCAAATCATAGGACAGATAAGACACAAGTTTGAGAAGTCATTAAGGAAAAACCCCTCAATTGCTTTACTCTCTGACTTCAGAACTTACAGGAACACTCTCAGAGCCATAATTTTATACTCATGATTCCCATTTCCTCCACTGTGTTTATCCACCTTTAAAATGGAGGAGAAGGCAAGACAAGGAAGGAAAAAAATGACACATACTTGAAATATAATTTAAGAATGGCTTCATTCCAGAAAAGAACAGCCTTTGTTTATTCAGACCCTCAGTTATCAAAAAGCACTTCTGCCCTGACTGAAGGGGAGGTCTGCCTCTTTCTCTGGACACCTTGGCATAGGAGGACTCTCACTAACAAACTACCTCTTGAGAGCTTCCTAGTGCAGAGCATCTGCCAGCAGACCTCTGCAGACAAATGAAATTCATTGACAACAGTTGTTCAAATTTAGGTTAATGGATTAGCTGGAAATAATTCCCTACTGGGTCCCAAATGCTTTTGGAGTAGGTTTCATTAAAAACCCACTCCAAACCTGGACTAGTAGCCTGGGGAGCTCTCCAAGGGCACTGCCAGAGCTGGCCCAAAGGCTTCACAACTTTCCCTGTGGGTGGGGAAGCCACAGATGTCCCCTTGCTGTCCCACCTTCCCACATAATGCTGGTGCACACACTGTCCTTGGACAGGTGCTCTACAGCTGTAGCTAACACAGCTGGGGAACTTCCTTTTTACAGAACTCCACACAAACCATTTTTCCACTAACATACCATGCTATTTTATTTGTACTTGAATGGAAATCTATGCTTTTCTTTAAATATTCCAAACCCAGTCTGTCTAGAAAATACAGTTAAAATATAGATAAGGCAAAGGGAATTTTATGGTAAGTGAAGATGATTGCATCAACCATTTTTAAAAGCAATTTTCTTTTTTGAGAGGAAAATAGACTACTAAGAAGATGGTGCATCTTGAAGGTGAGATGACTTTCAAAGAGAGATATTTGGGTCAAAGTGTTAAGCTTAATATCACAGTCTGGAAGATATTCTGTGGCCTCCATTATTCAAATGATCTAATGTCACTTTTGCCTTGAGTCATGGCAGTGCACTTGCAATTCAGAAAAACCCAATGCTCTCAGGCTTGAAATCCAAGTAGAAAACTTACTACTACTCTTTGTGGGTGAGGTTAGTTCCACACTTCCTGCTGTAATACTCCTCTGTGCAGAATGCTGCTCAATTCATGAACAATTAGTGCACAGAAAGATCTTTTCTCCTTGTTGAATTCCTGCCTCCCGTTGCTTACCAGGAGACATGAACTTAACAGCACTCATTGGAAACGTGACACTATTCAGCACTTTTTACACCTAGTCACAACATCTCTGCATTAATTGTCCTAATCAAGTGATTTTTCCAGAAAGAACAATTTGATATACTGCACAGAACATCTAATCTGCCTGACATTTTCCTTTATTCACTATGAGAAAGAATAACATATCCCTGGCTTTGCCATTATTCAACACTAATAGACTTAATTATAGTATAGAGCCTACAGAAAAAATCTCAAAGCTGTCTTAAGCCATTTCATATATTTGTTAATTATTAAGGAAGCACACAATTCAATTACAGCTGACTTTTATTTGCCCTTAGTGCAAAAGGAGCGATAAGATGATGTAACTTTCTTAAAAGAATAATTTCAGGTCACTGCAAGGCTCCTTCCAACAATCAAAATGTGTAAATGATCTAGTACTAGTAAGAATCAAGTCTATTACTTTAATGAAATCACAGCCTTAAGTGGAAGTAGTCTGTCCTGGGACAACAGCAATTAATGTTGCAGTGTAGCTTATCCAGTCAATACACTTGGAATCTTTTAAAGCTGAAACTCTGCCAGTGCAAGTCAGCAAGCACAACAGCCTCTTCTCTGTGAAGAGGATGTTTGCCAGTGTTTCTGCCCATTGATCTTTTAACTTCCAGTCCACAAATCCAGCAACTAAGGAGGAAATATGACCACTGTAAAACACAGGAATTATATGATTTGGGGATTTGCCTACACACTTTAATTCCCTAACCCTTCCTTTGCTCATCATTTGTAGGTAGTAACACTATTTTTCATTGATGCCCTTCTCTCTCTGCCAAACACTGTCCAAGTGAACACATTCAGTGGAGGTGTGAGCACAAGAGACTTTAGAGAAGATCTTTACCTACATTTGTTTTATATGCAATACAACTTGAACTCACTGATTGGATATACATATGGAAACATAAATTTGGCCATCCTTTTACCTAGGAGATGATTATTTGTTAGCAGTGAAAGAGACCGAAAGATTTCACTGGTGTTCCTGATTTTGGTCTCCAGGCAGAAGAAAAAGTATAAAAGTGTAACTAAAAAACCCCAAACTAACCAACCAAAAAACCACACCAAAAAATTCCAAACAAACAAAACCACTTTGAGAAAAAAATAAAGTAGAAAGTATTTTCTTGACTTAATTTAGACCCAAAATGGAAGTAATCAATGTATACAAAGTTGATAATTAAATGTGATCCATGAAATTATATGGCACATTTACACAGTCACACCTCTTTGTTGGTGAAGACCATTTCCCTTTTAACAAAAAAACAATTTTGAAAGCACTTCCCTCCTAAGTCTTCAGGGTTCATGTTACAGACATTTTAAAAACTGCAGAAGACATAGTTCCAGGTAAGATCTCTCAATGTTGTGCCTATGGATTTCTTCTTCTTCCCTCCTCCCACTTATTTTTTTAATAGACTGATGAGAAGAAGGGTTATTGCAAGTAGTTGAAGCAGGCAAAGCTATTAGCATTTGTTCTTTACAGGACCTTCATTGCAGCTAAGCTTAATGGAGTGGCAGAGGATTCCTGGAACATAAAATCAAACTTGCCTATTTAGTCTCTCAGGAAGTTAAAAGAAAGCATTAGGAGCCAGTTCTCAGCCAATACTCACTCCTCTCCCAAAATCTCTCTGCTTCACAGCTTCAAGACCCATTGACTTTAAATGGGGCAATGCCAATTTGAACAGGTTATATTACACAAGAAATAACAAGCCTTGTTGTTACAGATGGAGAAATCAGTCATCAACCCTCCCACATTCTAACACTGAATTTTTAAGACCACAAAGAAGCTCTAAACTATTTGTGAATTTGCTCAAACTACCAACTGCAAGAACCAATCTGGTTTGATCCTTCCCTGGAGTCCCATCCTGAATCAAAGTAGTACAACTGAATCTTTTACTTAAAATTTCCCTTCTAACCAACCCACAGCACTAGAAATCTCCTGAGAAATGTGGGGTGTGAGTTCACATTTGCATGTTTTTCCTTATAAACTTTTTGGATCATTAAAAAGTATTCCTACAGATCTGTGTCCTGAAAAGTGTGTGTTCATCACAGATATCAACTCCAGGAGACTGAAAAGCTGACAGTATTTTACTGAGTGTTCTTTCTCCCAGTTCTTGCTGCCTCTCAGCCAGAATCCTTTCCCTAGAACTAGAGAGAAGATGGACTTCTTGGAGCAATAACAAGTTGAGCTCAGAGAACAACTCAGAGGAAAATAGATGACTCATGAAACACAGGTTATACAGAAAGATTGCTAGAAATAAAACAAGGAATGAAGGTAGAGAGTTTGGCACCTGAATAAGAAACAGCTCCTCTAAGAGAGGAGAGCTAAATATAGAACTCCTCTGCAGCACCAAGTTAAGTCACTGCTGCCTTTCAAAGGTATGTGATGAAATCTTTGGGGATGTATTACAGAACTCAGGCAGTAAGCTGATCTGAAGCCAACTACCACTCTCATTGCATCTATCCCAGGATGACTGAGTAGTAGTTTTAGCCATAAATATGAGTCCAACCAGGGACTTCCAAAGAAAAATGTCAGCAAGCATCCATCTCAACATCATTCTGTTGGAAACAAACTCACTAAAATTGGCAATAAAACTCCTAAGAAAACCTCCCAACTTCAAAACAAAGCACTAAAAATACCTCAAACCTGGTAGGAGCATTGGGGTTTGGTTTGGGGTTTTAGGTGCATTTTTGAGACATTGTTTTTTAAAAAGTTTCTTGGATGAACAATGTACAAATTGCATGTACAAATGAAAGAATCTGCCCATAAGCAGACCTGATCAGCCATAAATCAACATCATTCTACAGAAGTCACTGCACTTCATTAAAAACACATTAGTCAAGTATATGGGCAACTACCTGTGTGGTTGGAATCCACTGTTTAGGTTGCTAAATACTTCCAGGCATTTGACAGTATATACAGAGCTGTCAACATGGAATTAAGAGAAGTAGCTGCTGTGCAGCATGCATCTACCTCATTTTGGTTAGAAAGTCATCACTCCTGAAGAGGAGGAGCCTGTGTTAATTCAGGAACCTTTTGGCAATCTGCTTAGTCTTCCTCAAGGCTGATTAGCATGCCTTGAAGGTAGCTGGCTCAGCAGTGACTTTAAATAACCTCCTTGTCTGTTATTAGGAGGGAAACTATCAAGGGGCAAAGGAATTTTTGAAGCAAGGCATCTGAATTTGAGAGGATATATAACTTCCACTTGAGTAGCAATTGCCTATCATAAAGAGTATGTTCTACAGCACCAGCAGGGAAGCTTGTTTTGACTCAGAGGTTCCATCAACTTTGAAATAACTAGCACTGCATTTTTTGTATATATCTAGAACTACATCATAGTGAATGTACATTTCTGCACCCATTATTAAATGCACTACATGAAATCCTTTTCAGTTAAAATAGCAATTTCTCAAACACCCTCCTTTGTTATTAGTACAAAGACCAGCAAATTCCTCACCATTTTTACATTTATCTAATTTAATATCCAAGTGATTTAATAAACCACTTACTTGCATTTGGCAGCTCAAGTCTCACTCAAATTTTTGCTTACTACTGGTTTTACAGTGCATCTAATTTATCATAAAAAGGCCAGTTGTATGAACTCTGCTGGGTTAATGCTGACAGCTCAGCATCAGAAGGGAACATCCCATGTGAAGAATGATTGTACTCACCAGTGGTAAGAGCAACTGGAGAGCAAAGCAGACCTCAGCTACTGACTCAAACAAACTGGAGTTGCAGAGGAGGAGAAACAGAAGCAAGCACCAATTAAGCACTTGCAATTAAGTGACATACTTGGCATCACCTGTTGCAGAAATGAAAACCAGGATGAGAGCTGAAAGGAAAGCCAGGTTTAGAGAACAGGCCAACAGCCACCACAAATGTGGTTTATGCTGTTCATGCCATCCTCAAAAGACAATAAACTTAGCACCACATTCACTGCAGTCTCAGATTCTTGTCCTGCAGCTGGTCTTCACAGCTGACTCTTCTTCTGCAGCCCCATCTGTCTTCAACACATTCAAGTCAAAGTTGGTACAGCTTCCAAACCAGTGATGTTCTTGAGGGCAGGCAGGAGATATGAGTGAAAACATCCTTATTGCTGAAGTCATCAGCCCACAGGTTATGGGCATCAGAGCCCTCCATGCCTTTAGAAGTCTCATAATAGTTTAGTGATGTATCTTCAATGGATGCTGATGTACCACCTTGCTATATGGAGTAAGTTCTGCTGATATGGGGGTATTGAAATTTTCACCCTCTACAGCAAATCTCTAAGTTTCATCCTTTAAGCATTTGAGGCTCTAGGGCTTGCTAAGCCTCTAACCTTCTCATAAAGGTTGCAAGAAACACAGCTGAGGAATGAAATGTGCCTTTTTTCACAAGACCCAAGGAAAAAAAAAATGCTCTGAGAGTGCTATATTTTAAGAAGAAGGAAAACAAAGCATGGGGAGAAAGGTTAAGCTGTTCTTTAGAAAACATTTGTCAAGAAACTCAAACATCATAGAATCATAGAATGACATGGATTGGAAAGGACCTTAAAGGTCATCTAGTTCCAGCCTCTACATAGTCCCCCACCACAGGCAGAGACATCTTCCACTAGATCAGGTTGCTCAAAGTCCCATCCAATCTGGCCTTGAAAACTTCCAGGGGTGGAGCAGCCAGACCAACAAAGAGAAAACAGAGTTGGGTCACTTCATGTGTTTTCTATATGGGACTCCAGCAAAACAATCAGGATCTGTGTTAACATTACACTCAGTCACCACTCTATACGCTGCTGCTTCTCTGACTTCTCTATGCCAAGGGTTACACAAAAGAAATTAAAATCTGGCTTAGTGATGCTGGCCCAAATCTGAAGAGTGGCCATTAGATTTTTATTCTGCTGTGAGAGCTAAATTTGACCAGACAGAGTAGAACAGTGAGAACTAACACAGCTACACCAATAACCTTCCTAGAAGGGACTGTTGTGTAATGTGGACACATCAAGCATGAAAGACAGATGGTGCCTAAAGACTTCTTGTGCAGTAAGTTGTATATATTCATTTTTTTCCTTGCTAAATTGACATGCAAAAATTATTTAGCACACTTGAAAACTATGGCAGACAGCTTCAGACCAGGAGTGTCCAAGACACCTGATCCTTGTTACCAAAATACACCATCATTTTCTTTACAGCAGAACTTCAAGGAACACTGTCACTTGAAGAAGATGCACAGCCATGTGCTGGATACACCTCTGTGGGTCAGAAACTTTGCAGGTTTATGTCTCTTGCAATCTTTAGGGTTCAACCTACCTCTTTGTAATCTCAGTCCTTCTGGGGGAAAGAAAAAAATCTAAGTGTTTTCAAACACATGATGGAAAGAAACAAACCTGCACACTGGGATCAATAGCCAGCAATCACCTGTTCAGTCTTCCTCAGCACTGTTGCTTGATAGAACACCTTCCTGTCCTGGAGGACAAAGGCTGGCTTAAAAGAAGATATGCAAATATTTTGCAGTGTCCTACAAAAGCTGGGGGTTTGTTTAAGCAGATAAGCAAAGTCAACTCTAAAGATAGATAGCAGTGAGCAAAAAGCTGAATAGGAAGCAGCCTGAGCACAAACTTTTTCCCAAGCACTCAGGCACTACTGGAAAAGCATTCAATGATTTTACATAATTGCTCTAAGAAAATGCTGGATCTCTGCTGTGCCCATTGAGGTCTGGCTAAAGCTTCTTCAGTTTTTTTAACTTTACATGTCAGGACACTTAAGAGGAATGAAAAATAGAGGCAAAAATACTACCACCAAAAATTAACTGTTGATGCAATCATAAAAGAACAGTGGCTCACATTACTGCATAGCATGTCTACCACATGTTTGAAACAAAATGCACTTCTGTGAAAATTCTTCAGCTGTGTTCTGAAAGCATCTACAGCTCTGACAGAGCAGTGTTCAGAACAAGGAGAAGCAAGAGAGAAAACACAGAGCATTAGAGAAGCATGAGAGAAAACACAAGACTCTTCTTTTCCAGATAGTTCTAGATCTGCTATGCTTTCTGATAAACCTGGTCATTTGTTGTGGCTTCACTTTTGTGCACTTCAAGATATCAGCTGCTGAATGCCCACACTGTTGATGGAATGAAGAGCAGAAATTCCTGAGTTAGCCAACACTGGAAGTAGAAACCATAAACATGTTGCAACATAATACTGTGAGTTACTCCAGCTAATTATCCCTGACAAAACTAAGCCCATTGCATGGTGCTACACTGGGCTGCACCACTGTGGGATGGTAGCTAGGGGGATCTGGACAGGGAACTTCTGGAGAAGGAGCAGAAAAGGGCTACAAAAATGATTAAAGGGCTTGAACCTCTCTCTTTTGAGGAAAGGCTGAGAGCTTGGGCTGTTTAGCCCAGAGAAGAGAAGACTGAGGAGGGGGGATCTTATCAATGCTTAAAAATACTTAATGGGTGGGTGTCAGTAGGATGGGGCCAGGCTATTTTCAGTGGTGCCCAGTGGCAGAACAAGAGGTGATGGGCATGAACTGGACATAGGAAGATCCATCTAAACATAAGGAGGAAATTCTTTACTTTGAGGGTGGTGGGGCACTGGAACAGGTTGCCCAGGGAGGTGGCAGAGCCTCCTTCTCTGAAGACATTCCAAACCTGCTTGGACACCACCCTGTGCAACCTACTCTAGGTGAACCTGCTCTTACAGGGGGAGTTGGACTAGATGGACTCCAGAGATCCCTTCCAACCCCTAACATTCTGTGATCTTTGCAGTATGTTTGGCTGCACACATAGGCATGCCTAAATGCTTTTATGAGCAATTGCCTTGGGAAAGTAAACAACTTTCCAGTGATAGCTAGAAAGTTGAGCAACTCCTTGTTTCTGGAGTTGTCATAACCTGAACAGCATGAAAAATTTGGTGTATTCTGAAATAACCCAAAGGCCACTATTTAAATACTACAGATGTTCCTACTGTTAAAGGGTTGTGCAATAATTATGGTGGGCCATGTAGCTGAATAAGGTACAAAGACCAATCTTCATTATTGATAAAGAACTGCATCTTCTTATTTTAAAATGAGGACAGATTGAAGGGTGAAGTCTGATGCTTTCTCAAGAGCTTTATGGAATGAAAAAGTAGCACAGTAAAGGCCCTTCTCCATGCAAGGAGCACTCTTTGAAGCACTGAGAGAGCCTTTTACAGATGAGATAAGAACACCAGTGTGACTCATTTGGTCTAAATGTCCTACTTCAGATATGCTAAATGCCAGATACTGTCTCCATAGTGAATATTTATTCTCAGATGAGAGCAAAATAGCAAAAGGCATAGATAAAAGATTTGCCTCTAAGAGTACAGGGGTAAGGTAAGAGATGAGCTCTCTTTAAGGTTGCTATGATCTGTTCAGTGGTGAGGTCAGCTCCAGCTTGAGTATTAAAACCCACTCTCTTGAAATAAAAGCACTAAAGCTGCTCTAAATGCCATTATTTTAACTTCCCTTATGCTACAGAGTGCAAATTTGCCTCACAATCACACAATTCACAATTATACCTTGAATTTTTCCAACAGGGAAAACCAGTTCAACAAACCACTTGATTTCCAATTTCTTACTTTTTTCCAGGTGAGGTAGCACATGAAAATACTTCAAGGACTCTTAGGGTCTCTCCTGGTGCAACCTATTACCTCCAGACTTGGGACCACCCACTCAATGACTCTGTGAGGACAGTCACCCAGACAGACAGGTCTGCAGATGCTGGGATATCAGCACTGACTAGGTTGAAATCTGATCATGCTTTACAGAGGTCAGGAAACATCTGGACACTGAAGAAAAGTGTCTAGCATTAAAAAAGAACATAGTCCAAAAGGGACTAGGGACTCAGTAAAAGATGTATACACAAAGGTATTTTATAATGGTAGGTTTGATCAAAGAACATACTCTGCAGGAACTGTGACTTAAATGCCAGCTCCTCTGAAGAATCAGCTGCAGAGTGAGCGCTGGTCTCCCAATGCCAGATCCCAGATGAATTCCCCTCTGTGAGCTGCTGGCTTGGGCAGCAGCTTAGGAAGAGCAGTGGCATTTTGAGTTTGAAGTAACTTTTCTATCAGAAGGAGGGTGCCTGGGCTACATCTATTCCTCATACTTATCTTCATTTCCTACAGCCACATTTTTCTGAAGATTTGTGTCTGACAAACAGACTAAGACTATTTTTTTAAGGCAAAAAGCTTGACAAATAAACACCAAGCAGAGAGCCAAGTTCTTCATGAAAAGTAAATAAAGTGTGGAAAATTGAAGTGGTAGACTATATCTGTCACCATTCATGCATGACCTGCTGGGGCTGGCTGCTCCTGTTCCTCACCATGCCACCACTCCTGCCACAGCTGGCACTGGGCTCACCTAGAGCTGAGCCACTCCTTAACTCACAGGTGAGAAGAGGTGGGGTTTGGTGCTGCAGCTAGCCAAAGCATGGGTCAATGCATATGTGTTTGATGGAAGGTAAGGCTGGAAGCAGCTAGCAGTTCAGCTGGCACAGGCTGCCACAGAGCCACTCCTGAAGGGCAAGCTGAAAAAGTCTGATTTTAAATCCATGGAAAAAAATGTTGAATTCCCAACTCTGCTATATTTCCATATGGCTGGAAGTATCACACCCTAGAATCTTCCACAGATAGTAGTTAAGTACCTACTACTCAGCTGATTCAGGAGGCAGTGTTACTGTTACTAATGCTGATGAGATGCCCAAATCATTTTGAGGATCAAGCCCTTCACTCTCCTTTCTATAATGGGAAACATTTGATTTCTCTATGGCACAGGAGTGCTATGGTAACCTGCACATTCAACAATGAGTCATTGTGGCAACAAGGACCATCTAAACTCCTAAGGGGGGAAGAAAAGAAGAAATCAAATTGAACTCTATGAGGGAGTGCTGATCTCATTTGCAGACAAGTAAATATTGAGTAAATCTTGGATTTTCGGTGAAATCATTCTGGATTTGCACTGTCTGAGCCTGAACCTGAGCCAGGGCCAGACTGTTTTCAGGTAAGCTTATTAAATACCTCCCAACCCCTTTGACTCTGGTGGGAGGACTCACATGTTCCAAGTCAATCATGTGCTTAAAGGCTTTGGAGGATCAGGGCAAGAGGGCTCAGCTGCTTACAGGACTGAGCTATTCTGCTTTACATACCAAGCATCTGAAGAAAATAAGAGTGCAGTTGTCACCACTGCCTCCCAATGCCCTGAAACAGAAGGTTATCATTTAATCACTCAAGTCAAAGTCAGTTTCTCTTTGGGAGGAGAAAGCCATTATAACAGTTGCAGCTTCAGACCTTTGGCTTTTGTGGTCTATGTCACTCCCTTTAGATCATCCTTCACTATAGATATGGTTCCATAGCTGGAGCAACCCCATGTGTATTCAGACAGGATTCAGAGCTTATTTTCATTTAGTATCAGACAAGATGCAGTCATTGCTGCTTCTTGTTAGTGCCAGGACTCAGGAGTGAGGCAAAGTAAAAGCTTCTTGTTCCCCACAGGAGGACTTGAAAGGCACAAGCAAAAGAAAGTCAAGAATAAGGTTTTACTGAAGTGCAGAGTGATGATGAGAGCACTGAGAGCTGCAGGGACCAACACTAGGCAGCTGCAGACTGCCTGCCTTTCCTCTCCCCTCCCTGGGATGAACTGCTCCAGGCCAGACAGCTTAGCTGCAGCAGGAGAGGGTTAAATACTCTGTTGGCAAGAGTCTTGGCAAAAAAGATACCAGGTCTTGGCTTTTCACCTCCACTGAAAGCAGAAGACATGATGAAAAGCATCACAGAAGATTACAAAATGGGATTAACATAGCATCAAGGAACCATAACCCTAATGAAGTTTCTAAAGAGGATAATATAACTTAGTGGTTGCCCCTAGTCAATGAACCAGTGAGTTACCTTCAGGCAGTTCTTGGTCTAGATTAAATTTAAGATTGAATGTATCCACAGCACAGATGCTGAACCTTCTCACTGGTGTTTCACAGCCAAATGTGTCAAGTCTGAACACCTCAGACACAACCAGCACAGCTCATCTCTATTATTTCCCACTGGAACACAAACTCTTTTTCAGTTCTGCACAATATGTAAAGTTTAAAAACCTCTCATAGTTCTCCATGATTTCAAATACAGGTTCTCCTCCCCATTCTTTTTCTCCTCTAAAATGCAGAGACTCATAAGCATTAGCATAATTAAATAAGGGAGCAGGACTAACAGGACTGATTTAGTCTAGAAGAAAAGTGTGTAATTAGAGTGCCAAGTAACAGTACTATCAGTGGTGACATGGCACTTGGAGCTCCAAGGGGACATTCAGTATGGCAACAGAAAGGCTCTGAGTTTGTGCTGGTGACAAAATCACATGTGCACACAGAGCAGGCAGAAGAACCAGCCTCCCACATAAAGTGCTTAAATGTCCTACCTTTTCTTCACCCCTGAGAAAGGCTCTGCCAGTCATCCCATTGCTAGGGATAAACATAACAAGCCATTGTCAAGGGCAACCACAAAGCTGCTTGTTTCACATTAATACCCTTAACATTTTTTATCTAATCAGATTTCTTGTTGGTAGAGGAAAACTGCCTTTCCTCAGTACCAGCTGCTATCCCAGATTTCCTTCTCTCCATCTCCAGTATATATTTTGCCATGCTTCTCTGCTTTTCTGTGTAAAAAGGTTATGTATGCCTGGAGGGAGATTAAATGTTACCAAAAAAGAAAAGGGGAAAAAATCCCACATGACAACAGAACTGTGGGCAAGAGGCCAGGGCTCTTGACTCTGTGACTGTGACTAACCAAGGGGTGCTCTTAAAAAACATTGTTCTCATTATATTCCCTACCCTGGGTGTAAGAACACAACTCAAATTAAGCTTTCCAGGAGCAGACTTCCTTTATGTAACCATGTTTTATATAGATAGCAGCAGCTTATGTTTAAACTATTTAAAAGAACAAATAGCTGCAAAATGTACTTTAGCTGGCCCTTCTCCTGCTAGCTGTGTGCTCCTGGCTTGAGGGAATTTCCTGCTGCTTGGATGTACTTGTAAACAATGCACAATGCCCACAGGACCTAGCATCCAGGTAAGGATGTCAGGTCCTCTTGTTTTATTGCATTTGAGAGATCCACAGCGTTGTAAACTGTGGAATGACTTTGACAAAACAAAGCTGGAATGATGCAAAATAAAGCAGCACTTCATCTTTTGACTTAGTCCAAAGTTTCCTCTAGCATTAGGAAAAGCAGCATCCTACCTGAACTGCATTCCAGACTGACAAGCATCACCCTGCTGGCACTGGGCCTAGAGGGAAATTTCTACATTTTAAGAAGATAATGTTGTGATTTCCTATTGTTCTCCTTCCTTCCACATCCACCACTCAAAAACAAAAGATTAAAATAATATTAAATGAATAAATAAAAAAAAAGCCTGTCCTTGCTACAGTTACTGTACCAAGGATCTTCTATGTGTCCTCCAGGTTGATATCAAATGTATTGGCCCTGGACCTATTCTGCTGAAGGACATGGGTGCTGTCAAAAATGATGACATTGCAAGCAGGCAATCAGTATCAGGAAAAGAACAAGAAACCAAGAGAGGGTAGTTTAGAAAATGTGGCTCTAATCTTCTCATTCCTTCTCTTGCCTTTAGAAATGGGCCTGAGATAGGAGAGATGATGGACCACTGACTTCAGCCACCAGGATGAGGTAGTATTGAAGTCTTTCAGCAAATAGTGGAACATTCTGCAAACACCCCTACAAAAAGCCAGGAAAATCTTTTACCTGGTGAAAGATGCCTAGGGTTTTCAAATCCTGAAGTGATAAATGAAGCTCCCGAAGCATTAATCCTGTATGAAAGTGGTTGAAAAGTGCAGAGAAGAAAATCCATTATCTAAATGAAATAGTTAGGCTATGAGTTGCAAAGTTGGTAAATCCTGCATGTTTCTCTGTGTTCCCATATCACTACTCCGCAGATAAAAAAGGTACATTTACATACTCTCTGCAGAGTCTTTCAAGTCTGCAATTTTCCATAAAGCTTCCATGATGATATTTTACTTGCAGAGCCTTCTTAATAGCTTCTTAGTTGCCATATTTTCCAGCACCTTCAAAAATGTGTAAATTATGCTGTAGTAACAGGTTTAAGCGTTTATTTTCATTCATCCTTATGGCACAATTGAGCTGTTAAGTGCTGGGTTCACACTAGAAGGTATTCAGGTAGGATTTGTTTCAGCCACTCCATTAACTTCAACAGACTGTTCTGGTGTTTGCACTGAAATCACAGTTCAGACCATTTCACACTCAAGATTTCTCAAGCTTCATGCCAACAGCCACTGAGGATGACACACATCAGTCTTTCAGTGAATCTAACACCTTTGCCAGGCAACTCACAGATTATGAAGAAAAAGACCAGTGCAGCCCAGGCAATTTAAGCTGCAACAGAGGATAAGAGAACTCCTAGACATATATTTGATCCTCTCATGTTAGAGGCACACCTCTCACAGAAACACATCTGGAAACCATGCATCAATAAAAACTGACACCCCTATGAATTCCCATCAACTTGGACAGTTGTGGGACAAGTCAACATGGCCATAGCTTCTGCCCTGGCTAGTAATGCAGCATTCCTGGAGGAGGAAGGGGAAAAGGAAAGATAGTCACCCTTGTATACTGCAGTAAAAAATGAAAAGCTTTCCTCTTAGAACTGAACATTTTCAGTAGGAATGATTAACAATACCATATGCCATGGAGGAAGGAGTAACACAGCTATTGTTGGAGACAGACAGTATGGAGATTTATGGAGAATCTAAGAAGAGCAAATATTGACTTCCAGGCAACAATATGGCAGAACTGATGCTCTCCAGGTCTTCACTTAGAGCCTGCACCTTGCAAGCTTCTCATGGCAGATCCTCCACATTGAACCAAACCATGGCCCCAGGAGGTACTCTCACTCTGGAGATGAAAGGCCCAGCATACCTCTGCTTCCCTTGTTCCTCTTGAATGTGTCATTAGCCTGTAAATTGTTGATTTATTCACTGAAGATTCTCAGACCTAGCTAAGAGCTAGTCCCCTGCAGGAATCCAGCTCCCAATATAAGTTCCACAGAATTGACCATCACCTTCTGCTGGAGATATATACAAGCACATAAGGAAAAATTGAAACACTGCACATGAGTCAATGTTGCCAAGTTTAGGGCCCTGCTTTTTATGGCTCACATGGAATCGTTTGTTTCACCAGATACTGCTGGTGAGGATGCTGAGCACCTCCAGTAGCTCAGCTGTCATCATCTTCCTAGAGGAACTTGACATGAACAGTTCTGGGCTCATAATTCACTCATGAACAACACAGACCCTGACAGATGATAGGAAATTAATTACATTTCCTAATCAGAAGAATGTTATGGGATTCACCTTTCATTCATGCTTATACAATTCAGAATTACGAAATCACAACTCCTATCAACTCCCCAGAACTGGGAAGAGAGTTAGACTTTGTGTTTTCAAACCCCAATTTTAATGCTTGGTTATATCATCACTGAAACAAAAACCCTCTCCCCACACTTTACACCTGTGTTTGTGTCAGCCTTAATATTTCAGGTAAAAATGAAAAAAATGCTACTTTAATAAAACACTTTTATTTTAAAAGACACAGATTTCCCAGAAGTGGTGCAAAGAACATTCATGCAAAATTTAGGGCATGTAACAGGAGAAAGCAACTGACTGAAATATTTTGGGCTAATAGTGACAGCTCAGCACCTGATGCCCATCATTACAGAGAGAATAACACAAGTGATTTGTGAGGAAAGATCCCAACCTGCTCACTTTGCCATTCCTGCAGACTTGCTCGTGGCAGAATCCAGCCCTGAATATTTCATCTTAAAATACATCTACCAGCAGTAGCATTATTTGTCTTGGCAGATACCAGAGCTTATGCAAAAAGTAGAAGGCTTACCATGTGGAGTATGAGGCAGTAATGCAAAACACATATGGAACAATAAGAGAAAATATTACAAAGATAGAATTTAAAAGAGCTTAATCTTACGTAGGCTGCATGGACAAGATACAGACACCTCATTAATGAGTTCATATCAACAAACAGCATTAGAAAAGACCATACCTTTGCTTTATCTGAAAAGGAAAACATTCTACTTATGTTTTTTTGTTTCTGCTCTGCATGCATTTCATTTCCCAAAATGCAACCAGGCGTGCATTGCATACAAACTTCATCCTGCTTCACTGAGGGACAGCTGTCATGAGCATTCTCTAGCGCTATGCAGAAGCCTTATGGAGTGAAAGGTGTTGGGGCCAAGCTGAATCTGAGCCTAAGTGCCATCTTTTCAGCAGAGTGCAGCTGCAGAAATGTTACTGGAAAGAACCAACTAGGAACTGATGCTGTTTAAGTAGCAAGCAAGTTCTGGCAGCCAAAAGAAGGGCAGTGTGTAATGATGAGAGCTGAAAAAACAAACTTTATTTAAGGAAAAGCAGCGTCACTTTACCTCAGGTCTAGAACGATGCCGTGGATGGCTCCTATTACAGTGCCCCGTGCTAGCTGAATCAGACACTAACAGGCAAGCAAAGAGGGACATGGAGTGCATCACGCTCCCTGCATCAGTTGCACTACACTGACACAGGCTGGCAAACACACAGCACACTCTAGGGACATACATGGAAAAAGAAAAAAAACCAAATCAAGAGAATAGAAACAAACAGAACATGGATCCATAGTGCCACAAACCTTCTGGCTCTGTGTTCTCTTTGAGGTGCACTTGCTTCAGTGGGCAGCAGAAGATTTCGTGGCACTTAGCACGAAAAGGGGACTCTTTTTTCTTTAGTTCCGCAGATTGGATCGAATCTTGCCGTAACATAATGTACTCCTGTGTGCCAGGGGGAGCGTCATCCATAACTGTGGTCACCACATAACAAAATGAACTCCAGTTAGAGCTTGAGGAAAGCAATCTAGAGAATTCAATCAACTACATAATGTCAGGGTGGGGGAAAGAAAGGAGGAGAAGAAAGGTATATAGGAAAGGAAAATCAACTTTCAAGTGTCAAGTATCTTAGTCATGGTGGCAGAAGGGTGGGGAGAACATTTGCTTTCACAAACAACACTTCTCATAAACATCAACACTTTACACTGTTTCATGCAGCTTTCATAAATAGTAGAATAAGACCCTGCTCCAAAAGGCAACAAGGTTCTCTCCTGTCTTTGCTTTATTCTCCTATAGCACCTATCTATTCTGCATGCAGATTAAGAAGAGAAAAAGCAAACAAAGCATGCTTTTATTGCCTACCCATAGGCAATCTCTACTTTAACATCAGGGAATAATCATTCCACATCTGCAGGTAATGCAACATCAGTGTAGCTACTCCCCCAAGGAAAAAGAACATGCCTTTATCAGGATATACAATTACACAGAGTTCCTTAAAGCAAGGATGATAATCCAGTGACACTTGATCATCATTTTTAACAGATAGAAGAGTAGATGTACAAAGAGAAAGCACATTAATCCTTTCGATGGTTTTCTTGTAAAACAGCAAGTCATTTTTAAAGCTGATTTAATAAATCAATACTGCCATTAATAATATAAATGACATGCAGTCTGAAATGTTTTCTGAATGGGGTCAGACTATTAAATGCTGAGAAGATAAAATATATAGCATACAGAAAGCTCCAGCTCCCTCAAAGTATTACATTACCAGAAAAAATTGAAACTCTTTTCAACTATCTAAAAATGAAGCCTTAATAACAGAGATAGTGAGAGTCCTCAGCTTACAGCTTCAAGGCACAGATCATCTCTCAAGAACAAAAATTAAATGCTTTTTCACAAGACAGTCTCGAACCACTACTAGTTATTTATAGTGTGATGCAGAGATACAAAACCACTGCCAAAACCAAGCTGAGGTTTTCCAACTCCAATTTAACTGTTTCCTAAATATCTGCCAGTGTATAATCATTTCAGAAAACTGCCAGATTTAAACATGGATCCCCTCAAATATTATCCTCTTGCATTTTTCATGCACCTGTTTTTCCTCTGTCAAGAATGGTACCAAAAGGGTCATATCTAGGTGATAAGTAAGTGATTCAACTAGCCTTTCTTCTCACAGTGGGCAGTCACCTTCTTTCTAGACCTCGTTAATCCACAGGAGACATTTTGCACCTTGACTGTTGTTGCTTCATTAGACTACAGGCAGCATCAGTAACATACACTAATAATACCTATAAAATGTCATTAAAGGGGATGCATAAGCTAGTAGGAAAACACAAGTGGTTCAAAAAAAAGAGCAGTGGGTCAATGGAGCACAAGGTCTAGGTTGCTACATAATTGGTCCCTTAACAAAACTAGTTTTACTTTGGCTTGTTTGAAAGCTACATATGTGTTCATGAAAGACACTGACAGCCCTGAGGCTAAAAGGCAATTGCTGGGAGTAATTGCTAAGAGTCAACACTCAAGATAAGGCAAACACCAAGAAGCCCTGATAGTTCAGTCCTCCAAACAGCCACCACACAGAAGCTGCTGTTGCAGGAGTCTGTGTAAAGCTACCAGTGAGTTGCTGTGTGCAGTGCTGCTGCCATCAACAGTGCAGGAGCCCTACAGCACATCCCTCTGACATTTACAGGGACAAGGGATAATGTGGCCATGAAACAGAGTGAATAGCCAGCAGAGAGTGAAATGCACCTTCCACCAGCAAGCTGGCTGATACACAGCAGAGCATGCCCCACTGTCAAAACCTCAGATTTTGGCAAAAAGCATGTCCCTGGGCTGACCCTCTGAGAGGCAGAGTCTTTCCTAAGAAGTCCTATCCAACTGTGGGACCTTAGAGAACTAATCACTCACAAGGTGCAACACTATGTGGTGCTGGAATGTCACTTAAGTGGAAAAGAAAGAAAAAAAGCAGAAAGCAGGTTAGCAGCTGCTAAACAGGGTCTGCAGGGGAGAAGGAGCTACTGGTGATTACCCAAAGGTCTGGAGTAAGGACCTGGTCTTCTAGCCACATGAGTTGTTTGACACTGGGCTGTATGATTCCTCAGGTTCTGTAAGCTTTGAGGGCTCACACAGCATCTGCAAACCAACTCCACAGACAGATTCCATTCATCAAGTGTTAGACAAACAGCTGCTTGACATCATTAGGTAGGTCCACTCTACCTCAGGCAAGCTCACCAACTAAGACAGGTGGAGAAGATATAACTGGTCCTTTACCACTCACCTACACAGTCAGATCACCACTCACATACAGATTTACTTAAATGTAACTAAGCCACCAGAACCACAGCTTCAATAAGTGAAGATCATACTGAAGTCAACAAAAGCACATCAGGTTACTAGAATCCAAGGCAACAGCTGAATGAGTCTTGGTTTTGAGGACCATCACAGCACTGACATTTGGTGTAAACCCTAAGGAACCACAGCTCTAATAAAGCCTTAATGCCGGAATGATGTATGGATAACTTAATTGATGTCAGTGTTCTGAAGGGAACAGCTAAAACCTTTTCTTATCATGATGAATGGCCTCAAGTCAGACTGAGAATTTATTACTAGACTAGGAATGCTCCCTGACCCCACTGCCTTCTCTCCCTGCTATGATGACAGCCAGACATCCTCATGGAGCCACTGAAATCACAGCTACAGGACCTCAATTATGGGTCCCAAGAATCAGTCCACAGGGAAGTTTCAATGACACAGAATCTAATGTAAAAAGCTTTAAAAGCCTAATAACATCCATTTTTGATGACTAAAAATAGTCAGTACACAACCATGAAAGGAACAAGCACTTTGGGAAAGGAAAATATCACCAGGAATCTGTTATGATTTTGCTAATGGGATAAAAACTACACTTATAAAAAAAAAAATCACACACACAGCAGAGTAGGAGAAAAACTCTGAATTTTAGGGAATCAAAAATCCAAAGCAACATTTACATCCTGTGCTGTGTGGAGAAGAGGACATTGGTTTTACTCAACCGTTCCCTCCATTACAGACTCTTGCAGGACCTAGGATATACTCACACTCCCCTGTGCAATCACAGATACACAAGCTAGCTCTGAATCAGCTCATTTGGGTAATCACAAGCCAGCACCAAGCTCAGCAGAAGACTCATGAGAAGCCTGGTAAATGCCCACCTTCACTCCATCACATGGATGCTGATCTCAAGAGCAGTAAGAAACCTCCATTGAGACACCTACATTTCCTTGGCCACCTTCCCAAAGGCAGAGGCAGAGTCATCCTGCCAGCCTCCAACACTCAGCTACAGTTTTGTTGTTAGGCTTCAGTAGCTGCTCACCCTAATGAACTCCCCATCCTCATGTGGGAAACACCTCAGTGATCCACATTTTCATCTTCCCATCAGCAAAACAAGGACAAGACCTCATATGTGATGGACTCAGGTTGTTAAGGTACTAGTAAAGAACTCACATATACTCAGTTGGAAGACGATAAATAACTACTTCATAGCTTTAAAATACATATATATAGCTTTATAGCTTTAAAATACATATATATAGCTTTATAGCTTTAAAATACATATATATCTCTATCTTTTTTCTTCCTCACACTCCCCCTCATAATTTGGAGACTGAAAACACAGCAACTGTGTATACAAGAGGAATTTGCTTATCTGTTAGCACAAAATAGCTGTAGTAACTACTGACTCCTACATCAAAACATTCAGCTTGCTAAATATCACCCTGTAAAACATTCCTTAGTTTTTAAAAATAATCACAATAATAAAAGCTTATGGTCAGAAGCCAGTAGGAAAACAACTCCTTCTTACTATAAGTCTTACTACAAGAGAGGGAAGTGATCTTTAGGATGAGTGCTGGCACCAGGATTTTTCAGAATAAAGTCAAACATGTCTACTCCCTAAACACAGCAGCTAAACACTCTGCTGCTTTCTGTCTTTCTGCTATGTCCAACTGCATTTCAGACCCATCTAGAATTGCCAGAAACCATAACATCAATCCTGTCCATAGGCCTTGGCTTGGGTTCCAACTGAATAATCTTTCATCTAATTCAGAGTTTAATAAAGCTGTAAGGAAGCAAGCTGTAAGGAAGCATCATTTTGCTCTCCTTTTGCATGGAGAAGCTTCAGCTCTGCTAGCTAAGGGCTGTAGCAACCATAAGGTAAATATGTATTAATATCCAGGCAAAAGAATTCTCATGTTCCTCTTGGTTTGCTGTTCTTGTATGTAAACACACAATTTAACACACAGATTTTATACTTCCATGGATCCATTCCCTCTCTGACCTTACAGGTCACTACCTGAAACATGAATTTCTTTCCTCCTCCTTCAATTCCTTTACTTTTCTTAGTCTGGTTAGTTTTACATGATGGAAGCCCCAGGATACTTGCATTAAATTAGTTTTTCTGGCATTTGAGAAGGACTAAAGCCACAGCTCTACACTAGATCTTCAAGGCATGAAGAGCACTGGAGTGCCTCTTAAATCATGCACTAAGTGAAGAAAATCCCCTCTCTTTGGCACAAGTGAGCATGTTGTAAAATAACATATATTCCTCTAATAGGACTCTTTGTTGACAAAATCAGAGCAGCAAGAGATGCCTCACCAGGGGAGCCTGCCAGGCTGTGCTGTGAAACAAAACACCCATGCCCACTGAGTACCCCCTTCATCTTCTGCCTCCTCCACCCACAAACAAAGATAGAAAGGACACCAGTGAAGTTACCCAGGCCCTTGAGGCTGTTAAGAGTTATGTAGGAAAAGGGTTTTTTTTTTCCTTTCAAGAAAAACATGAGGATATCAGGTTGCTTTCAGCTCCTTACAAGAATAAATCTGTAAAAAAACCTCTCCAAAATAACTTTCTTCAAGTGATTGCCTGCAGGACAGGGAATGGGTAGGAAAGTGGACAAAATTTCTGTAATAACATTTTCCCAGATGATGCAGATGGTTAAACACTCTCAGGTATACATGCAGTAATAATTTCCTTTGCTTATTTTCATTACTGCTTTGTTTTCTCTCTAATTTATTCCACCTGAAGGTGGGATTTTTGTTAGCTATCTGAACAGCACAATGAACTCAGGGCACAAAAACACAAGCTAATTAAAATATGATATTCTATACTAGGGTTGTGATACACTGAGGACATCCTAAAGGCAACACACCTTTATCTATACCATTTCTCTATGCAGCTTTGCCAAAATCTCTTTATATTCTTACCCTGGCACTTGTGTGTCCCCCAGAAACCTTACTTTCAGCTTGCATCTGCATTCTTGCAGCTTTGAGGTGTAGTTGATGCTGACTTCCAGTTTTCACAGTGAAGACAGATATCACAAGAAACAAAACAACCAAATTCTACAATTTTTATCCACAACCAACCATTTCTAGGGTTCCTCCTTTTGTCCTACTCCTTTCTCCTCAGTACACCACCAAGCCAGACACCACACTAGAAATGCACCAGCTCATTCAAATTTAAAACCCAACCCCATAAAAATACCTTGTGGGAGGCACAACTGTTACCTTGAGTGTCTTTAGATGATATTTCAAAATTAAAACTCTGCTTGAAATGAACTCTCACTACATCTGGGCACTACTGCTGGAAGGGGTCCATGAGAGATGACAGTCTGCCAGCCACACAGAGGCACAACTCCTTCACTCCTCTTACTGAGAAGCAGCACCTGGTCTTTTGTTCTCAAACCAATACTAAATATTTCCTCTATGGCAACTATTTCTTTGTGCTTATTTTTGATCAGATATTAAAAGGACAGTTTTATGGCATGCATGAAGAGAGCATAAATTTTGAGATCAGCAACAGTTGTCTCTAAGAGCTCAGCTACAGTCTCAGGGAAACAAAATCCTTATCAACAGAGGACTTTTACTACTGGAGCTAATGATTTTTCAAACTGCTGATCTAAATTAGATTGCAGTTGGTTATTAGAAGCTGAGGCTTTGGGGATTCAACAGTATATGGTCTAACAGCAGTTTCTGTGCCTGGTGGGAGAGGAAGGATAAACTATTTCTAGCATAAATGTCACAGGAATATTTAAAATTCACCATTGAAGTCCAAGGAATAATCCTTATGGTAAAGCAAAAGAACAGCTCCTGTCATGAAAGTCCCAAACACTTATACAGGCAGCAGCAGCCTAGATCTCAGCATTTACCCAGCCTCTGAGGAAGCTTCCCCATCCCACACCAAATTTTGGTCTTGTGTGTTCTATCTTTTTTTGTCACTCCAGCAGCAGCCACAGCCAACCACACTAGCTTGAATCTCATCCAAAGCCCCAAACTGCTGCAGTCACAGCAGAGGCTGCAGCATAAGCAGACTTCTGCCAAATCCCAAACCTACTTGGGGCCCTCATTCCTAGATGGAACTGAAGCAGTGAACAGAAATGCACTCTGCAAAAGGTTGCAGGAGGAGATGGAGTGTCACAATCCAGCTTCTGAATAATCCAATATTCTGAAATATACTGTCTTTGGGTCAATCACACAGAATAATTTTTTCAGATCTTCCAAAAATGTTTGCACAGAACACTCCCCCTTGACCTAAAAGAGTAATTGGATTAACTGCTAGCAGTAAGAGGCTGTTATCCTCTAAAGAGACTAGGCAAGATAAGGCTGCATTTAGATCCTTGTGCATAATAAAGACAATGACATCCAACATCAACAATTTGTTGATAAATTCTGCTAAGAACACAACTCCTCTTTCATCCAGGGAAAGAGCACTAATGTTTCTGTACATAGCCTTGTTTCTTAGTTATTCCAGGGACCCATCTACTACCAAACAGCCTTTGATTAACTCTAATCTGTCCACTCTTCAGTGATGCATCTGCCTGTAACTGTGATCTTACTGTGTCCACATGCAAGAGCATGATTTGGGAGAACAATCAGCCACTGGAATAATCTCCCCAAGGAAGTGGGGAATTACCCAACACTGGACATCTTGAAGATTCAGCTGGACAGGTGAATCCAAGAGAGTTTGGACCAGATGATCCTTGAGGTCCCTTCCAACCTTGTAGTCTATGAATCTATGATTCCACACGCTGCTAGGCAGTGCAGTGAGCCTTGCACATCTGAGCTGGGCTAAAGACAAGATCCACAGTCCTGCTCATCAAGGGTTAAGTGACATCCACAGTTTATTCTCCATTGTGCAGACCCACTGCCTTTCCCTTCCCAGCTACTAGGATCTGTGCTTTTGCTGTGCAGTATGTGTGCCCACTCTTATTTAAGTTAGCAGCTCACTTCACCACTTTGCTGAGCATGCTACTGCATGAATAAATATTGTTTCCCTGCCTACTCTGAATGGCTTTCTGCTTTTCCCATCTGCTAAAATAAACTCAAGCTGGCTGCTTTCCAAACAGGTGGGTTGCTCCCTGCACCACAGCAGACAAGATAGTAATTTACAGTGTACTATTCAGTTTTTTGGAGTGCGTGTATGAAGAGCAACAACCACATTGAGCTCTGGCAGAGTTGTGCCATACATATGGCAGAGCTGTAAGCACACCACAGTGTTGTTGAAAACACTTTATGGAGGAGTAAGGGCTAGCTCAAGGGAGTATACTGAAATGGCAGGACCTGCTTGGCCAGCTTCAGAAGGTAACCAATCCAAATTGCACAGACACCAGAAGATGTTGCATCTTCAGATCCAGTTCTAGATGTCACCCAGAACACCAGCATGCAGTTTGCTGATCAACCATTCCTCTTTCTGCTCCAAAAACACAAGGCAGGGAGCCTTGGGGATGACAGGAGATGGAAGGCAACCATGAATGGAAACAAAAACTTGCTCACACCCCTCACTCACTCCTATTAACCACAAAACTCAGCTCAATTCAGAGAATATCTCAGAGTCACACAATGAACAACAGTGAACTTATGTTTCCTTCCATTGAGAAAATGTAGGAGAAAAAGCACAGAATATCAATGTTTGTAAGAGAATATCCTTGCAGTGTGATGAAAACCAGGCAAGCAGAGGAGGAGGTGGCAAGAGAACTGCTAGAAAGGTCCAGGGATGAGTGGGAAGCTAACAGTTTTTGAGACAGCTTTGGAGAGCTATAGTTCACTACTTGTGAAACAGTAGAATGCTCTTGTGCAACATAACTTTAATAAGAATTTAATTATTAATCTAGCTTTGGGGCTAGGAGAATAGTTTCAAATGACACAGGAAGTCAAGAGAGGTGGAAAGGGCTGTAGCTTTTTTCTTCCTATGTATAGAACACCTATTGACAACAGCAGGGCTACAAAAGGAGACATAAACTTCTCTAGTGTTGGAGAGAAAAGAAAAATAAAAACAGAAAGAAAGAACTAACAGGAAGAGCAAAACAAGGAATAGTAGCCTCCAAATGGCAACAAAATCACCAAATAAAACATTGCATCCTTCCTCAAAATCTGAGAGAGGGATCAGTCATAGCTCTCAGGAACAGGAGATGAGCAGCAGTACAATACTCTAAGACTGTTTCAGAGTCTCTCCACTGCTGCAGCTCTTGGGCATGTTGCTTGGCAGAAGGGGAAAAGAGAAGAAGCATCATTCATGAAAGGACAGGTGACACCTCCCAATTATTTGCCTCATTTACTGGGGATTAACAAAAGGAAGGAGGCAAGAAACTGAATGCTTTAAAATTCAAACTCATTATAGAAAGAGCTGTTCTGAGAAATGGCCTCAGAGGAAATCTTTCCAAGCAAAGCACAGAAAACAAATCAGCAGGAGCAGAAAACCTCAATGTGCCATGGAGAGGTGTGCAGCATGTTTCCACAGCCTTGTAAAACTGTACACTGCTCTAGTTCAGCAGCACTGCCCAAATGGTTGAGCAGCTCCAACCAGAGCTCTGTGCACAGCTGCTGGTTGAGCAGCAGAAAAAAATCCTTTCAGAAAAGAAAAAATAAGTATAATGTAACCTGAAATCAACATTCCTCTTCATTTTAAGGGTGGAACTTATTTTTAACAGATTAAAGATTAAGCTGATACAAATTGGGTCTCTGTGCATGTAAACACAGATGCACACAAAACATTTCTGCTTTTAAATAGACAAAGGAAAGGCTGCAGTGTTTTCTCATACTCTTTTCTTGAAATAAAACTTTAGTTAAATGTACCTCCATCCACAAGTCATTTCTGCAACCCCAAAATTTTTTTCAGCAAGTTCCAGCACCCTGAAAAATACTATTCTACTGCATTCTCAATGGAGTCACTTATATGACCAAGAGAAACCTCTGCCTACGCTGTCATTTCTATTGACCAGTGTGTTACCTACTGCAGAAGCCACTGCTGGAACAATTTTCCCCAGCCAGAAACTCTCAGACATCCAAGTTGCCAACACTGTGACTGAATAATGCACCTCAAAGAATTGGAGAATTAGCCAGCAGCTTTCCAGCCCCCTTCTGGCCCATGAAGAGTTAAGTCACTATATCCACTTGAACAGCCTATCGATTGAGAATGATGTGCAATGATACCACCATGCTGCATTGCTCCCCCACCTCTGAAATTGAAGGGCCACATTTCAGAAGCCTTCTCTTGACACAGGTTTAGCAACTGTACTTGACATTCCCTGTTTACACTTACTGAAATCCCTTTGGGCATTACAAAAATCCATGTGCAATTATGCTATCGCTGTTATACAATGTAGCTACAATGTACTTGCTACATACACACAGAGGGGGTTTGCTTTTCACTGTTAATCAGTGTAATCAGCACCAAGTCAAATTAGGGAGAAGATTAAACTACCTGTTTTCCTGTACTGTCTGCCTTAATGATCATGCTTGTAGAGTCCAGCTACATGTTCTGTATACTAAAATTGTTCTCAACTACCAACAACTTTCTTTTGTACAGTAGCATGGTCCTTTCACCCCGTGGGCAGCACACCCACTTTGTTCTAGCAGCCTAACAGCACCAGAATTACAACAATTTTCATAAAGCATCACTTTAAATGTTACATTATTATTTTATGTTTAAAGTGGTATCATTCAGTTCACTCAGGCAGCTGCTAGACCACATGAAAGACAAGGCGAGAGAGGTGATCAGTGCTGGGTCACAGACAGCAGGAAGGATTTCACTACCTTGCTGTGAACAGCAAATGTGCAGTGACTTGGCTAATGATACTGACCTGACAGATCAAGGAGCACGTGAGGAGGACTTTCACTGCCCATTTATTCCAGCTTGAACAGACAGAAGCACACAGCAGAAACTGGAGCTAACTTCACCTTAGCAAGCATGAAGCTACCAGCTCCTCCCTCTCCAAGTGGACTCTGCAGGGAGATGTCTTGGCAGTCATATTTTTCCTGTCCTGTGTGTGGGCGGTGGATGAGCAGGACCTTGGCTCCCCAAAACAGAGAAGCCAACCTACGCCACATATGCAGAGCCTGGTGGTAGCACCAGGACAAGCTGCCTAAACATAACACTACAAGATTTTCATGTTCCTGTTTTCAGCTGCCTTTGCTCAGATTCAAGTGCTACTGCTGTACAACCTCTCAATTCACTCAATAGTTCTGTAAGCAGTGAGGGAAGATAAACCAAGAAGGCTGCCACTGGTGTGGCTTACAGTCTGTTCACAATGATATCTGCACACCCCCAGGTACTTTGAGATGGTTTTGCACACAACCTGGAACACAAAACACTGGCACTCTAAAGTAAAGCCTGATCCAAAAGGAATTTCAGTGCTATGTGTTTGCATGCTAGCAAAAGAGAGTTAAAAGCCCAAGAGGTATTGTGCTTAAGGCAAACTGTAAATAACTCAGATGAGCAGCTCTGGGCTAGAAGATCGCTGCTCTCTGCTCAAAACAGCCTGACCAAGGCCAATGTATCTTGCAGCTGCTCATGACTGAGTGACACGTTGTCACCAAAGGGAAGGGCATAGTGACAAGGTTATAGAAAAGACACAAATTTTAACTCTTTTACAACAAATCAGGACACATTTCTACCAAACTTAGAATGAAATTCAGACTTTGCTTAAGGTGATCTCCATGCTCAGGTGGTTGTTGCTTCCTGAGCTTGCACATCTACCATCCACTGCCAGCTGCAGGAGATGGCTCTGCAGCAGGAACTGCTACAATGCCCAGAAGGGTGCCCTCATCAACACTCAAGATACAATCACTATTTGGAATTAACTTCTCTGGAAACCAAAAGGCAAAATGATCAAATAAGGCTGTTCTGTTAAAGCAGAAATAACAGTGTTTATTGCCTTTATGTATTTTTTTACACTACATTGCATATGTGCTCACATTTGTATTCAGCACTGGAAATAACATAAAAAATGACCTAAAGCAGCAAGCACAGCAGAGCTCTGAGAAAAAAAATCATCAGATTTCACATTGCAGAGCATGAAGTGAATACTGAAGTCCTCTAGCTTACACAAGTCTATCAAAGTTAGCAAAGAAAAATGTCTCTTTTACAAAAAAAAAAAGATTTTGTTTCAATGCTGAGCTATAAATTAGCTTCTAGGGTTTAGGATGTAGCAAATGGTCTTTATTATAGCAGAAGAAAAAGCCACTCTTGTCAAACTAGGTGAGGACATTGTGTACTGGCAGACTGAAGTTGGGAAGCCGCCTCAGGGGGTACCACAGTCACTTTTTGTACTGCTTTGAAACCATCCATATTAGACACAAGTCACTATTTCATGTCATTATTGTATTTATGCCTACTGGGCCTTTACATAGCTCAAAATAAAGTAAAACATTTTTTCTGGGAGTTGGTTTAAAAACTTTAAAACATGTAAAAGACTTTTTATTGTCTGTAAATAGAATTTGTGGACTCACACCAGCTCCAGTTAAACAAACAAACAATAATAATTTTTTTTTTTAATTTAAAAAAAAAATCAAGAAAAGCTTCAGAGCAATTTGCAGTAGCTGATTATTTGGCCCATACAAGTGTTAAAACAAGCACTTGACTAGGTAGGTCCTGCAGACACTCATTACTGAGCATCCTGCTGCCTTGGACAGTTCTATTTTGCAAAGCATGTGCTCAGCAGTATTTACACATTTCCTAATCACCAGTGGTAAGAGTCTCCTTATTGCTCCTTACCCTGTATGCCACATAAGCACTTGCAGTACTTTTAATATTAGCCCCCATGACTCTGCCTGCAACTTAAGTGACTGCTGGAGAACACAAATTTTTACCGGGTTCTCATAGATTTCATTTAAGAATTTAGGTCTTTGCAGGTTGAAAGCAAAGCTACCTTCCCTTTCACTTTTAAATCTACCAATCTGTAACTTCCATGTTACCAATGTGTTCTGCTCCTGAACTGAAATCCTAAAGTGGTTTTTGCAAAACTTTGTTAGCATTTCAGTCTGCTGTTAACTATTAGTTTCACACCAGATACAGAACTGACACAGGCTAACGTGCTCACTGTCACATGCACTAGCTTGTCACTACACTAAGGAGAATGGGTTAAGTACTGCAGACAACAGACATGCTATCCTACCCCCCCAAGACCCTGTCTGCAACAGGTCCTACCTCTCACTGCCTTGGTCTTTTGGAATCAAAGCCACATGAATCCCTCTGTGGAAGGAAGGAGACAGTGACTTTGAGCTGCTTCTCCTTGTCCTGAGCTGTCACACAGATGTGGGATTGAGGCTGTCCTGGGTTCCTATGGAACTCCAGGCTGCTAAACACAATGATCAGAGATGACTCACTGCCACTCTCACATACATTAAATGGTTCTGTCAATTCTCTGACTTGAATTATTGCTGCAATTGTTGTGTCTCACATCTGAGGAGCTGGCACTTGGGCTGACTCAACCACTGGAGAGCTCCTGCAGCCGTGCTGGGTAAGGATGCTCATGATGCTGGGGCTCAGACCTTGCCCTTAGCCATCAGAAGTCATTCACCCCCACCAGGTAAGACAACGAAAGAGAGCTTCCCTCAGCCCTATCTGACAGATCTGTGCTGAAGTTTCTCTCCAGGAATGCTTTGCATATCACTTATTAATAGAGTCTGACTAACAGCTTTAGCTTCACATCATGTCTAGACAAAGTGTCCCGCTGTGGGCAGTTGCCTGGAAGGGCACTTGAAACAGCTGTGGGTGAACAAAACAGAAACTGTGTGGGGAGCTGACACATTGTATGTTCACTGCATCTCATTTATTTACTCTCAGAAAAGTGAAAATAATGGGAACCTGGCTGAAGTTTTAGGCAGAAAGAGGTCAGAGCCCCTATATTCATTCCTTTCAGTAGATGTCCATCACCCAGCCACCTAGAACAATGGAAATAGCCTGAAGACAAGAACTGAAGTAATTATAAGTTCTGCAGAAGCTTTTTGAGGTTAAAAATGTAAACAGGCACCAGCTGCCTAAGCAAGGTGCTTAACCAAGTGCTCTCCAGTGCTGAATTGCTCTCCTGAGCCAGCTCTCTCCTGAGCCCAAGTGTACTCAGCAGTGCCAAGCTTCACCCTGGCTGCACTCTGACAATGTAACTTTTACCCAAGCATCAATCAAAACTCCTCAGCACCACATACTCCATGCAGGAAAGAGACTGTCAACACAATGTAAAAGCACCACAATAACAAAGTCACAGTAAACACATGCTGGAAACAAAGAATGGATGGTAAAGTACTTAAAGTCCACTGGAGAGTCTCTACCACTTCTTGACAACCACAGGAATTTGCTTGCCCTTATTTTTTTTCTTGTTAGGTGAACACTGCTTCTAGATATAAACTTGCATCACCTCTTTCCTTTATTCAAACAATCTATTTTAACTGAATGCATTTAATTCCCTTTTAGCACCTTTCATTATCCTCTAACATGCTGTGGCACAACTACAGCTTTAAATGTTTACTTGACATTATCTTTCATCTGGCAAATGTTTTCTAATACTCCCAAGTAAGTCCTATGCAAGATTCAGTCATCCACTGCTTTTGCACAGTTGCAACAGATTCCATTTATTTTACCACTGCAGTTCTCTCTTGCACATCTCTCTCTGCAAAGTCTAAGGAGTTTTCCAATGATTCTGATGACAGATGAGATCTGCAGAAACCAGACCAATTTCTAAGTTTCTATAGAAGTTAAGTCTTTTTTCCTCCAGTGGAATTTTTCAATTTCTACACTGGTTCAAGCCCGTATGAAGCCTGGCTATGATTCTGTTAGTGCTGTCAATGTGTTTGCATCTTCTCAGTTTGTTCTCTTCCTTACTGTTAAATAACTATTTCATATTGCAAATTCCCATTTTTAAGATAAGATGCTGTTGTCACAATAGTCTTGTAAGTGAATAATTATAACTATAATGCATTCATAAATAACACATTACAGGACTTAAAATAAATATTTTTGTACAGCTATTGCAACCCAATTGGCCTGCATGTAATAGAAATTGTGTACCCATGAAATTAAACTAAATAAAAAAATTCATTTTCAAAGGCTTAATTCTCTGAAAAAGTTATTGCCTCCAATTCTTTTTGGCCAAAGTTATTTTCTTTTTGATCCTAAAATAGAAATTAGAATACTAAAATAAATAAAAATGACAGCCTCTGGGTAGAGAACTGAAGTGATGAACAGCAATCAAATTCCACTGAAGGCTAGGCAACCACAGCAGTGGGAAGAAGAGAGGAAGGGGAAGGAGGGAAGAGAAAAACAAACACAAATATCTGCTAATGAACCTATGACAGGATAACAATATTCTGAGACAAGTCTTCAGTAAAATTTTCCAGAGTCAACTTCTCCATTTATTTGTTCATAAGGGGGTCAAAAGCTGTTTCTTGAGGACCTGTATAGTGTTTCAGAAATCCAAGAAGCAGCCCATAGGCCTGCCTAGGAGCTCCAGGAGACTAGAGCCACCTGTACACCTGGCAGCTCCTTAAGTCCTAGAGTCCAATCCAAGCCTGCATCCTTTCAGGTGACCCTGCAAGCCCAGTATAGGCAAAGCCAGTGCCCAGGGAGAAGCAATATATCCCTTTACCACATCATCTTCTCAAAAGCAAGGTAAGGTAGGAGGAAAGAGATCACAGGAAAGGTTTTCTGCCTCTTTTGCTCTTCTACACAGAACAAGGGCATGAATCTGTGACCATAATCTCATGAGCTGGGAGAGGGGTGAGAGGCTGGTATGATGGCACATGCAAATTATCTTCACTGCTGGCAGCAACACACCCCCACACTGAACAGCCTTAAAAGCAATGGAATGCATCTTTAGGATGAGAATTAAAAAACAAGGTCCTGACAATCAATGATCTCCAAATGCGTTTAGAACAGAGAGGGCAGAATACCAAGTGAGGTTCATCACTAATTGCATCTCCACTTTCCTCCCTCCTGGAAGAGGCAGCAAGTGTAACTGTGGTTTGATTTCACGTCACCAAGCTTTTTGCAATTAATTCTTCTGTGCTCTCAAAGAACCCTCTGATAACAGAAAGCTCTGTGTAGATCTCTGGATACATCTGAAAAGGCTGGACTGACATTGTCAAAGGCTACAACAAGTGCCAATTGCTGTGCTTTTCTCTCTGCCTTGGCAGAGGTTTCCATGCCCATAGGTAATACACACGTTATTGCTTCCCTCCTTCTGGTAATCACGCCCCTTCCCACTGAGGACAGGCATGTAATGAGCAACACTAACAAACAAAATCCCACTTTGTTGTAAGCTTTGGCTCTGTTTTCACAGCCCCAAGAGAGGCAACAGGACTTTAATTCAATCTCAAAGCCTATGTGTAAGTTAAGGAACCTGTTTATGACCACAGTAAAGTCCAGACACCTCTGGTACAGAACAGTTGGGAACCAGGTGCCCTATGGTGCCAGACTGACCAGCACAAAGAGTCTGCACAGCCTCCTCTCCTCCAAGGATTCAACAGAGATGCCCCAGCACCCTCTCTGCTCCAGTCCAACTTGAAAAGACTAAACAGTAACCTTGCTTTCCCCACAATCCCTTTGCCCTCACTTCTTCATCTCTATAGGAATCACCCTGCTGTACCCTGACCCTGCTCCGTGCACATTCCTACAGCACTGCATAGACTTGCTTTATTTTTTTCCATTTGTTTGCCATGAAGAAACTCAGCCAACAACAAAAAGGGGAGTGGGAGTTGCCCCAAACCAATTTGTTCAGTTTCTACAGAAGTAAAAATTCAAAAGGACACATTTTCCCTCAACTTATTTTTTGGCTGAACCCAACTTTGTGTTTAGTGAAGCACTTTGTAAAATATCTCCCTGATTTCTCCTGAATGGCCTTTAAAACACTGGCAGTTCAGTTTGCTTAGTCAGCACCACACACAGAAAGCTATTAAAACCTGAGCCTTAACTAATCTCTCACAGCCACTCAAGTCTATCCCATAGAGCAGCAACACTACACATTAGAGTTGTTCCCAGCACTGGCTGCAGCAGAGACAACATTTAAATTTCCTTTCATACCTAAACCAGCAAGATTTTAATTTTATTTCTGGCCTACTCTGTATAACAGGGCTGACAAGTCCTGGTCAGGTAAGGTTTTTGCAGGTTATCCAAGGCTAAATCATCTAATTGCACACCTCTAGCTCACAGCATTTAGCTGTTGCTTCTTCTGGCTTCTGATGAGTTTAGATGAAAATGAGAAAATACTATTCCAGAGAAAGCTGAATATTTATGGCTTGTACACAGAAACCTGACTGGCAAGTGAATGCCTTAGGTAGAGATGAAAGCAGTGACAGAAGAATAACTTTTATTTATGCAGCCTACGTTTAATGAATGCATCAACATTTACAGATGATTAGGGCTAACCTAAGTGCTTTGTTGTTCCTGTTGCAATTCTGAAGGGTTTGGACTTTATTTCTTCTTTTTCCTCTTTTTTTTTTTTCCACCCCTCCCCCGTAGTTGCAACTAAATATAAATTTCAGCTTTGCAAAGGCCTATTTCCATTTATAGAATCCAGATGACAGGCTGGGGACAATATTTTCCTAGCCGAGGCATCTGCCTCCTTGACAGAGGGAAAGATAATCACGTTGGGTGAAGCAGGCTCGGCGTCTGTGACAAGCTTAAGATGTCAGAAATGAGAGCATCACGTCTTGTCCCTCTGGATATTTTTTCTCTTGAGAAATTTAGCCACATCTCATGTGAAACGCAGCCAGCTTGCGGTGCTGCTCTGCCGCCAGCGACAGAGGGGGAGGAGGGAGGGGTGGAGGGAGAGAGGGAGGCAGGAGGTCGTTTCGCTTCCGAGGCTGCCACAGTTTCTATTTAATTGCTTGCTTATTTATTTAATTATGGCAGCAACAAGAACTTGTGGTCAAGCTGCCAGCATGCTTTCCCTGAAACAATCTGCTGCTCTGAAATTACTTTTGCTGGACAATCCTCTTTCCCTCCTGGATCTCCACCAGGTGTGGCCAAAGCACAGAGCAGCTCCATCTTCTTCTGCATCCCCATCAAGAAGCAGAGAGATGTTACAGCTGACTGGAGGCACCTTGCCCCAAGACAGCAGAGGCAGGGGGCCCTGAACACAAAGGGTTTGCAAGGAGTCTGAGTCTGGAGAAGCTTCTCTAGGTGGATTGAATCCACAGACGTGAACAAATGCCTCCATGGCACGTGTCACCACCTCTCGATCGGCTCTAACCTACAGCACTACACAGTGATTAAGTCCTGCTTTTTGGATTCTAGATCAAGTGTTCTGCAGTCACAGATAGCATCATACTTTTCAAATTAGTCAGATCAAGATGCTGCTTTTCTTTTGAGATGGGCCAAGTGATGCTGCAAAATGCCACCAAATGAACCTTCCTGAAAGCAGATTCTGCCTCACTCTCACAACTAACTTTTTCTTGCCAGATGCTGATGTAAATGCTCACAAATCATGGAAGATTCCTGAGAGATGTGCCACCCTCAGTGGAATATAAACAAGAACAAGGAGCTGAATTTCTGAATTTAGGAGTAACATTAAGCCATAAGCTCAATGTAGATGACAGTTACTATACATATTTTAACTAATGTTCACCTGGGGCTTTTTTTCCAAGGAAGAATGTTTTCCTTGAACTGATTCCTCAGCTACTGCCTTGTAATGACTTGCACTCTACTATAAAGAAGATACCTCTGCCTGTCTTAACAGGAGTGTGAGTAGCACTCTTCACAATGTTTGGAGCTAATGAGGCAAAGAAAATGTACTTTTTCCCCAACATTATTTCCTGAAACTATAAAATGTTCCTTGAATCCAACCCTTTCATTTCCTACACAGCAAAAAATATCAAAAGCAAGCAAAGCCAATACATAAGGGATACACAAGGTGATATTAACAGAGTTTCTGCAAGAGACACACATAACTCTTTGGCAAATGTGGACTCTGGCCCAATGCAGCTACTCAAGGACTGTACAGTAACCAACTAACAGACAAAAGTGCTCCTTTTGAAAGCACACATCAGGCAGCTTAGGCTTGCAGACAAACAGTGCCACAGACAGCAGACGGCTATTATTTGACCAGCTATAGTCTATTTACTTTACTGCAAGGTTATATTTATTGTGTAAATGCTACCACAGCAGATGAAATTCCATCTGAATTGACTGAAGCCAAAGTAACAGCCTTCACCTCACCTCCAGCCCCTGCCTGGCTACGCCTTTCTCACTCTGGTGATCATGACCCTGAAGAAGCCCAGAAGGACTGGGGTGACAGCAGATGATAATAGAAGTGTTAGCAGCAGGTTTTGGAGAAGAGCAATATGATGCTGAAAATCAGTTTCTTTTCACCAGAGCTATCTAAATAGTGCAAAACACTAGATTCCTTGCCAGTCTTTCCTTAGTGGAGTCATAACTGTGTTCCCTGAAGGAGCCCATTCTTCCTACTCCTGTTTTATTTTGGGACCAGCATTTTTGTCCTATACTATGGATCCTGTAACGTAACAGACTCTCACAACTTTTGCCTTATTCTTACACTTGACTAGCAGCTTCTGCACAAAGAGCAGACTGCTGTACTGCCTACCATTGAGATTCCTATAAACAATATATTTTAATCTCCTCAAGTTTTCAGTGCAGTATATCTGAGGTTAATTTGAGCTCTCCACACTACCAGTGGTCTTTATTCACCAATTTAATTACAACCTTCTCATCTCCATATGGCTGAAGGAAAAGTTCCAAAATGTGCCCTTGGAAGCACACATTCAATTGCTACTCTAGCCCTCCTCTTTCAGTCCAGGAGGATTTAAGTCCAAAGCTCAAAATTTGTGAAGATTAAGATGTGAAATATGAAAAATGTGCCAATCAATTTTCATACCCTCTCCATCACTCAGCACAGAATGACAGCAGAGGAACTGGTAGGGACCTCCAGTCCTTCTGTGTGATATAAGTTCTTAAGCTCTGTTCTCTTGTCTTTTACCTTGTAAACATGTAGTTGTAGTGCTGGCACCTGAAGTATAACTGGTGAATTAAAGAAGGGTTCTGTGCTTGCTTTTTACCTGAAATAAGTTATTCTTTGAATCACAAGGCTTTTAGCCAGCAACAACCACCATCAAATGTTCACAGAACTGTACAAGCCAATGCACACATACACATGAAGCAGTTTATGTTTGACAAGTCTTATCAGAAAAGATTTCAAATGTGTCCTTGCCATATCACTAGTGTCAGGGAAAGAGTGCTGGTGTGACCAGAGGAAGGACACTACAAAACTTATTTTTGTATACATATCCTGCTGGGTTTTATATTTTGCTTTCTACTTTTAACAGCTGAAACTGTGTAGAACATCACAGGATTCTAAAAAGAGGGAAGCTCCATGGATAAAATTCTGTGGTAGGATAACTTCTCATTTGCAACATATTCAACTGAGTCAATTCAAAGCCATATAGTAAAAAGCTGTATTTGGGATTATCTTGAATGACAAGTGGGAAACACTCTTCTAGAAAAGCTGAAAAATAATAAAGCAAAGCCAATAGGCAAAAGAAGAGGCAAAATGATCAGACCCCAAGGGCAGACAAGCTGCAAAGACAAACTTTGCAGTTTTTACATAAGGTGGGTGGCTCTGGGGCTGCTCAGGTTTGTACATGTTCCATGGGAATATGGTGCCCTGGAAGTCCTACTGAGATGCTGCAGTCCCAAGGAAACAATCCCTTGTGCTATATAGGCACTTCTTCCTGACCTACAGTGTAGCTTTGTATCTCCCTTTCTTCTCTCATTATCACAGTTAAAATACTTGGCCTCACACAGATGGAACAATTTTCTGATTAATAAAATGTGAAAATAACAAAAATTAATAGGGACAACAGTAATACTGTATCCATCCTCTAGACAAGTCTAAATGAGAACTAGTCCTCATGAAGTTACATTTTTTCCTTTCAAATCATTCCAACATGCATTGCTGGTTATTCTAACCATGACAGGTCACCTAATTTACATTAAGTGTCATTTTAAAATAACAGCCTCCCATCCCTGAGGTAAATCTGTATTTGTCAGGAAATTTTCTTGGCCTTGTTCTCAGCTACTTTCAGGTTACACAGGGAGCATTTCCTGCAGGGAACTGCTTTCAGCTGATTATCAAAGAGGGACTCACTTCCATCTTCCCTGCATGTGGGTGCATGCTGACAGAAGGCAGGAGGTGTTGAGGGAAGGGTGGTACAAGAGGACAGGAGTTATGCCTACACTTCATTCCTCCTCTTTCCCTCCAAAAAGTCCTACTCTCCCCAGCAATCCTATCAGTAAACAACCTCCAAATTACTCTGAGCTGAGGGGAACAGAGGAAATGCAACCTTCCAAATGATGCTAGATTTTAGGGTGCAAGAAATTTTTTACTTGAGAGAAGCAGGCAAAATAAATACACATTGCATAAGCAGAACAAAGTGCAAAGGCTTGCTGCAAGTCAGACAGCAGAGCTGCATGTAGATGAGCCTATGGGGAGCCTACTGCAAAGAGATGAAATGTTAGAGGGGTAGTTCTGGAGCACTGGTTTGAAATATTTCAGCTGTATGCTCTTACAAGAGCTTGGAAAGCTCTGCATGCTCTTACTGGACAGAAACAATCCTAAAAAATGATTTATCACCTGTTTTGCTCTTCAACCATACCACAGCCAGTCCTTTTCCTCCATCCCACTACACTCCCTCTGTCTAGAGCTGTGGGAAGGTAATTGATGGCTATGCCAAAACCTTGGTACTCCCTGATGGTTCTCAGGGCTCTTAAGACTAAGCATGTACCATTCATTCTCCTCATTGCAAGGCAATGAAATCAACACACAGAGTCTGGAATGGAAGCTGTGATCAAATCTAAATTATCAGAGGACTGTGGATCTGGTATGAACCACAGCACATAGTTTAAATGCAGATACCTTTGATCCAGCTCCTTGAGGCTTAACCTGATAGTTAGGAAGGGTGTTTCTTTCCCACTGTGCTCACATATACTCCTTGTCATCTGCCAACAATTTCACAATTAAAGCAGAGATCATGAAAATATTAATAAGCCACAACTAGCTTGCCCATTACACAGCTAGGAACAGACTAGTTATCTGCCTCCCAAGTACATTTGCTCACTGTTTCTCACATAGTTTGACCACACAGGTGAATGGCAAGTGTTAATAACACAATCCATGGTTAGCTCAGATGTTAAGATCTGTGCTACAGGCTCACTCCCTGCATGTCACAAAAACCCTGCAGAGCAATTACAGAAGCAAATAAATTATTAAGAGAAAGAAGTGACAGCTCTGAGAATTGATGTAGATCCTGGTGTGCATCTAGGTTGTTACTGACAGAAAGTTATTGTTCAGTAGGTGATTGGTAATGCATAAGAAATGAGAGTTAGGTCCTCTTTTGAATATCCACCTCACCAGCTACAGAAGGAATGAGCAACACAAGTTACCTTCAGGGCTTTGGTGACTGTTCATTGCTTCAGTCTGCTCCAAAGAAACAACCAAGCCCAGCTACCACTGCCCTTACTCTGGCTCAGAAGTCAATCTCCAGCAGCCATCCCCTCAGCTGCTTTGATGTCAGGCGTGGAGCTTCCTCCCCAGAGGAGCCCTGACACCATCTTCTCCCCAGCTTCAGCCACACTCTGTGGACTGCACCCCTAGAAACACAGCCTTGCAGCAAGTAAGGCAGAACAAGCCTTTCACCCACATGCTACTTCCTTAAATTGTCTTTCAGCTCTCTCACATCTGAGTAAAATGAAAGCTTGCAAACTTCTACTGCTGTCCTTGGCACTTTTGACATCTATTTTTTTGTTTGCTTTCTCTTGTCAGAAAGGACATAAGTGGGAGAAAACATCTGATGAATGAAAACATTCACAGTAACTTCTTCTACAACAAACCAAAGTTTCCAGCCTAATATTCCTCCTCTTCTCAAATTTTATAGATATATTTTTTTATGTCCCCCCCAAAACTGATATCTTTCCAGGGAAACAGACATTAGGCACAAAACTTCTGCTTAGTGGCAAACCTAGGGTGTTCTGAAACAGAGGAACAAAGGAAGAGACACAAAAAGACTGGTTGCATTGTTTTGAATGGCTGTGAATCTATCTCAGCTCTCTCCAACATCACCAGGAATCTTTCCATCTAACACAACAGGCCTAGCCTGTGCTCCCAGAGGGCAAACCAACTTCTGTCCTTCTGATCTGCTGAAATACCTCTTTTTTTCACCTAAATAATTTGCTGCCACTCCAGAACTACTACTTCTCCCTCCTTCTCTTATGTGTTATGAAATAAGACAGCTCAGATAAGGGCAGATATGATTGTCCATCAAGATGTAAAGAGGTTGTTACGAAAACTGATGTTACAGTGATCACCTGTTCTCTCTGGCCCTACAAAAGATTGCTTCATATGCAGCAACAATATCAGGTAGTCTATCAGCAGGAAATATCTTTGCTGACATTCAAGGGTGGAAAGGCTTTTTGGGTTGGGGTGTTCACAGTGCTCCTGGAGTCAATGAGAAGCTCATGTTACAGTTTATCTTTAAATTGAAACTTTCATACAAAATATCAGCTAACAAACACAAGACTAAAGACCTTGAGATGAAAAGAGAAATCTGCATGTTTCCCCTGTTCAGATAGTAACAACATGATTGAACTTACAAACCTGACTTAACCTGAATGCTCCAGATGTCACAGCTATACCAGAGCCTCAAATCAAACTTCTAATTAAAAATCTGTATGTAGTTCATACATATGCACATTGGTATGCAAATATCCACACATGCCTCAATCTCTGCTTTACTCTTGTACCTCTTTACAGTGCCTTTCCTGTGGTGCTATGTCACCCTCACATGCTCTGTTTCAAAACCTACACAATTTCTCACATTTCCTATCCTTCTCTTCCAGGAGAAGTGGAAGAGATCTCTCAACAATTCCAGTATCAACGGTTCTGCCCAGAAAATTAGTAGATAGAAATCTGAATCTGATTTTCCAGCTTCTACAGCATTCCTTTCTGTAAGATCATTAAACTGCAGCCTTACAGTTACACAGTTTAAATCATGTCCTTTTGCACAAAGGTATCAATTCCAAACAATTGGATTGTGATTCATTATCTGCCATTTTCAGTCAATATATTGTGTCTAGCAAATATTGATTTCCATGTAAGATTACAGACTTTGCAGCTGTATTTTCCAACAAAGCTATTCAATAACAGCAATGATAACCAAGAACTGGCAGGCAATTTTTCCAGTAAACACAAATTAATCTGCTACTTTGAGCCTAAATGACTTTAAAGTTTCATGATTCTTTTTCACATGCAAAATTGCAAGTGTTGATTTCTTTTTTTGGTCACGTTATTTTTCTTTTTTCCCCCCACCATTTTGCCCTTTGATTATCAAATTCTTTGATGGTATCTGATGCTTTCATTTGACTTGCTTTCTGTGTTTGGTAGAAAAGCAGATTTCCCTCCTCCATCTCTGCATATATCTTTTGGGTTTGATTCTCTAACCAAGTATTTTCTCATCTGCCAAAACCTTCCAATACATCCTCCTGTGTGACATCTGCAAATCCAAACCTGAAATCCTACTCTGCAGAACAATTTCAGAATGATTTTCTGAATAATTTCTGAAAATATCATCATAATTTACAAGATACAAGAATATCATCATAATTTCCAAAGCAGGCAGTATCTCACTTGCCCTCACCCAGAGGAACAATCTTCCCATCAGTAGCCCTGCTCATGTCTTGCCTTAGAGTTTCTCTTCACAGCTTTTATTATAACCTCAGTTCTCACATGGACTGTGGCACCAATGTGCTAGCTACCACAACCTAAAAGTGTATTTTTAGCCACCTGGGTAAGAGACAGTCCTAAAGCTTTTCTGCAATTGAATTTATGACTTGGTATGAAGTGGCTCTGCTTGTACTTTGCAAGTGCAGGTGGGATTTCTGCTTTGCTGGAAGCAGGGTGCTGGAAGCTCATCTGCTGCAGCACTGCCTTGACTTCCCTACTTAAACTGGTAGAATGATTTGAGAAGATTCTACATGGCAATAAATTATATAGCCTTTAAAAAAAAAAAAGTTATGATTTTCTATTAATCATCTCAGTTTTAAGTCTCTGATATCCATTACCATTTCATTTCAGATTAAGGACCCCACATGTCCTCCAACATTGAATCTGATGCAGAAGCATCAAAGCACTTGTTAATGGTTGAAAAAAAAATAATTTTTTAATTGATGCATTTAAACCCTCCAACCACTTTCAGCAGTGACTCTATTCTTTAAATCTCAATGTACAGTCAGCTAATGGCCTGCTTTTCCTGCTAACCTTAGGCTGTTAAACAATTCTAAGACCTCAAGGTCAGCCCTGTTAATAAAAGTACTTTTTGTTCACTGTGATTCTCAGGATCTCCATTCATCTTCACAAAGGGGGTTACCAGGCCCCTCTCCACAATTTCTTCAGTTTGCACTACATTCTCAGAAACCCTACTGCCTTTTGTCATTTTTCATCTTTTCTCCTACTTCCCTAGTGCAAGTTACTATACTCTATTTCCAGCATCACACAGTACTTTTAAGAACAGCCAGTGATGCCATCACATAGAATCAAGAGCAAACCATCCTAGGTAAGCCAAAAATGAAACAACTGAGAAAGGACAGCTCTCTCTATACTGACTTTTCAAACTGCAACTAAACAACATCAAAAAATCATCCTAAATTAAACTTAATAGAGCTTCCAGTGTTGAGTGGTCACAGGTTTTCCCTTGACTGGGCAAAAGATGAACCCTGTTCTAGCTGACCAACTGAAAATAAGGCTGTTGTGATGGAAGGCAGCCATCCTAAGCTTGCACCATACCACACCAACATAAGGGCCAACCCCATTAAAGATTCTGCTTTGGTAAGTTGCCATGTGTGCAATAAAAACATGCCTTTTATTTCCCTTGAGGGCAGACTGGCTTCAGCTTGTCAGTCCCATGCAGGTACTGTGCACACAGCTCCTGACACACAGGGGAGGAATCAGATGCCTTCCATGACCAAGGGCAGGGCTGCACTTGTTCAGAAGCTTTAGCTCATTGCCATTAAAATTAAAAGAGAGACACTGTTATCTGAAGTGGCTACCTGCAGTTATACATCTAGACCTTGGGATTGTTATTTTAACACCCATCTGTTGCTGTGTGGTTGTTTTACTAACAGAAAGGATTACACAGGGTTTGAGGCAAATTTAAATTAAAATTCTACTATTTCATGTCATTGTACAATATGGCAGACTTGTTTGATTTGGTTTCAAGTAAAGCAGGCTAACAAACTTCCTTCCAAGCCATTAATTCAGAAATGTAATAAGGCTAACACAACTGCACTGGCTCATTAAAGTAATTTGATGTAAGCTGCACTCATTAGAGCAGCCACCATCTATATTCCTATGACTGCAGCCTTGTTTTCAGACACCATCAGAGATGACCTGCTGTGCCAAATGCCTCTTCTGTCTCAGGAAAACTTCACAGAAGCAGTAAAATGGAAAACCTTTATTTGCTCAGAGCTTAAAATCCATTCAAACACAGCAATATTATAACATCTGGAGACAAAAAAAGTAAAAACACTTTTCATCCAGATAAAGGTTATATCACTGGATAAGAGATAATTGTACAAGTGCTAAGTTATTCAACTAATAAAAGGGAGAGAGAAGTGAAGCAGACACTTGATCCTCTACTATATAGTAAAATCAACAGCCTAAGGGCAAAACCCAATATCTATGTCCACATCTGCCAAACATACTTTTCCTAAACAAAAACCTGTTTGCTGAAACTCAGGTTCACACTCAACATTTAACAATGTAGTAACAGCACAGACAACATTGCAGGTTTGCAGCAGGCTGGTTGCCCTTATTCCATACCTCACTATAAATATACTTAAGAGTCCACAGATGAAAAAGTTTGTTAAACAGATTTTTAAAATTTATTTATTTCTTTTAATTTCAAGCTGCCACATCTCATGTAACTGAGCCAGCAATGCTAGGAGAAGTGTGGTATGTGTAAAAAGTGAAATAAAGGTCTGTAGTTATCAGGTTTTTAATGGTCTCTCTTTCAAAGCAACAGACCTGTTAAAAGGACTTACATAAGGACTACCTTCATGTTACAACACACCATTATAAGGTGCAAAGAAAAGGGATGAGCTGACCCTCAGGCAAGGACTGGTGCTAGTACTGTGTGTGGTAGTAATGAAATAACAGGAGTGTCACAAAGAGATGCAGGCAGTGCCCTGCAGACACAAGCCAAAGGAAAACAGGACTACCAAGGACAAAGCAAACAGCCTCTAGAACACTTGAATCACCCTGGTCTTAGGGGTTTTAGCTCCCCAGCATAGAAAGAGAAGAAAAGGCATCACATCTCCTACCTTGGCATATGGACTTCCACCTTCCCTCCTTTTAATCGCTCCTGTGCAGACTTACTCCATGGAAAAAAACCATTATCCAAGACCAACCTGCAGTCCAAGCCACATGTCCACCCCACTTTAACAAAACTAAACACTCAGGAATGCATTCAGGCAGCAACTGGAAAATTCTGGAGTGGGAAAATCCAAGAAATATGAATACATTTAAGTCAGGCTGGCCAAATTCTCATCATCTCATGTCCTGCAAATATCTGGGTGTCAGCATGTGTTACAGGGTGCAGGACTGCACCCCACAATCCTGCGTGGGAGCTCAATCTGTGCAGATGGGAGAGAAACCCCAGCGGGGTGTGATGGAGAACTGCCCAGGCTGCATTTAGCTCCCTGTACCAATACAAGGATAGAAGCATCCTTCTGGGAATTAGCATTTACATTTTGTTTGTGGTTTGGGTTTTTTGGTTTGGGGTTGGGGTTTTTTTGGTTTGGTTTTTTGTTTGTTTTTGTTATAGTCTGCTCTAGGCAACATATTTTTAGTTCACTGGATACAGACTTCCTAATAATCTTTATTGTTCCTGATAATTTTTAATGAGTTGATGTAAGGTCATTTCACTTCCTTCCCTCTTAAAAAGAATTTATAACAAAATATCTGTACAGGACTAAAAGCCTCATAAATGGAGGAGCCACATGCCCATGATTAGAATTAAAGGAGCCATCTGTTTCTTTACAGTCATGCACATCTCAGGCAAAAAAGTACACACACGACATATGTCATTACTTCCACTTTCCTAATAGAAAATATTTGTCATTATTTCCTCCCACAGGAGCGCAGCAAGCTCCACCACCAGATTGCCATGCTGCAGGAGCCCCTCCCACTGAAGCTCTGCAAGCAGTGTATCCAGCTTTATTCTCTTCCTCCAGCTCCAGCCAACCCAGCATCAGTTCCTCATGCCTCTGTGAATCCTTTGCAAATGAATTTTGCACAAGATCTACAGCCAGAGATCAGCTTGCTGAATTCCACCATCAACAGGAACTGCACTGCTGAGCTCCATACATAAAGTTGTGTCTTAGCATTTAAAAGTCAATTTAGGAAATGAAGCTGTTCATCGGGTGATATATTTTTATGTCAATGTATTGTTGCTTGCAATTTTTTCCCTTCACCTACTTCCAAATTGCTCTGCCAAAAGCAGACGGATAGAGATGTACCAGACATACATAGACATACTCCTCAGCATCAAATTTCAGGCAGTTACAGACAATCTGTGCAAAGATTCCCACTCTCCCTCACCAGCAGAATTAAGCAGCAGCACTGTGCTCTCTCTCCTTTGCTCTTCAGTGCACACGTAGCCAGCAGGAGACCCAGGAGCTGGAGACCATACTGCAAGGTAACATATCTACATGAACAGCACACAGCTATCTTGCTTGTACTGTATTAACAAAAGTGACAGACTAAGATGCTTATTTAGAAAGCATCATCTGTGGTCACACACATCCCCAGAGTAGTCTCCTGGAGCAAACACCCCTCTTCGGGGCCAGGTTCTGGAGGAAAGATATGGTAGCTGCTATTTCACTTTCCTCTCCTGCTGGAAACACTAACACTGCACTGTCACTTTTCTCTCGAGGCTCCCTGTACACCACAGCTTTCAGGTACATCCCACCTCAACTTAAAAGCCTTGCTCAATTAAGTGTCTCCCACTGTTCCTTGAAGCTTTTCAGCTTTACAGAGTCTTCAATTAGTATCTAATCAGAAGAAAAGCGGGATCTGTAGGATAATTGAAGTAATCATTACTTCTTTAATCTAACCAGCAACTAAAGCCCTGACATCTTGCTATGAAGTTACACATTTACACATGCTACCCCCCAAAGCAGCTCCTGCCAGAGGCCAGATCAGTGCAGCATCTCTAGGAGTCAAAACTACCCCAGTGATGGTGCCCTGGAACGTCAGCAGGCATGCTCAGGAGAAGCCAGCAGGAGGCCAGCATCACACTGAGACATGATGAGTATTAATTCTACTGTCTACTGCCACCTCAGCCCTGCCAAAGCAGCCTATCACTGAATGACAAAAACCAGACCAGTGACAAATGTTCTCAAAAAAAAAAAACCTCCTGAAAAGACCTACAATTCTTCCCTCTGAAACATCTCCTCCTCTTTCCCTGCCTTGCTATGGTTCAAACCCTGAAGAGTTCAAGACTATCTACTTGCCACTGAGATATTATGAAAGCATTTCTTCAGAAAAATCAAAGGGTAGCTTAATTTAAGTTTGTCTGACCTGGGATGTTATCCTTGCTCTCAGTTATGGAAAATCTCTAAATAGGAATAGTAACAAAATAAATTAAAACCAAAAAAAAGTAGAAGTTGTCTGGTTCTTCAGACTTTTTGGCTGCAGGCATGAATGCAATTGATAGAAGCTATTTATCAGAGGCTACATGAAAACTTCTGAAAGTAAAACACTGGCAGCTCTGCAGTTATGCAAAGGGAATATTTCCTTCACCCATTGTGCTCTCCCATGCAGATAATCATTTCTGTGCATTGACATGCATTTCATTATTCACATAGTCTGTGACCCTGAGATGTTCTGTAAATTCTCCACGTCAGTTCAGTAAAAAACATTGTCTTCCTCATGTCTGTCTCTATTGAGCTTCTGTGACATCTTCTTGCATTATTATGCAGGATTGCCCATCCATGGCAATCATTCCTTTGTTTTCATCATCTATGGAATGCATAACAATGAAAGATGTTAAGATGAAAAAATAAACCCAAGCACTTTGTCCTTAATTCAAATATTGACTAAGCTAATGTAGATTTTTTTAAGTCCTGCACAAAAATATATAAAAAGTGAAATGCATCCATGGTTTTTATCTAGCTTTCTAAACTTGTAACACAAGATTTGCATTGGGAATACCATCAAAAAACAGATGTGTTTCAGAGACACAAATTTAAAGGCATACCTCACAATTTCCACCCTCTTCCATTGCACAAATGCATTCCCACACAGCTATGGGCACTGACACCTTATTTTAAAAAATAACTGAGTTAAGCCCCTGCTGAAAAGGGGAGTAAAGCATAATCTAGATTTATTGACATTTCAGCTGTCCTTATGCAATTTTCACATTCGTTCTGCCTTCTAATAATTACAGCCTAATACAGAGAGAGTAGACAATACTGAATGTTCTTCATCTACACATGAAAATCTCTCTTCAAAACATTTATGAAAGCAAAATCAATTGTCTACATATTAGGAAAAAGCAAATAAGGCAAGAGTGTCTGGGTGGAAATGTGAAAATACTTAGACAAAAAAAGGAACAAAGACTCAGCAAAGTATGCACCAGAAAACATCTTCCAGACTTTAAGCTTATCTACTCACACACAGATCATTTCTCCTTAGCTTCCCTTTCACTCCTTGTCTGTAACATGGATCACACTTTGTGCCAACGTCATAACTCTGTGTATCCAGTGATGCAGTCCCAGTGCAATGCTGCACTCACTGGTGCTCTCCACTGCACTCTTTGCCAGTAAATGAAAAAGGAAGGTTGCAGACATATATATCAGCATGCTCTCCCATCCACTGCACATTGGCTCCAGCTGGCATACCCTGCTCTGCAGACAAGCTCCCACACCTGTAACACTTGTCCCTGAGCTTCCAGGCACACATGGAAACTTACCCATCTCTAAATGACACAATCTAAAGCCACAACACTGAAAGAGTCAAGTCAATTTTCTCTCTGGCTTCTAAATATACTGTCAGTGAAACAATGGACAATTGGGAGTGCTAACTGCAGTCATAAAGGTTGCTTGTTTGAATAAAGGGTTTTTTCAATTATACTATTAGGAATTACATGTGATATGGAGCTAATTTTCAAGCTACCTTGGATTTCTGCATGAAAGACAGTGTGTAAACCTAAGAGTAAAAGTGAGCATAAAATAACAGCAGACTAACTTGTGAGAACCTTGGTGGTGGGTGCTGTCCTGCCCCAGCCCTCCTCATAATTGGCCTGTTTTAGGAGAAAATCAACTCACTAAATTTCAAATTAATACCCAAATCATCCAATGCCCATAAACCAAAACCAAACATCAGCACCAGTATCACAGCTACCCTCCTCAGCTGTGTTAGCCCAGAAGCCATTTAGCTGGGTGGGCCAGCAAGACAAGCACAAACCTTTTACATCCATAGGTGGTTCCCCTAGAGCAGGGTCAAGAAGAGCAGGGGGAAATAATTTTTAGTAGAAAACCTGCTGGTGACAAGTCTCCCCAGGGTGGACATGCTCACTGGCATGGACACAGGCAATAGCTCAGTGGTGTGACTGCTGCCAACCTCTCCCAAACCAGCCCCCAGCACACAGGGCTGAACCCAAGCAGGGACAGTGCAGCCAGTGTTGTTCTTGGGTGCACGTGAGAAATCTTCTTCATCAGCCACTAGCAATGTTAAGGTTTTTCCTGGTGATTGATTCTGTTCCATTTTTATGTTCTCCCTGACAAAGCAGTTTTACTAGCCAGAAGCTCTCCACATCTTGTGCTAATAAATGCTATGTATTCATTTCTTTATATTTATTAAACCTCTTCTAGCAACACTAGAAGTTATTTTAAGACCTGGAAGAGAAAAAGCAATCATTCATTCATAGAGGGGAGTGTCATTAATCTGAGATCAACTAAAGAAACCAGCAATATGTCAGGAAAGCTTTTTCTGGATCCTTCCACTGCTTTTTGACTAACAAAGTCTGCTTAGATGAAGCACAGGCACACAGGTGGAGGTAAATGTCACTTCCTACTTACACAAGTTTTGAAATGCTCTTTTGGTGCTCTCTCTTTACAGTGGGAAGAAATCATCCAACAAACAGTTTTTCATCATAAACCTAAAGCACCTACAACATAAAAGCCTACCAGCTTACACCTGCTAAATCATCCAACCTGTCTGCAGCTACTGTACAGGGAAGAGGAGATAACGAACACATCAAACTATTTTATGCAGAGCACAGATTGTTCTCTATTATGATACCTGCAGGACATAACAAATGAGAGAACTGCAACTTGACAGAAAATGTATACAATTAAAACTTAAGCCTCCAAAGGGATAGATAGGAGATGCTTGACTAGGAAACATACTTCACTGCTCTATGGTTTGGCTCTTGGCTTGTTTCAGCTTGAGGGAAACACTTATGCATGGGCATCTGTTTATTTTAAGGGTGTCAAACCCTCAGCCAGATTTGTAAAACAAAAAGTATTCCATACTTCAGAACAACCAATATGCTACACTTTAAAAACTACTTTTTATACAAATGTATCTTCCCTATGAGCATGTCTAACCTGCTTTCAGCTCTTTACCAGGTTTGTTCTAAAGTGGTATTTTCAAGGAGAATATAAAACCAGCTAAAAGATGCACCATGACTTTTGGCAATGTAAAAACTTTTGTACAAAACTGACCTGATTCTGGAAAAAGTGAAATGTGAACACAGCATGAGATAATTGCATGCATTTGCTATTACACAGCACAGTCTTTCCAATGGCATCTGCTTCTTGCTTTGCCTCACTGACTTGCCCAGTATAAAAAGCAGACCACATTAGATGTTGGTCATTCCAGAAGGACACCAGCTGATTGTGAGCCAGACTTCCAACTTGATTATTTTAAGCATATTTATGACATGCCAGAAATTTACTGTTATAAAGAAAAAAAAAATCTTCAAAAAAAATATCAATAAGGTAAAGTATCAATTAGAAATGCTTCTAAAATGTGACTGAAAGTATAATCTGAAAACAAAAACAGTAGGAAGGGTTAATTTTGTATCAGAACACTCAGGGATTCTGCACTGGGTTTTCTTTTTTGCAGTGATTTATAACTTTGATTTTGCTTGGTGTTTCCTCATCTCATTTTCAAGCACCAGTGTACCACCCTCAAGAACAAAGTTTGATTCCACTGCTCCTGCTGGAAGATTGTTTCAGAAATCCATGTAATACAAAGAGAACATGGAGGTATCATAGAGTATCACTACCAGAAGGGTATAATTAGTTTCTCAAGAATGTGGTCTTTTACTCATATTTAACTTGATAGGGCAGTAAGGCAGGCAGTGGTCCTACCTAATCAATAAGTCTGTGCACAAAAAGCAAAGTAAATCAGCCAAATACAGCAATAAAAGGGGAGAGAAAATTACATTAAATAGGTAGAGTCATAATTAAGGACTGAAAGAAAGATTGCAAACTTCTCTCTGACATATGCTGCTACTGAAAGCACAAGGTGTACCTGCCCTGTAATTTGTGAATTGGTGATATAAATGATACTATCAGTGACTTTCGTGGATCTCCCCTGTGGAAGGAAAACTCAGAAAAACCTAAATGGCAATGACAGATCTGCAAAGGAAGAGAAACATTTTCACTACAGCTTGAAGAGAAATGATGTTCAACCAGAAAGAAATAAAATAATAAATTAAGTTACATGGCATGTACTTGGGGTAAAAACCCAAATCCCTGAACTGATAATCTCCAGCCATGGCATCCAGAGGCCATGCTATTCAGCACAGCTGCAGCAGCAGACAGGTTACTGGATCAGGTGGCTTCATACTATCTAGCAGGACGTATGTGGCATTTCACAACCCAGCTACATATAGACAGATAAACCAAAGGAAGCTCCTCACATCAAAACTAGTAGGATGCTCTGTTCTTCAATAGTCCAGTCTAGACCTGCCTGCTCCTGTAGACACCATTAAGAAACAGAAAATTATTCATATTTCACTATGCCACAAAAGACTTCTAACTGAGTCTGAATAGATACAATATGGAAATTGCAATTACAGTAACTCCAGCTGCTGAGACAGAATGTGAACAGCAGCCACAGACTCAAACCCCAGTTTAACAGTGATTTCTAAAATTCCTCAACAAGACTAATAAACACAGAAAATCCTGCAGGGAGACTTAAATACTTAAGTATGTTTTCCTAAAGCTATCTTTTTGGTTTTATTTGTTTAAAAATAAAGCCTTATTTTATTTTTAAGACTATGCATTAATTGGGTGTTACCTGCTCAGCAACAACAATTATGGTGTTGAGACTCACCATAAATCACTGTTGCAGGTACTTTTCCTGGAAGATATGAAATGGTTATAAGAGATGTATTACATTAACTTGGCAATAACAGAGAACCATGGAATGATTTGGGTTGGAAGGGATCTTTAAAGATCATCTAAGACAAACCCTCAATAGTCCTAAAGCTTTGGGAGCCTTGAAATCTGACCAGAGGAAGATGCAAGGGAAGAATGTCATTTTCAGTAAGAATTAAAAGGGATTGCATTAGTCTGAAATAAATTTTCCACTTACATTGAAACATCAGTCACTTCTCCCACTTCCAAATTATCTCATGATTGTTGATACACTGTTTACACAACAATTAAAACCAGAAGGTTTATTTCATTTGTCAAGGAGAGCACTCCTGCTATTTTGCTGGATTTGTTTCCTCCCCCAAAGATGGCTGCAAAAAGAAGTAGATATTTTTATCTTTAGATACAAAAATAAGTCTCAAAGATTTATTGGTTTCTTTTAAGAACCATAAGGTATAACCTAAAAGAACAGAAAAGAAATTCAGGTTCTAGTTCCATCAGACTGAACTTGTACTTGAGACAAATAATTAATTAATCCATGCCTTAATTTAAAATGAGAGCTCTCAGTCCTGTCATTACACTCCATAAGCCCTAATCATTATAAAATATTAGTTCTGAACTGGCTCTTGTTAATATTAGGCTGAAACAAATCAATATATTCAAAGTTAGATTAACTGGCATCAAAAGACAGTGTGTGCCTTTAAACTGTATAGGCACTGATCTTTGTGGTCAATATTTCTTTTATTTAAAAGACATTCAAAAGCATAAAGTAGCAGCAAGTTTTTCCACTGAGAAATGCAGGATATTGCTGTACAATAGACAGTGAAAAACTGTCTAGATTTCACATGCTTCACTGAGAAAGTGCCAGAGGTAATGAAGACCCATTGCACAACCCCACCTGGTGCTGAAAGAGAGCCAAGGCTGAAAGGGATCTATTTTTAGAGGGATGCTAAAGGTCAGTTAGCTAAGGCCTTTAGACATGCAATGTCATCCACACATTAAGCTTTGAGATGTTTATGAGCAAGGCATTTGCTATACAGTAAATGGCAGATTTTTTTTTCAAGACATTATATATTTGCAAGTTCACCTTCAGGAAGCAGTGCCAAAAGTGCTCTCAGAAAAAGGAAATGGCACAACTGCAACTTGAGCAGGAGTCAGAAAAGGGCTGCACAATATAATGAGAGCCTCCAGAACCCTCTTACTATCCTGTTCCCATGAGAACAGCAAGAATCAAAGGATGGGTTTTTAGAAAAATAGGCAACATTCAGTTCTTGAAGAGCCATTGGAAAGTCATAGTCTACAGGATGCCACAGAACCCGGGGAAGCCCTTACCTTCTGTGTGTATACAACGATAAAGCATCACACTACATACGTGCACATACAAAACACTCTCTCCAGCAAGGGGGAGATAAGCCTCAAATCTCACAGCTGCCTGGATGTGCTGCCTGGTGACATAGGTGGCACACAACAAAGCCCAGCACTTGTGTTTCTCTGGCTCTGAGCAGCATAAGGATTTCAACTATACAGAGTCTGGGACCGCTGAGCCACCTCATCAGAAATATAATGGCTAACACCTCTAGGGTGAACCTGTGACAAAACACAGCCCAGGAAGACCCATGTAAAGAGTGATGCTACCCACTTACTAGAAAGTGATCAAAATGTTTGGCTGAACAGTTTCAAAGGCTGAAGTCAACTGTAGGTGAGCCAAGCACAGCATAAAATGGGAGGTGTAGTTATAGCCACACAGCATGCCTTACAGAATACAGCCCAGGCAAAGCAAGTGCCAAGGGCCAACATGCAGAAGACAGATGTGGAGGTCTAGCTGAGGAGCAGCCACAGGGCTGTAACTACTGGCAGAGAAAGGGAATGACCTCCAGGTCTGTGCAAAACAAGTCTTCTGTTTATCCAGCTTGATCTCCTACAGTTGAAGTGTAAGCTGGTTTCCTGCTCCAGTGTATGCGATAGAGGAATTATGCCCTAAGCTATGTACACACTATTTAAGCCCTTTGCATTTGCAAGCAAATTTTTTTTCCCCTGCTGTGAAGTCCCACTTTAGCACTTCTGTCTAAGGTTTCACCCATGATGTCTGAGTTGAAATAAAGCCACTCTTCATCTCCTCAGAATGGGATTTCTCAGTGGGAGGGAACAGCCCACAGAATCATAAAAGATCCATCTTCCTTCTGTACAGCAGGGCTCCCTTTTCACCAAGTAGGTGTGAACCCTTTTTGCCAGTCCTGCAGACATTACTGTGGGGGAGCAGGTACTCAATGAGGAGTAGCACTTTGGAGGAGGCCTACTAGGACTTCTTCCCACAGGAAAACTATCCTGGCTTGTGTTCTGGATGTAGTTTGCTACATGGTATGTAAATGAAATGAAATAAACTTCAAGTATTTCTAGTACTGATATCTGGGTCTGTGGCTGAACAGGGAGCAATTGCAGTCCTGTCACAAGGAATGAGGCAAAAAACAGCACAGAAGGTCACTACTGATACACAGTTCTGAGCTCACAGAAAAAATACCTTCCTGCAGTGTAAGTCAATGCACATTTGTAGATTTTGATGGTATGATAGAATGGTGGGGACTGATTTCATGTTTTAATTTGTAAAATAAACTTGTAGGGCAAACTTGTAGAGAATCAGAACATGATGAATTTTGACAGGGTTGTAGAAAGGAAGAAAGAACAGCAGAAAAATGAAAGAAAGAACACAAGAATAAAAGAGCAAGCTTTGCAGACTGACACCACTCATCCAGGAGCCTTTCCAACTGGAACACTACCAGCACTGCTGTGCTGGCACCAGTCAGAGGAGGATCCAACACATTCTCCTTCCTTTCAGAGTCCATACACCTAACAGGAGCAAAAATGTAGTCCTTGAGGATGCTAGATATGACTTTGAATGGCAGGAGGAAGAAGGCAGTGAGTTAGGTGGTCTAGGTACTCAGGGAAGACATGTAACAGGGAAGAGATCTATAGTGCCTTCTGCTTTCTGCCATGCATTCAAAGACCTTATCCACCCAAATATAAAATGCTCATTTTACTTAGTAACTGCTCTCACAAATTGTTCAAGCTATATAATATTAAAAGTAGGGCCAATGAACTGCAGTGAATTTTAAATGCTTTTAGTGGAAAAGAAAAGCAATGCTTTGCCTGTACTCTCTTCTTAGCAAGATGGGGAAAGAAAGGGAAAAAAAGAACTAAAGATGTATTTCACTGTGCAGCATTTCTTGCTTCACTGATATTTTTATTATTTGTCATTGCCTAGGGCACGAGTTTACACTAAATGAAAAAGTAGAGGAACAAGTTACAAGTTTTATTTTTTCTCTCCTACATTCCCACAAGTTACAGCCACTGATGTGCCACAACTTCTGTCCCCATTATTCAGAATGTGCATTCCTGCTCTTTTATTGCACTCCTTTCTGTTTCATCAGAAGTTGAGCAGCAATTTCCTCCATAGCTCACATCACAGATGTAAAAACGTTCACCACCATCAGAATGATTTACAAAAGGCATTAGGCCTCTACATCCTCACTGGCCTTCTTGTCTCCACTTTTATGACAGGTAGCAAATGAAGTAGTGAAGTAGAAATGAAGTAATAAAATGAAGACAAATCATTCATCTTGGGAAGGTCTGCATCAGACCAATTAAAATAATGTCTTAGACACACTGCAATAACAGATTGCACCTATGGGAAGAGGCTACTAGCATAAGCAAGCCCTGCAACTGCTATTTTCTCCAATTACATCCCCAGAGATTTGTAGCTCCAGACTAAAAAAAGATTAACAAATTAAAAAAAATTAAAAAATTAGCCTTTGTATTTTTTTTACACTAAGCTATTAAAGGTGAGGAGAGTAACAAATCTCTACCTGCAAACTGCTCCTCATGCAGGAAGCTCACATAAGTCAAGACCAAAACCAGCTACAGTTAGAATTACCAAGGGCAAGAAGGGTTTGCAGACCTGGGTGCAGAGATGGGTCACACAGCTGTGGTCCATGAGTTCTCTGTGAGGCAAGGACCTTCCTGAAGTAGGTATAAAGGCTGCATCCTGCACACCCGTTAGCAGCAGAGCTGTTTAGCTCTCTCCCACATTTCATATCATGGAGCCAGGCAGTCTCCCCTCCCTGCTCAGATCAGGGCTGCATCCATCCATACTGCATCACTTGAGGCCCAAGGGCTCAGGGCTGTGCATTTCTATGCCAGTGGTCAACATTACACCATAAAGACTCAGATAAAAGAAGGTGTAAATCCACAGCACTCCTCAATATAAGCCCTCCACGTTGCTCCATCCTGTGTCCTCAGCAACAGTTTCCTCTAGAGTTAAATCACAGCCATAAAAATGCTCACTGCCAGAGTGATTTAGGGAGCTGTAATACAAACAGCAGCCTCCGTCCCTCCTGCTGTGGCAGGCAGCACAGGAGGAGCTGCCAGAGATCAGAGCATGAAGACAGTTGTTGAGAAGGCAAGCTAGTGATGGTCTTAGGCAAATGAAAACCAGTACAATTTCATTCAGCCCTGCACTCACACTAGTCCTATAAATGTCCTGGCTGCATTTCAGAGCTGAGTCTGCTCCTCAGCTACAAAGGTACTGGCACCTTCTATCACAGAATTTCCTACCTCAGAAGAGATGCTCCCTGGTCTGTGGGTTCTATGTATCTACATATAAATCAAAATCTGGCTTAGAAATTTGTTCTTCTCTCACCTAGAGTCCTAATCTAAAACCAGCACCTATTCCCTTCACATCCATTGATTTTCAAACAATTTTATAACACTGGTATCTAATTATAGTATGTCACAGCTCATTACAATTACATGCCATTTACTGTTTGGATGGCTGGTGGAAACTCTTCTCCCCTTCCAAATAAACTCTCCATCAGTACCACATATGGTTTTGTCTCAAAGATCTTGCAGAAAGACTAGAAAAAGTAGTTTAGGGGTTTTGTTTGTTTGGTTGGTTTTTTAGCTCATCGTTTCTGACCACTTCAAAAGTTTACAGGAAAATTCAGTGTCAAAAACAATGAGCAAAAGTTGAACATGGGGGAGATTGCAAACCACAGAAAATCCACTGTGACAGAGTTAACTGAAGCATGATCACACAGGCTATCAGACAAATCTGGATCACTTGAATGGACTGGCACAGCTTAAAGGGGTTTTTCTTTCATTTATAATTAACCACTTGGCTGTCACATTGCTGCATCCACGCACTCTGGTTGTGAACGTTCACGCTGAAATCTCTGTAGAAGACACAGAGACTGTGAGCTAGGAAAGGTGAGAAGGGAAGTAATATATGTGCACTAGTGAGATGCTAAGTTTAGCATCATGAAAGCATCCAGAGCAGAAGGAGAACCATTCACCAGCAAAACAGCCACAGAAGCAGCAGCTCTGTGTGCTTCCCTGGGTGCCTTCATTTCAGCCTACACAAACGTTATTTTGGGGTGATAGAGTACAGGGAGATTTTGGCCTGTGTTGTCTGACTTCTGATATGGGGTAGAGGGCTAAACTTCTGCTAGGAAAAGTTTGTCAGACAAAAGTCACTAATGCTCCCAAAAAGCATCAGATGACACAGACAGTGGTCTATGTCACTTGAGATAGATTTCCCAGGAAGTTCTCAAGGAAAAAAAACACTTGTCATCCTATTAGCAACACACAAAATGGAAACTGCATTAAGATATATAACAACAAAGTATGGAACTCCAGTTTGAAGAATAAACAAATGAATTGAAGCAAATTAAATATAGCCCAGCCTGCTTTAAAAATAGCTGCTTCTGCAGGAAATACACTCAAAGTAATTTTACAGAACATGAGAATAATTGAGGTTGGAAGGGACCTCTGGAGGTCATCTAACACCAACTCCCACTCATGCAGAGCCAGATATATGAGGTCACACAGAGTTTATACATTCAGATCCTCAGCTACTCCTCTTAGAAAAAGCCATTTCAGAGGAAGTAATGGCAAGCTCAGGGTGTTTGCCATTTATTTCTTTAAAATGCTCAAAATGCAGCTGTGAAGACTGAACTTTCCAATAAAGCCAGCAAAAAGCCTAGTGTTTCACAATCAAAGCCTTCAGCAGTGCAGAAAGTGCATTTGTATCTCAGAGTTCTTGAAGAGGACATCTATATAAATCTGGTTCCTCTAAACTTGAAGCCATATAGGCATCTTCAGCTTGTCTACTTGCCTACCTCAGATATTCTTACAATAGTTTTTTTCTTTTTCCCCTTAAGAGTATTCTTCAAGGTGTAGTTCAACTGATTTATCACTGCCATCAGGGTCCAAAAATGCATGCAGCAAAATCTTTAACCCTCCTAGACAAGACAGGCAGTGACACCTAGGTTTTGGAGAACCACAGACCTATCTCACTGGCTTGAGAACCAGGAAGGTGTATGTAGGCATTTTGGAGACTCCCCGACATCAATGGTAAGAGGAGACATCATATGGCAGTGTGTGTGACTTGTGCTTCTTGAAGAGTGGTCAGAACTGCCGCATATTTGGACCAGTTTTCTCACATGGGGTGTACCTGTCATGTCCCTTCTTCCTCTAAGCCTCTAAAGGAGCAAGCTGTCTGCTTAACAGAGTAGTCAAAGGGAAGGAGGTTTATGCTACCATAAATCATCCACAGGGCCAAAGTCTGAGCAGACACTTCACGACTCGACCACAAGCCACAGTGTTAGTCCTGCTGCTGATCTGACTGACGCATGCTTCTACAGCCCTGTGCAGAGCAATGCAACATTGCTCCAAGGGTAACAAACACCACAGAATTTGGTTTATTCCAAGCCCTTCCCTTTGTCTCCTGGCAGCTCTGAGGGATTACTAATTTTTGCAATAGTTGTCAGTACCAATACACCAACCAGTGGGTTGAATATTTTAGCTGTAATAAATAGGTTTAAAGAAAGGCTTTCTTCACTGACAACCTGCTTTATTTTTGCCAGCGGGCACAAATCAAGCCAGAATCACAGTACCCTAGACTGACTTCAAAGGATATGAACATTTAATTTTTTGCAGCTTCTGCTTCACTCTTCATTGTACTGCAAATATACCCCCAGGTCCCCAAATCTCTCTTGTCACTAACTTTCTGTTGTTAACGATGACAATACAGAGAGGATGAGATGCATTTCCAGCACAGGCTGACCCAACATGACCTTGTTTATTTTCCAGAGCATGTCCAACCTGTGGACACACAGTAGGTTTCTCCAGAGGCAGAAGGCTGAGCTGGGCCTAGCAAAGCTGGAGGGTGCAATGCTTCTGGACTCCCTGTACTGCTTCCTCACATAGAGCCTGGGCTCCAAAGGTTGACACGCACCAGCAGATGGGAGGCAGAACATGATTTCCTTTTGCTATATGGTGTAGCAGAGGACTAGAGATCAGATCTGGGATTTAATGCAATGATGTAAGTGAGGCAATTAGTAAATGACTCGGCATCTGCAGACCAGCAGGCCCCCTATTAACCACCTAAGTACATTATCTTTGTGGAGATCATAGATTTTTTTCCTTTAAGTTAATTGTCTGTGTAGAACTTCTGTAACTTGTCATACCTACTGCAGACTCAGGCTCCAACCCTGCAAGGTACCTATTGCCCTTTCTCCACTGACTTCCATGGGAAGCAGTATGCCCCAGTCTTCCTGAGGAGAGTATCCTCAGGCTCTAAAGCCTCAAAGAAAGATGGAGGAGAAAGGGTCATTACTTTACCAAACCAATACTACTTCAATTCTCCCAAGCAAGCTTTTATTCATTAGCTTGTATCCAAAAAAAGTTTTCACTTCTGAATGGCCTGAACAGCAAGCTGTAATTAGCACTATCTCTCCCATTCTCTCAAGTCTCAGTTCACTTTTATTTTGTGCCTGTTTCACAACCAGGAGAACATCAATCAGCCCAGGCAACTGCCCTTGCAAAATGATATTGCTGTCAAGTAGGGGAACTTCACCAAGCAATACAACCAACTTCAGCCAGGCTTAGGACAAGTAAAAAGAAAATAATGAAAAATCTCTTGTCTTCCTGCCCCACCATTATCTATTTAAGAGTTAGCATAAAAGATCAGGTGTTGACATTAAGTTCTCAGAACTTTTATTCTAGTTAAAAGGGTAGAAAATACCTCAGCAGTGGTGACTAAAGCATCCACAATGTTTTGGGAAGCCAGCAACAACCTCTTTCTGTTCCTGGCACTGAGGCACTGAACAGGCTTTGGCCTGTTTACTATAGCCAAAAAAACAATGCTGGCAATTAAACACTAACCATTTAAACAGCAGCTTATGTTTTAGACTGCATAGTCTATAAGGCTACATACAGTTAAAAGGACAGATATTTTTCAAGGGCTGGTTTCTGTGAGGGGGAAAATAATGTGTTATCCATGGAACAGAGAAGGTAATAATATGCTTTCCAGTGAAAGAGCCCCTACTCTTTCAACTACCACACAGCCTGGCAATCCCACACTTGTGGGCAGAAGAGAGGTGTGAGTAGCCATTAGACAACCCAAGAGCATGCTGCATCGGTGCACCTTCCATCTCAAAGGGCTAGAATGTATTTGCCATCCTTTGATGCTCACAAATAATCTGAAACTGCTCTGAGGCAGTTCACTATCAGATGAGGCATTTCACTACCAGATGCTGCCCTAGCCACCTGTGCTAATAATGGCAGGAGCACACAGCTAAACAGCAAAAGTGTGGCTAAGTGTGAGACCTACACCACAGGAGGGGAGAAGCCCCCGGAAGAGTGCTATGAGGTTTGTATTTAAGTGTGCAGAAAATGACATAACTGCTCTGTGAAAACATTTGAGAGCACAGAAGGAATATTCCCTTCTGTCTTGGAACGAAAAAGGCTAACACCTCTACAACAGTCACCAGCCTGAAAAGGGTAAAACCAAAGTGAAGTTCAGGTCAGACAAAAATGCCATTGAATTTTGACCTTACTAAAAAAACAAACAAACAAAATAATAAAAAACAAACAAACAAACAAAAACCCACACCACCAAAATATGCAGGGTTGGTTTGTTTGCTTTAAATGAAAAAGAGGTTATAGTCATCTCTCCCCCTTTTGCATTTCAGGTATGTTGTTTCTTTCATCTCTATTACAAGAAATTTAGGCCCTTTTCCAGGGCTCTCTACACCCATATTTTATTTGGTACATGAATCATTTGTCTCCTAAACCAAGCCCATCTACTGTCATCTTGAGCTTCAGAGGCAGATGACAGGAGTAGTGAGGATTTTGAGATGTACCACTCTGCTTCCTGTATTTCCCATCTAGCTTCCCTCCCACAGCTTCCAGCTGATCCTGGGCTTGATTCTGCATCTTCACCACATTATACTGTTCCTCATCCTGAGGCTCCAGAAGCCTGTTGTCCCCTCTATAAGGTACATGTGAGGTTTGCTGCAGGCAGATATTGCACAGCTTGGACCAGCTTCTGGACAACTGCATGTTGCTAAATGCTAGACTGACAGTCCTCCAGGGAGCTGACAGATCAGGCTACTGAACTACCACTGGGCACCTGGATGGCTTTCTTTTTGATTTCACTTTTGAAAGCACATTCTGCCCTATTAAGATATTCAAAACTGCAACACAACACAAGGGCTGTGGACTGTTGCAGAATGCAAGTATTCAGCAGAAGCACAGAGCAGCATTTTGTCAATATTTTACAAGCACTACCTATGCCAGAAGCATCTTACAGATGCTTAAAATCCCCTACCCCATCTTTTGCTTCTGTCATATGATAAGATGACCTGTAAGGTGCACATAGCCCTCCTCCATCTCAGTAGATGACATACCACAGTCCTGCTCTTGCCCTTCATATTTTATTAACGAGGCAAGCTCCACACCTCTCCCAAGTGCAAAGAGCACGACAAGACCTCCCCTCAGGCACGACACAACCACTTCTGAGGAAGCCTTGCCACATGCCCAGACACTAACTGTAACTACCAGCTCCACAGCAGCCGTTGATAAGGCAGATCTCTCGACAGTGACAAGTGTGCTCTTGCAGCAGGACAGGGACACGGTGGTGAAAGGCTCTGCTATCTGATGGCCTTCAGCCAGCTGGGACATGCACATTATTGCACTTCAGAGAGGGTCTCTGCAGAGCACCAGTCTGCCAGGTGGGTTACAGAGCAGGGAAATATTTTGCAGATGTAAGCAGAGAAGGACTTGAGAGGACAAGATTAATATGCTCTCATTCAACTTGCATGTAGAGATTAAACACCTCATCACAGCACGCTGTTCAGTAACAATATGATGGCTAACAGTGAGCTTTCAAGAAGGGAACTTCATAAGTGCTTTTATTAAACACAGTTCAATGTTTGCTTCTTTACCACACCTTGACATTTCCAGAAGGTCACAGACAAGCACCTCTTTAATCTAAGCTATTCAGTAACAACACCACTCTGCATACTATTTGTAACATTTAATCTTTCTTGTTATTTCCCTTATGAGAGCAACATAAATTTCAGGTAATTCACCAAATTGAGAGCAACTAATGCTCTGTGGCTGGGCTAAAAATTAAGTTCTTGTAAATTGCAGTGCAGTGTGTGGGTGCTGACTGCTGTCTGGTAAAGAGAAAATTTCACACACTTCAGTATCAGCAGATCTAACTTAAGCTTCGCTGGAAATAGTGGCAATACACTTCCATGTAGCATTGAAGATGTGCTTAGGATCACAAACTCTTTCTAAACATGGTTCAGTAACTACCCTAGAAGTCAAAACTGAAGGTAGCATGACAGAAATTGAAGGCAGTATGGTATTCTGGTTAAACAACACCACTCCCCTCCTCTGGCATCTCAGAAGCTACCACCATTACTTTCCAATCCAAGCACCACTGGTGATTTATATTTACTGAAGAAGAAAGCTGAGAACAAACTCACTCCAAGCCTTTTTCTCTTTCAACTTATGCAAGGTCTAAATTTAACTTCAGTCAGACTAGCACAGGAAAGCTCTGTCCATCAGCTGTCAGTGCAGTTCAGCTCCTAGGTGTCTTTAAGGTTTTGCTTTCATGTTCTATTGATTTGTATCAGCATAAGTCTATGAGTTTCATCTCTTGTTCTTGATTGTCCAGTTTTAATATGTCACAGTAAAACTCACTTGAATTGGTACAGACAAAGTTTTAGATGTCAGGAGATGAAGACATCTCAGAGCATGAAGATAAAACTCTGAAAACTTGTCAAATCTTTCAGCATTAAGATTTTTATAGACTTACAGAGAGCTACAAAATAAACTACAATAGAACAATCAGGCAATTTAAGAAATGAACAGATGAAGGCAGAAGCACACAGAGTGCCAGCAGCATCCAATCACAGATATAAGTATAAAGACAATATGCCTTTTTATGCCACTGATTACATGTGCTGTTCAAGTCTGTTTGGCAATCACATTAAATCTAACCATATAGATCAACTCATGCCAGTATCTACAGAGAACAACAAAATCTCTTGCAGGCTTTTTTTTTTTTTTTTTGCTCCAGTGCTCAGACCTCAGCTAACATTTCTTTTCTTGGATCAAAAACATCTAAGGCAATTCCAAATGTTTCTTCTCTCTTAAAAATAAGCTCCTCCTTAACTTCACTGAATTACCACTAAATTCACTTTCTCAGAGCAATTCAGCCACTGAAATGGAAAAAGAAATGTAGGAACAAGTAAGCAGTTAACTTTCTACCAACAATGAGGGTATTTTCAATCACAAATGCACCCCAGTTTGGAAACTACAACGACAGGGTTTCAAGATTTTTGTACTGTTTGAACTGAGCATACTCAGAGTAATTACAAATGCAGTCCCTGCACAGAGGAGCCAAAGTCCATGTGCCCCCAGGCCTTAATTATCAGCCTAGCAAGAATCTTCTATCCACATTCAGCAAGATACCTTCACTCTATAGATGTAAAAGTGAAGCACAGGACCCAGGGGAGAGAAGTGGTTCTCACTCCACATAAAAATTCAGTTCTTACCCTGTACTGTTTGTACACTGAATACAAAACCATTTTTTTGCAAGTTTTCAAATTCCAGAGAGGAAGATAATGCTGACAAAGACAAGAAAAATCTACTGTGCACTTCACTTCTAACATATAACATTTCAGTATATGCTTTTGTTAATCTAAAGCTGGGCTCTCCCAAGCAGTAATATGCACTAAAGTAATAAAGAATTCATTCAGACTCAGGAGCTGTTGAGTTACACAAGATTGCTTCTAGGCTTTGCTCTCAACTTCCTACATCTAACCTTAAGAAATTCCCACACCAGCTTAACAATAAATTGAGTTCTTTGTCACACTTAATGAAAGAACAGCCACAGAGTTAATTCCTGCCTGCGTGGCCCACAGCCAATACAAAGCAAAGAGAAATTTAGGGGTTTCAGCATTTAAGCTGGATTTCACACAGTTACCACCACTGTGTATTTAAGGAGAAGCAGCTCAGGGGTTTGCTAAAAAGGGATCACCTTGATTGGCTGCTGAGAGTTTCACAGCTTCTGAGTATCAAGGCTTGATGGGGCCCTGGGCAACCTGATCTAGTGGATGGTGTCCCTGCCAGGCAGAGGGGTTGGAACTAGAAGATCTTTAAGGTCCCTTCCAATTCTGACAACTCTATGATTCTATGATCTCCAGAAAGCCAAGGAACCAGTTACCTGAATCCCTGCCCCACTTACTGTTTCAGGAAAGTGAAAAGGAAGGAAAAACTCAGGCAAAATCAACAAGACAATATCTAACTTGCTTATGGACTTGTAGTATCAACCACTAAACACAAAGTGCCAGGATTTCAGTAAGGCTCAAAAACATTGAAACACTTTTCCATAAGCTGCAAGGCCTAAAAGGGCAAAAGCACTGTCCATTGGTGCCCTGCTGGCACAAGGGCTTGGGAGGTGAAGAGAGATCTCTAGCTTTAAAATATAACATAATAGACATGTATCAAAACCTACCAGGTGATCTAATGACATTACACAGGCAGATTTCTTAAAAGTAAAAGAACAAAATAGATTGGGGGAAAAAAACCTGCAGTGGGAAGTAGCACTTTAAATAAACAAGCACCAAGGAGTGTGAAAAGCTCTAATCTATCTGCTTGTTTGAAATATTACTCACTGGATGGTTCATCTTAAACCACAGGCTTTGTAGTTTATCCTCCTCAAATGACTCCCAGATAAAATTAGTCAGGTGATTTGCAGGATATATTGATTAGAAAGGATTTAGCTTGAGCAACAGAAAAAACATCCAGCTTTATCTTTCAGTGAAAATGAAAGAAGAAAGCAAGCCTGCAAACTATTATCACTGGATATGAATTATGCTTTATTAATGAATGAATTAATTAAGTACATGAAAAATACCAGATAAGAATTAAAGCAATGTGTTTTCCCTCTTAAATAAAGCAGATCTGAGAAAAAAGCAATACAAATAAATTGAGTCTCCACTGTTTGTTTGGTTTTGGTTTTTTCCTAAGTGTCTGTAACAGGCTGAATTTTCACCTGAATATTTGTGAAAAAAACCCTGAAACAAGATGCTCACTTTTCTCCTCCAATTCACATCTTTCTCAGCCTTTACATAAAGCATCCTCAGCTTTTCTCTACTAAATCCTAGGTGACATGAACTTCTCAAAACTTTTCCCACTGAGCACAGGTTTCCTCAGGATTAACTTTCAAGTGCTCAAAAGACAAATATCCTGACTGTGCTCTGCACAGACTAAAGATCAGGGATCCTTCTGACGTGGATGTTGAAAGAGAAGTAAACACACAGGACTCTCACAGCAGTGAGGGCTCTCCTAGGGCTCTCCAGCTTTGCATCAGAACTTCAGAGGAGTGTCCTGGCAGTAGCTCAACAGATGCTCTATTTTATCTGTAGGCTAATATGTCTTTCACACTACAGATCTGTGAGAACGTGTATTTTATGTACTGTAAAAATCAAAATCCACCAGTCTGAGTATATTGGATAAAGGCAGCATAGATCCCTGTAAGGGGGTCAAACATAAACCTACATGTGCATATGACTATACAGTCTTTTATAGAATTGCCTATAATGCTTGCATGGAAGCAAAAAGAATAACTTCTGGATATGATTTAATACCATATTCCTTACACCCACAAATGCTAGTACTCCCTTAAGCAGTGCCACTGATAGCAAGGAATTCATCAAAATACATGGTAGTTCACAGTCTGTGCCTAGTAGCACTTAAAAGCATAGTTTTGTGTGAAATGAGTTACTTGAGCTTCCTCCAAAAGTCCTTGAGCACTATTTGTGCTTCCAAAACCCCCTCACATTGGACACCTTTGTCTCAGAAAAGCTGCAGAGTGCACCCAACTCCTGACCATGCTGCAGAAAGAGAAGTGAAAGGACAGCACACACCAGAAGGTCAGCTAGGAAACCCACACGCTAGAAGTCTTAACACATTCTCTCACATGGTAATGAGTCCTCTGAGATGGGTTTGCTGCATCTTAATATGCTGGGCAAGACACACCTTCCCAATGGTAGAATACACTTCATTATGGAGAAAAGGTAAGGGAAAATAAGTCTGCTTGACACACTGCTTGCCTATGCTATCTATAGATAATTGAGACAGCACTTTAACCTGTAATTGGGCTATGTAGCCTAGGGTAGTTGATCTTTTGCATGCATTAAGGAAACTAAATATATGTATTTAAACTTAGACCAGGAGGACCATCCTTGAAGCTGTCAATAATAAGTATCTATTTAGGAGTTAGCTGTCCTTAAAGGAAGAACATCCTGGAGAATATGGAAACCACATTTAAAAGAAGCAATAAACAGACTCCTTAAGTGAACTACTCTCATTATAATACTAAAAATCATACTCATAGGTCATGAGACCCCAGCCCAGGTGTAGACCCCTCCCTAGTGAACACACATATACATGTTTTGTTATATAAACATTATGATAATTAGCTGGCCAGTCCAGTATTAGGGGTTGGAAGTAGGTAAGGGTTTAATGATAAGACTTCATATTTAATGAACTGTTTGAGCCTTCTGTGGTGTGCTAGCTTTGTGGAAAACTACTTAGCACAACTCTGTAATAAAGCAATAGCTCATCTCAGTGTGTGAGATTGGCTTATTGTGCACTGAGAACCATCCCACATTCAGAGACAACACCTAGAAAGCTGCTTCAGTCAAGCTATAGTTTAGGTTAAATCTGCCAAGTAGCTTTGGGTGGATGAAAAAAAGAGGGGTTCAGGCTGGCTGATAGAAGAGCAGTGGTGTCAGCAACCCTCTTCTTATTTGCTGCCAGCTGGAGCACTCATCTGCAATGCAATATCCAGCCTACACTTGAGCAGATTTGAACTCACTGCAGTTATTGCCCAGGAAGGTGCCACGATTGCACTGCACCACGAGGGGCACGAGAAGGACAGTTTGCAATCTGTCTTCTCAACACTGCTTTATTGCCTTAAATATTCAGCTGAGCCCAGAGTGACTCCACAGGTCAGCAGCTAGATACTTCCCAGTGATGCCAGAGGAAGGTGTTTAAATTCCCTTAGGCTGAAAAGGGAAATGAGTTCAAGTCCACAGTCTGAGGTTCATCAGCTTATGCAGGAGCTACTGGGAACTGGCTATGTCCCAGATGTGTTCTTGTTTTATGAATCATGCTTCTCTAACAATTACCTCATTTCAAGAAGATAAAGATGCTTCAAAGGGATTTTTTTCAATTTATTTTTGGTTTGAGTTAAAATATATATATTCTTCTCAGTGAGACATATTGGCAGATTTTCTTTTAGATTCAGAACATATCCATTTTATTTTTATGTGCTATTTTAGATCAAAAATGGAGTCAACAAATAAATGCAACTTTTTATTCAGCTCTACCCTAAAGTCTCATTTAAAGTCAAAATGGAAAGTATCAGGCAATGGTGGGGTAGAGCAGTAAAGAGGTAGATTAAGAGAATTAGGAATCAGAATCTAGGAATTCTGCTTAGTAGGGAACATTTCTATGCTTTGTTGTTTTTTGCAGCCCTTCCTAAAATTCCCACAGTTGGCAAGAAAGTTCTCATGAGAACAAAGCAATTTCATGATTGTCATCTTGCATTTCTGAGAAGAAAAAAACACCAGCTTTCTTTTTTACTGTATCTGAGGCAACAAAAAAATAAAATAAATGGAGGCCAAAAGCACAGTAACCTCAGCTGAACTTTGTAGTGACTCCTGTGACCCCATTGCTTCAGCAGCATGTATGGGAGGGGAAAACCAAATCCAGGAGCCACCTTACAGGAGAAGACATGTTAAAACATCAGATCATCTTTCTATTTTGAACAGCAAATGGACTTTTTCTTTTTTTTTTTTTTAACAACAAATGGTTTTTTTTTTTTTTTTTTTTTTTTTTTTTTTTTTTACACAATGCAAACCTGTTATTTGTTTTCCATTTGAACTTAATGATACCTTGAGGGGAACAAAATATAACTCTCAGATTCGTTTTTACCCTGAGGTGAAATTGTTTCCCAGGGAAACAAATTGAAAGCAAGCCTTACAACATTATATTCAGCTAAAAAAAAGAAAATACATATACTTTTACTTAAATTAATTGCTGAATTTGTTAACAAGCCAATGGAATTCTGATATTCCAAGCTATGGCTGACTGTTTGGAAAGGCCCAAACTCTAATACCTCTATAGACAAAAGTTCTCCTAATGTCAGTGGGAATATTTGTGCAAGTGAAGCAAGCAAGATGTATGAATTAACAGAATGTTAACTTTCAGCAAGATGACCCATTTCCTATTGTTTTATCTTTAAATCAGGCATTCTATTGCCTTACAAATATGAATGTTCTAACCTTTAAAAACAAACAAAAAAACCCCCTCACACATCCATTGGGTCCCACTGAAATAAAAATCTGTCTTAAATCTGCAAAACTACTGTTTGTTCAGATTTTGTTCATTTAGGTCAGTCAATTGCTTGAAAAATTTTCAAGGCTCACTGCAGACTTTCTGCAGATTCAGCAATTAAACTTCTCCATTGCACCTGGGAGCTTCCCACCTTCCATTCAGAAAACTGATCTGGCTTTATGGAAGCACAGCATGTGCTGTGTAATTACTATTGAGAAGTCAAGTAAAGCTGTTGGTCTCTTTTACAGTCTGATAACTTTCAATACTAAAATCACTTTAAAGAAACAATTTAAATGAAAGAACCAATTTGAGCTTTCATGACTTGATTTTTCTTTTTTTTCCAATTGCTATGGCTGCTCAAAAGCAACTTGTGCTCCTTCCATTGTGGCATCTCAAACTGAAAGCACTACCTGATTCCTTTGCTGAACATCTAATTTAACCTCATACCCACCCCTGTGGCATTGATGTCATAATCCTATATTTACTGAAGGCAAGAGAAAACTTAATTTTAACAGCAGCTCAGGTTTGAAACCATGTTTCTACCACTGGGAACCTGGTCACCTGGATTGCACAGAGGTAGAGCTCATATCCACACGGTCTGGAATTATTCTGCTGGACAAACAGGCTACAGTTTGGGGGGCAATATTTCAGAAACAGGGCACAAAAGCACATTCACAACAGTATTCATATATTCCCTTAATCCTGCCACAAATTTGAGTGTGCATAATTGTATATGTTACTATCAGTGGGTATAATAAAGGAGATTTAGAAGGCTTCTTTCAATGTCCTGTTAGCAGTGTTGTTCGAGTCAATCAGATTTCTTTTAGTCCCTGGTAGAGCTGGCAGAACACATCATAACTGCTGTTTGTAACCCACTGACAGACACCCCAACCAGTTTCTCCACACAGATTTGCTAGTCAGGCTAGAAGGTATATTAGGTCTAAGAAAACTGAAGCAAACAATCTCACAGCTTGTGTCAGATTCTCTTTTCTCTCAACACAAATCTACTCACATTGTAATGGTTTCTAACCTTCCCTTTTTGCACCTATGCCAGCATATGCTCAAGTCTGTGTATGCATGCACATAACACACTTCAAGATGCCTCACCATTTTTCTCTTCCCCTAAGCTCCTTGACTCACTCATATGAGCACACTTCCAACCTCTCATTGCTTGTCAAAGCTAAGTTACTCACTCATAGAGGCTCCTCAATGTCTTGCTGCAATTCGATCCATCAGTTAGTACTGAAGAGATGCATTAGCTGCTCTGTATAACCATGTTATCTCACCAGTTCTGTTGGTATCCTGCCCCCCAACTTTTCTCCATTCTTCCTCCTTTTGTCCATCAAAATCCCTTTGCTCTTTTCTCCCTGTAAATTATTCACTGCACCCATGTACAACATGGCAAAATCCCATTCTAGGTTCTCTCACCAGCCTGGTAAAACAAATTCCTTCCTTTGTCTCTGATAAGCTGGAAAAACATAACCTACACAATACAATCAATCACAACAAATAGAGTTAAAAACAGAACAGTTAGCCTCTTACATTACAACTCTTAATCTGAATGAGTTTATCTTCGATCCTGCAGAGAACTCTGCAGAACTGAACAAGATTTCAATAGATCAAACACTGAATTCATTATGTGAAAAGATCAGAAGCACATACATGGCTAAAAATTACTTAGATAAATCCTCAGGTAAAGGCTTCAGTGGAACTTACTGTGGATTTAAGTTATCCAGCCTAACTTCACACATAGGCAAACTCTACAGAGCTCTCATGGATCCAGCAGAAACATGAAACGAAGACATACCTTCCTAAAGACAGCACTGATTTTGGCAACCAGTGGGCAAGGGCTCAATCACATAGCTTAATGAGTTACTGTGCACCAGCAGAACTGCAGTAACAATGTAGAAGCTTAGCTGCTGGTACCATGAATTCTCTTAGTAGGGGACTAAAGAAGGTGTGAACTCAATCACATTTACTTAGAATCAGAATGGTTTAAGAATTACCTACAATGGTTTAAAAATTACCTAGAATCATAGAATGGTTGGAAGGAACCTTAAAGACTATCCAGTTCCAATCCCCCTGTCACGGGCAGGGGCACCTTCCACTAGGATCAGGTTGCTCAAAGTCGCATCCAACTGGACCTTGAATGTTCCAAGGGGTGGAGCATCTACCACATCTCTGGACCACCTGCTCCAGTATCTCATCATCCTCACAGTGAATAGCTTCTTCCTTACATCTAATCATAATCTACCCTCTTTCAGTTTAAAGCCATTACCCCTCTGCCCTATCACTACATGCCCTTGTAAAAAGTTTCTCCCCATCTTTCCTGTAGAGCCTTTTAGGTAGTGGAAGACTGCTATAAGGTCCACCCCAAAGCCTTCTCTTCTCCAGGCTCAACAATCCCAAAACTCTCAGCCTGTCCTCGTAGGGAAGGTGCTCCAGCCCTCAGATCATCTTCATGGCCCTCCTGTGAACTCACTCCAACAGGTCCATATCTTTCTTATATTTGGGACACAATACTCCAGGTGGGGTATCAAATTGTAGTAGAGTGAGAATCACTTCCCTTGACCTGTTGGTCATGCTTCTTGTGATGCGACCAACTTATATTCGCTAGGGGCTAAGCATTCATATAGTGACAGCCAGTATGGATCAGTTGATATAGGATAACTCAAAAACACATGCAAGTCTACTCTCAAGATAAAATATGAGCAGCACTGACATGGTGAGTTAGCTCTGGGTATTATCAGTATTCACTCCCTTGAAATAAATTAGCAGCTCTCCTCTTTATATATTATGAAGACTTCAATCCATATTATAAATTATGAACCTAATTCTGTTCCCAGTAATGGTAATGGCAGACAAATGTGTTTCTTCATAATAATATATTCTTTTCTATGTCATTAACTTATTAGTGAATATCAAGTCCTGCTGTCACTACAAAACATTTCACGTTGTTCTACAAAATGATCTAGTATCTCAGGGAAGAAAGAGATGTGTACTAAGAGAACAATCATCTCCCTTCTTAAGAATCTAAAGTGGACCATCACTCTGATGTCACTCCTTTCACCACTTAATTTGATTTGCATCTGTATTTTGCTGCAGTCCAAGGCACACACATTGTGGCCTAACTAATAAAATGAGGCAGGGTATTGCAGGGAATGTTTCAGAAGCAAAACCACGTTCTGCAAAGTGAACTAAAACAAACAAACAAACCACAATTCCAAACAAACAAACAGACAAAAAAAACCAAACCCAAAACCTTGTTGTTCTCTAAAACCAAATTCTGGATGCACCCAGAGGTTTGTCTATTTCCTCCTAATGTTTCCTATGTTTATTTCCTCCTAATCATTACAAACTTCATTTTGCAAAGCATTCAGTTTTAGTCCTTAGCACACTCACAATTTAAAGGGGAGGGAAAAAAAAAATCCAGACAACTCAGTATCATAGATCAAGGGAAGTAATCCTGTCACAGTAAGAAAAAACACAAAGCATCCAGGGATTTGATGAGCATAAGAAATCAATCGTGCATCAAGTCAATTGATGTGGTTTATTTTAAGTCCTTCTCTTCTGATTTATTGCCATCGTTGCCACCAATTTGCATAGATAATAGAACAAGGCACCCTCTTAAAGTCTTAATCAGGAATTAAAAAGTAATATACTATTACAGCTCTTTCTGCTCATCAGAAAAGCGCACCCATTAATGTTTAATGTCAGTTTTATTATAGGGATCATACCAGATTGGAAAGAGGCACTTTAAACTGCTTAGTAACATCACCACCAATTTGTTACTGTAATAGCTGCAAATCAAAAACCAGTCAACAAATCCTTCAAGCTAAACCAGGTTGTAAACATGACTGTTACAAGAACAACAAGGGTGAGTTGTATTTCTGAGAGGAGTGCAATATTCTTTTCAGCATTGCAACTACTGCTACAACCGCAATATTCTTTCGACATATTTCCAAACTTTGCCAATTTTTTGTTAGAAGTGAGATTTTTTTTTTCATACTTTCAGTGTACTGAAGATGAGTGGGCAGTTTGCTGCTCAGTAAAGTGATTTGTTTGACAGGTACTTACATCATTCCCCAAACCACCATAAATATGCACTACTGTTTAAAAATAGTGGAGAAACAATGAAAGCCTTGCCTCAAAGAGCCAGAGAAAAATCTGTTACAGGAGCAATACTGCAGACACAAAGCATATGTGTAAGAGAAAAGATGGAGAGTGGAACTTGAAGAGATCAGCATTCAACTGCTGCCTCTGAGCAGGAGACTCAGCACAAAAATGTGAACAGCCTTTAAAAAAAAAAAAACCTCTGAAAGAGAAGCTCAAATTGTACACTGACTTCAGGAAGCATGTTGGGAGGATGGGCTAACAAAGAACCTGGGAAAGAGAAACAGGAAAAATTCTTCTGTTTTTTAATGGAGAACAAAAGTGGGCATCAAAGCAAAACACCAGGCAAGACTGGCTACTAGCCATGTCTCCAGGACAGTTGGCTGATCAGGCTCTGGATCAAGATGATTCCAAAGAATTCAGTACCATACACCTTAACAAGAGTAATTTCTCTGAAGGTAAGACCAAATCCACCCAATACACTGTGTATTAGATCCTCAGGTCTCAGGCTGCTGGGCCCCAATTTACACAGGGGCAGCAGAGATAACTATGTCTCTGTGCTCCCCTTTCCTAGATGGGCACCCTACTCCTCCACTGTTCCTGTGTGAGAACTGTTTTCTTCCACTCTCCTCCCTTTTCAGCTGCTTCTATCACACCTTTGCTTGGGGCACACTGGACTTAGCCCTTTAGTAAAGTAGCTTACTTACCTGCAAGGCCAAGGCAAAAAAACATTAGGTATAACTTTGCATACACATAAATGTAGAGCTGAGCTCCCAGGACCAAATGATGAAGCCTCACAAGAAGTTTGTTTTGCCAAAATTTCCCATATANGTTTTCATTGTTTTAGTTTGGAGTTCCTTTAAAGCTTTGTCAAAAGAGCTGTGACTTTTTAACTAGCAAGGCCAGTTCTTGGATTTCACCAAGCCTTCAGGGGATAAAAGCATGGTGACAGCCAGGACCACAAGATACTTAGAGTGTTGCAGCAGTGTCCCAGGCTCAGCTGCTGGCAAGGTAACATGGACTCAAAAGCTGTAGGACTGTGGCATCAGGTTACCTACTGCTGAAGGCCCAACCTTGTAACCATCAGATGGCTTTACCAAAACTTATTAAAGTCAGGAGAATTGTTTATATGGTTAACCGACATCACTCATGACTTATGAGACTGAATCTTTCACTTGCTAAATAAAGATGACATCATGTGGACCCTGCCATTAAGCAGCTTTACAGGTGTTGCTTCCCTTAACTCTGTTAAAATAACAAAGAACTAAAGTTTGTTAAGAAGCTTCTCCCTCCAAAAGAGCCTATAAATAGATGAAACACAAGATCTTCTACATGTCTCCATGTTAAAAATATCTGCAATATTAAAAATTCAAATTCTCCAACAAGAACTGTCATTATTAACAGTTCTAATGCCAAGTTTAAAATTATACCAAATCAGCAGAGAACAACATTTGGAAACTCATTTAAAAATGAATGAGACAAAGATTAGCTCCTATAAAATAGAGTAGCACTTGTAGGAAATGGAAATTATCTGCTCAGGGGGTGAAAAAAAAAGAAAATCACTTGCCATTACTGACACAACTAACACACTGGAGTGGAAACAAATGTGGCATGGATTTTTAAAATCAAATCAGCTTCAATTCCCAAGAGAAATATCTTTCCACTAAAGAAATCTAGGATGCAGGTTTTGTTTGATATGGTTATTGACAGAGGCTGTTAAAATGTAACCCCCAAAACACGCCAAGAAATTCTAGATATATGCTGATTAAGAGATTAGCTTCCAACTAGAAAAAAACTTCTGGCTGCCTGCATTCCTCATAAAAATGTTTAAAAATCTATTAATCAACAAAATGTTTTACCTTCTGGTAAAAGAACTAACTGTGTTGGTATGAGGTTGCCAGTTGTGTTTAGTAATCCTTTTCCAGAATGGACACCTGCTCATCTAACACTGCACATTTGTTGCAGGCTCAAGTTTCCCCCAAATCTTTTGAAGAAGTAAATCACATGCATATTAGAAAAAAAAAATCCCACACTTATTATATCTTGAACTGCATTTGCTGAGTTCCTCACAAGAAGAAATAGCTACACAAACACCTAAAGTGCACAACAATGCTGATGGATTTTGTCTCCCTACTCCTCTTCCCTTTCTTTCTTCCCTTGTCAGTACAGGACATTGCAGGAGATGGGTGACATGTGCCAGTGGTCCCTTCACTCCATCAGCTTTAGAAGCAGCTGAATCAAATTCTAGTTCTTTAGTGCATACTACTCCTAATGGCTCAAAAAAAGAAAAGTCTCAAGAAAATCCCCTCTTGAAACTAATTTGACAGAGTGGAATGTAAATTGCACCTTGCTTCAAATCAAATACCTTTGCTACAATGTACTCTGAGTGCAGGAAAAGAAACACCAATAAATGAGACTGAAGATAAAACCTGCGAATTTTTGCAGTGGCTAGTGATAGCACTTAGCTATGGGAATACTGGATGTTTTGTGTTTAAACCAACAGTATTAGAAAGAATAAACCATCATCACCTACCAAACAGTTAACAGCACCATTAGTGATTCAGGAAATATTAAGTATTGCTCACACTAGAGTTAAATACAATAAATCTGAAGCCCTCTCTACTTCCCTGACCTGGTTCAAATCTGCTCAACTGGGAGGCTTTGACAGAAATGCAGTGGAAGGATGGAGGGCAGAGCTTCCAGGCAAAGGCATTTTTCAAGGAGTTAATGACTTTGGCAAGATTATTTTTAACCTGGGTTCCAAGGTCTCTCTGCCTTCCCATGAAATCCTGGTGCTCCAAAAGGAATGCGTGAGCCCCCAACTCTCACTACAGCAGCATTAGATAATTGACAAATAGCAGTCTCCTCAACTCAAATCTACTTATATAGGTTTTACCTCAGTGAAAGAGTGCTAAGGTACCCATAGATAGTGGGATATCTATGGACTCTTAGAGCTCATGGCAGCTCAGGACCTCCAAATACGACCTTCAACAAGCCAGGGAGGTGAACAAACTCCAGCATAATAAAAGCCTCCTTATGCAGAAAGCTCTTGCCAAGCCAAACTCAACAGGAGGCTGCAAGGAGACCCACCAGCCACTGTCTGCCATGGGAAGCAAAGACAAGGACACACTGGAGCTGATCGACATCCACAGGCCACTACTACTGTCTTTGGCCACTATTAGGAGAGGAAAAATGGGCAAAGGGAGAAATCACTTTGAAATAATGTCTCAGTCCAGGATTTGCTGCTTTTTCAGCACCTACACTTTGCCCAGAAGCAGAAAATGCTCCTCAACTGACTCAAGCAGACCTCAGTATGAGGAAAGAATTACACTCCTGGGCACCACAAAAAAGCCTGCAAACAGCCAACCCAGAAAATAAAATGCTAAATACAGCCACTCTGTTAACCTCTGGTTATGACAGAGAACTAAACCAAGTGAAATCACAAACGAAACAGACATCTTCAGCAGTACAGCCTGCCCTGAGTATGCAGCAAGGCAGCTCTGCCTGCCAGCTTGCTGGACCAGATTTGGCAGATGTTTCAAGTCCTTAACTTTCGGGCAACCCACACTGTTCAGTTGCCATCAGCAGGCCAGAAACTGCCCAGTCTGCCCATAGCTCTTAAGTCCTGTTGTGTCTGGGTCCCAGAAAGTAGGTGTTGGCCATCAGTGCATCATGGATCTCAGGCTCTTGGTCTTTTTGGGCACCAATCCAGATGTGCTTGCATGCAGACAGGCACTCCATGGCTGGCTAAAATCTGTTAGAGGCCATTGTAGTCTGGCCAGAAGCATTTATTTAAAAAACTGCTGTAACAGCAAACACAGATGCATTTAGATTCTGTTCCAATTTTCTCCTTTTGTTTGCTGGGCACATCAATGTGTTAATGCTGCACTTCTCACAGGGGAATATCCAGGAATTCAACAGCAACATCCAACTGCAAGGAATATTTCACTCTAGGTTACAGATTTCCAAGAAGTTAAAAAAACCTCCTATTGATTTCCTTACTGTAAAAATTTGTGATTACTGACTAAAGACAAATTTAACATAAGAACAAACATATTGGCTAAATTAAAAACTTGCCAACCCCACAATTTAGTTTCTTGATGTGGTCAATGGTAGTTATTCAGGGGGCAGTCTAAGGGCAAGGCAAATATACACTGACATTTTTGAGCTGCCCTCCCAGCATCAAAACAACTTGAGTCTGTTTCCTTCTTAAAAACAATTCTGAACATAGGCTGTTACTTCCATCATTCCCACAGTTTCAAGCATATGTACTATAAAATAACTAGATTTGCATTGAAATAAAAGTGTATCTGCCTAACAAGTATGTTGCTTTTGTCTTAGATCACTGCCTTGTTGATCTGCAACAGTTACACTGATATTGAGTTTGGGACAAGACTTAAGTCTGCTTTGTCAACCAATCATACAAGTGAGGTTCACATGTCTTCTATTTCCTTCCTACACTGTTTTATAAGATTCTGTAAAAAAAAATACCTTAGAATTTCTGATCAAGTATCACCAGTTGTCAGAAGAGAGGAGGCAGCTTCCTCAGGTATAGGCTGACAGCAAGAAATCTGCCATTCAGTTGGAGTAGCTAGGACATTTTAAGATAGATATTTAGATAAGTAGAGAAATTTATTTGTACAGTTTGCAAAAAGAGGCACTGACAAAAGCAGCAATGTCCAAAGCCACTGGCAGCAGATGCCATGTTTATAAAATTTCCTCTCAAATAAGCATCTGTAATAGCAGAAAAAAAACCACCCAAAACAAACAACAAAACCACTCAACAACACACCCAAACTACAGAAAAGCTTCAGGGGAAGGAAACTCTTAAAATACATCTTTATAATCCAAGGCTTTTGTGATCTTGTTTTGGATTAAAGGTTAGACTTTAATCTAGACATCCGAGGCTGGATTTATCCTATTGGTAGACAAACTGGAAACAACAGTTCCCCATCCCAAAATTAGAAGCAGAGAGGCTCTTTCCATTATTCTTATAACAATACCATGGAAATGAGCTTAAAGTGACATTTTCACTCAAGCTTTTGTTACAGAAGAATGCTAATCATTCCCATCCTGCATCCCAATCACTCACTGCTTCTTAACTTCACTAACTGAAGATTCAGCATAGACATAGAAGTCCTACAGAATAAAGACAGGCAGCAAAAATAAATATATCAAAACCATTTTGAAGCCTCCTCTCACTGCCAAATAAAAGCTTTGTAGAGATGAGCCATAGTAACACCAGAAGAGGCTACGGGGTGATGGCATTGGATTGTGACTCACAACCCTATCCTCAAGTACCAACAAGACTCCTTGGGATGACCTTAGGCAAATCATCCTATCCAGCTTTTGAGGCAGCATGAAAATGAAAAAATATTAGGCCTGAAAAATTCCTGAGATAGCAGAAGGGTAGGTTTGTGTGTGAGGCACTAAGAAGCAGTGAAAAGGACCACAAATACTTTAACAGACACCTCTCTGTGGCAAGAGGTGGAAAACTACATCATTAACCTATAATTGGCAAGTCTAATGAAGTTAAGTCTGATTTACCTTGCTTGATTTAAAGCCCCTGAGTACAGTCTTGTGATTCATAGTTAAGGCTATGCTGGCACTGTCTCACCACTTAAAGCAATCCCAATTGTCCCATACAGATGATATCAGACATCTCATCTTTATATAGGTGAGCCAGTCCATTGTTAAACCAGCTACCTGCAGGCAGGATCTTGGTATAAAACAGCTTAAACAATTTCACATACAGAAAGACAAAGGATGGGGCTGGCAAAGAAACAAGTCAGTACAATGAATAGTTAGGTTTAACAGTAGAACTGAGAAGATGCAGCAGAGTCTCCATTTAAGAGCAGATTTTAAATTGATCTTCACAATAAGCAACAAAAGTAGTGAGCTACAAGCACAATTTTATAGAAAGAATATTTATCCATCAAGTTCAGCTGAGCTTCTATAAATAATGCAGAAGCAAAACACTAATTGGCCTCTTGCAGAAAAATTTTGCATTTCACAACTCACTGTTCTTCCTCTGTATTATCTAGGGGTTTATCCTGACTAATCCAAGAATGCAGAGATCTGTCCAAAAACTCAGTGCAAGGCTCCCAGAAGAAGTAACAGCTTTTTCTTCTTTAACCTGGTTTCCTGAGAAAAAGAGATTAGACACTTTCACTGTCCAGCTATCCATCCCTCCAGTACTTCACATCTCCTCTGAAAATATTTTGCAAATTTCAACCATGTCTTAAGAGGAGAATATGCTTCAGAAATACTAAGTTTGTAAAAGTTCAATTCAAACCAAAACCCAGGCCAAAAAGAAGAGATCCAAAATAGTATCTCAATGATGGAAAGGCAACCATAAACCACTCCTTATCTATTTCAAGAGGAGACATCCATCAGTCACCACTTGTACTGCCTTGCTAACCAACATGCAGGAGACTCCAAGCTCTCTCTGCCAAAGAAAGAAGATATGCAAGGATTAAGGACAGTGCAAGTGATCTGAGTACAAAAGTCTAAGAATAGAGGCTCCAAACCTGTCAAAAATTCCTTCCTTACTTCTGTCTCTTACAGAAGAACTGTCCTTTCAAATACAGAGAAATTCTCATCAAAACTTCAGGTTCTGACCCTGTTTCTCTTTGCTTAAAGTCTTTTTGGGGTTTCCCCCCTGTAAATAGAATACATGATTGAAATTAATCTCATTCCTTCAATGTCACTCTTTTGTAATTATAATTAACTCAAATGTATTTTCAAAGGCTTCAGGACTTACTTATGCTGTTAGTAAAAGGTCTTAAGTCTCTCTTGAGACTTTATTTTCTTGGAAGCTAGACACAAAGCTGAATTATTATGCACCTGTGAGTTATCACCAGTACCTGGAGCAGTACCTGCCCAGGCATGCACTCTGTCCTCACCACAAATGTGAAGCAAACCAAACTTGCTGCAATAGGCTTGCCAATATGCTTGGTTAAATCCTTATGAATGCTTCAGAGAGGGTATTTAACCTTGTGCCCACCTCAGGCTGAGAACAGACATCCAGCCAGTGTCTGTGACTCAGGGGACACACAGTTACCCCATGCCCTCCAGTATCTCTTCTCGAGGTCCCACTGGGCTAACAAGGCATGTCTGCTTTTTGTGCTACTACTCATCTTCATCCTTTACACAAGGAATATACCAACATTTACTGAGCAGGTTAAGTAGGCAAATGTGCAGAATTCCTGGAAGTTGTAACTAAGCAGTTTACTCAGCTAAGCTCATTTCCATGAGTCAGGTGGAAGGTTTTGTTACTTCAGGGGTTGTTCATCAGCCTAGCAACTACTTACATTGCAAAATCCATCCACTTTTTGAAGTGTAATAATCAAACAGGAGACTCCTCTACTTTACTACCTGCCTGGGCAGCATACATGGAAGAGCATGAACAGCCCAGATGTGCTGCATCAAACTGCCTGCTGCAAGAACCAGATGCCTGTGTAGAAAGCAGTCTACAAACCTCAGCAGCTGACTCCTTGGCTAGTTCCACTGATAATAGCTGAGATGACAGTTCTGAAGCTGCCTCTAGGTCTATCACATGGTTATCCAACTGATGAGCTATCCAGCCTGTCCTAACCTTTGAGATAGAACTTTTATTCAATTTGCTGGTCTTCCAGGGGAAATGATGCATTCTCCCTCACTTACTGCACAAGTTATTGCACAAGTCCTTCAATAAAAATCCCCTAATTGATTCTTTATGGATAGACAAAATGAAATGTTTCTGCTTGCTGAGTCTGTTTTCTTCTTGGATCTCACTGGTTATTTGTAGGTAACATATTGGGAAGAGGTTCTCTCTGATTGGAGCAATAATATTGTCTAGATATCAAGACAAATGTTATCTTTAAAGGAACAAAAAGGCAAGAAACTTAAATCAGTAAGAAATTCACTCAAAATCTCTAATACAGGTCTCTGAAAAAGCTGGCATTTATGAGAGATCAGTGGAAAGGCTTTAAGGAACCTGAAAGAAGTTATTTTGCTGATTGCTTTTAGCAGCTTGAGTAGACTTGTTCCCAAACTTCAATTGAGAAGAATTCATATCAAAGCACTGCTTCTTTTTAAGCCTGCTTTCCACAGGGAGGAAGAAACACAAAGAAAAGTCCTGGAAAGAGGCCAGGGTAAGGTTTATGTTTACAAACATGGTCTTGCCTCAGGGTTTTGCTACTTTGGAGTCCCTGCAAGGTGTAAGTTTTGGACAGTATTCATAAATCTTCAAGTGTTAAGAGAAATTATAAAGCGTTGAAACAAACTCAACCTTTCTGGTAATTTAAGATGAATCTTTGTGTAACATAGGTAACAAAAAGCAAACAAACAATTCTCTACAGGGTTTTTTTTGGTAGACCAGAGCAGGAAAATGTGCTTTTCTCCCGAGTATGACCTTGACAGCCTCCTGGGTTTTCGCCCTGTGAGGCGGATTCAGCTCATGGGCCTGATCTCCTTTGCCATTGCTCCAAGAAGAGTCTTGCTTAAAACCTGGATCTCCTACAGTATCTTCTTCAGAAAGAGAAATCTCATCTTACAAAACAGCTAATCAAGAATCTGCTGCCATTCCTAGTTAAGGTCTTCCCAAATCAATAACCTTAAAGATGTTCATCTTATTTCTTGCACAAATTGCTCTCGATACTAACACAAATTTCACCCTCTCACAACCCTGCCTGTTCAACAATGCTCTATTTCCCTTGCTACATACTTAGCATCCATTTGCCTTCCCACAACTTCTCTGGAGTAAGAGAAATTATGAGATGTGGCCTCCCCTTTCTTATATCCCAGATTCAAGAAAGGAACGAATGAGGCATCTGTAACACACACATGGTCCTACCCCAGCACTTGACACAGTGACTTATGAGTCAGCAGACAGGAGTATCTCTGAATAGACAGATGGCATCTCATTCAGTACATTATTAACAGGGATTTAATGACCAGAATAAGTAATTATATATACTAGAAGCTTGCTTCAGTCAGGCTAAATAGTAACAAACCAAGCAAATCATTCTGCTACTAATTAAGAGGGGCAATGCTATCAGATTTGTTAAGACTTTACCCTAGGTGAATAAGGATTAAACTTCACACCACAGATCCAAAGTGCAGGAGGTGGACTGGATGGGGGGAAAGAAGAAAGCAGATGGAGAAAGAGAGACCTTGAGTTAGATCAGCATGTATGGGGGAAGAGAGGCCAAGTGATGCAACTTGCTGATGTCATCTAAAGGTACATCCAAACTTCTAGTCTTCACAGCTTGCTTTCAGGATGTTCAGAGTCAGTTCCTCCTCTGAATTGTCAGATAAATCAATATCTTTTACATCTTGAAGTGCTAGACAGATATGAACTAATTCCAACTATAGCCAAAAACCCAAAGTAAATATTACCCCCAAACAAAAATGTAGAACCACAACACAGAAGGTTTAGGCAAATTCATCAAGGCACACTGCCAAGCAGAGTTTACTGCTGGAAGCTCCTGGCTCTGGATGTTTAGCTTGACCAACTGTCAATTTTCAAATGGCTGTGTGCATGAGTTTCTTTTTCAGGACATAAAACATCTTATCTACTCTGAAAAATACAAGCAACAATAATAAAAGCATGATCTACATCCACCCAAATACAGTATTTTATGCTTCTGCACAGCAAGTCTCTATGGCCCAACTTCTGTTCAGCTTGTAAAACACTAAACTGGACCAGTGACACTGTGATCACCTCTGTCCAGCCTACCCAGTAAAATAAAATACAAGGAGCACTGCTCATTAAAAAAAGATTAGCAGCTATATCAAATGAAAATTAGATGTCTGAATGCATTATGGTAACTCGTGTGCAAATATTCTCCATATTTCAGTATTTCTGCTTGTATCTGTGATAAAGTTTAAATATTTTAAAGATGAGGTTAAAAGATCAATTTAAAAGATTTTTAAAGAAATTTTCAGTTAGAGCCATGACAACTTTTTAAAGAACAAGTGATTTCACCTTTTGTGATTTTATCAAATGCTACAAATAAATGCCATTTTTGTCCACTGCATTAACAGTATCTACCTTTTCTACTTGAGTGGTAAATTAGGTATGCTCTTTTCAACACAAGAATGCAAAAGATCAGGCATTTCAAAGATCTGATGCTACATAAGGAAAATCATCATATTCTCAGCATCATCTTCACAGTGCTTCCTTTTACCATATATGTTAACTCCTCTTGTTTGCCTACTGCATTACTTAGTCCACCATAGCATCAATCATCTGAGCAGTGATCTACAGTTCATTCCACATATATAATGCCCATATGGGCACTCTCTAAAATGCCAGTAACTTCAGAGTCTTTCTAATGCAAGTAGAAATGAGATATGACAAAAACAGGTGAAAGACAAGGAAAAGTATATGTCATCTGCTGTCAAGGAAGGATATTGTTTTCACTCCTGCACTTCTATTTTTTGCATTGCTGAAGCACGAAACACCCTCTGAAAGGTTACTTATGAAGTATGCTGAAAGGTTAGTTTTGAAGTATGCATGGACTGTGTCACCTCTGATGGCTCAAGCTGTTGGATGATTTACTGTGATTATGCTAGTTTTCTCTTATTGCAGTCTCATCTTCAAAATCCTAAACAATATGCAGAATTTGCATTCAGTCCAACTGCAAGAGATTAATCAAAAAACCCCCAAAACTCCCATAAAAACACACAGTCAAGTTTACCCCTATTTCAAAGTCTGTATCTGTCCATCACTTGACCCAGTTTTGCATCCCAGAAAAGCACAGGGGAATAGGCTTTTCTTTAGTGCATACTAGGGGGCAGGGAATCAGTATTTCAAGGAAACCACCTGGAGAATGCTTCACCCCTCAGCTTCATTTGGCTTATAGCAAGGAGTACTCTGGAAGGTCACAAGCAGATCAAGGCCAGCTCAGCTGGGCAGGGCAGTGGTACAACAGGAGACTTGACATCCTTCAGCATTGCTGGGGGAGACCAGACACTGGCATCCCCTGGCTGGGCTCAGATGGGGTCCTGAACCGAGGGTGTGGGGAGATCAGGATGGAGCCTGAGACAGGTGTCCTTATAAACCAACTGTGCAAGGCACAGAATGGCAGGAGAAGGAAGGCATCTAAAGACAGTGTCTTTCAAAAATCACACTCACCATCACACTGTGTAGTGCTGCAAAGTGCTTTTGGATAAATTTCTTCTTGGGATTATTTTTCATTGCTCTGGGGTAAGCAAGAGAGCCTGTGCCATCATCTCGAGGACAGATTGGGAATGCAAAACTGCCATATTCTCTTCCCTTTGAAAATCAGATGATCAGCTGTGGCTTTAGTCCTGCCAAATTCTGCCAAATATAGCACAAAATGACACAGAACCATAGTAACTGCACTCCCACTATTGTTCTGATTTAAAGAGGAGTTTGATTACATTAGGTAAATATTTGTCCTTATGTAATAGCTCCCTCCAACCTTCTAAAAATGCACTGTCTCCTAGAATTTAACTGAAGAGGTGCTTTTATATATAACTGCTCTGCCCCAAAATCAAGTATACTCAATTATACTGAGTCTTAATCTGTGAGTAATGTTATTGCAAGCAATAATAGTTATCCAGACAATTATGTAGTTGCAATTGCAGCTTTCCTAGATTTAAATATAGAAGCTTTAAGCAAGTTCAGAGGCAGTAAGAATTGCAACACCATCTCTGAGGAGCTAAATAGCAGTTATTTATTCAGAGATTGTTAAATTTTTAAGGCCTTGAGTCTTCCAGGAAGAAAACAACAAAGAATTGACTCTGCATCTAAATACTGGCTCATTCTTCATGTTGATACAGTTATGAAGTTTCAGTCACTGCAAAGCTGTTCACACTGCTTTATCACAACTAGATGCATTGCAAAATATATGCTAACTGCAGTTTTTCCATTATAAAACTAGCTGGTGAAGTCACTGTTCTATTTCCAGCTCAGCTCTGGCACTGTGCTGATGCTCGCTGCTTAGTAAATAGAATTTTTTTTTGGTAGGGAAAAAAAAAAAGATACTGAATAAAAAAACAAAAGCAGCTAGAGGCTTCAATATCCTTTCTTCTAAGCCATTTTGAACAAGGTAATTAAAGAAATTAATAACAAAGAGCAAATAGAGGTTTGTGTGATGCCTCAACACACCAGAAGTCACGAGGAAAACACCGAATTCTTGAGTAGATGTTCCATTATTATACACAGCAGCATACACCTAGAAAAGCTTTCACCTTTTAAAAGAGGTGTTAGCAGCAGCCTAGGCAGCATTAATCAACATTCTTATCACTTAGGTAATTACATTCCTTCTAGCACTCATAGGCAAAGGGAAGGAATTTAATCTCAACTTTAGGCTTGGAAAAGAAAGAATAAGTAAGTAAGCTCATTTGCCCTATGACTTTCCTTGACAGCTCCAGCTAGAGTCTTAACTTCTTTGGTCAGCCTCCCTGATGAAGAAAAATTTAGTCCCTTGCAAATATACCAGCTGATTTTCCTGTGAATATTTGCTCAAATAAATTATTCAATTTGCTTTGGCTGCATTGATATTTATAGTCTGTGAAGCTTGGGAGGTAAGGTGAATGTCACAAACATTTGCTCAAACAAAGGAGCTTAAAACAAGCTTGTTGACAGTTTTCTTCTGAAACACTGAATATTTTTAACAGAAACAGAGTTATTAAAAGAGTCCAGCTCAAGCAATCACAAAACTTGCCAGCTACTTACTGCATCATAAACAAACAACATGATTCAAACAACTTGCTCTCCTACAGAAGACTACTCTAGAGAAATAAATGCATACAACAATCCTATTTCAAGAAGGAAAAGTTTCAGCAGAAAAGCCTGCCTGCTCAGGAACTTAGTTCTCTGCCCAGGTCTCAATCAGCACTCTCAGGGTAACACCAATTCCAACACGTGTGACATTTCCCACTTTTTAAGAGCTGAATGTAAAAGCAGAGCAAGCAATCTCATGCAAGAATACAGCCCCCAGTTGATGTATCTACCTTACCTAACCTACAGCAGATATAGCTTCCAAGTAAAACCAGTGCTTCACTCAGCAACTCCCTTGCACAAACACTGCTCTAGCAAAACTGTTTGGTCCAAGGGTGAAAATATTGGAAGCTAGATGGGAGAAACATGCAGATTTCATGGAGAGACTGTAAGAGAAAAATATTTTCAGAGGTATATCTGGAAGGTAAGAATAGACTATTGCAGTGCCAAAAATCCCTTTCAAAATAGAGCACACTTGTTCTATCCCTCTCTGCTGCCAAGAGGAATCTGCGGCACAGGACTGGAGGCAGCTGGGACAGGTGTTTTCTCTAAAAGTAGAATTCATTCTTTTGGCCACCTATAGAGCACAGTTGGCTAATGTGTTCAAATCCAAGTGTGGGATCCTTCCAACAGCAACACTCAGTCACTGGCAAGCTTCGTTGGAAGCTCGGCAGTTGCCTTTCGTATGATCAGATGAAAAGCTGCTTTCTGAGCTCCTGTTCACAGTTCCTTTTTCCTTCTAAAACATGCATTAAAATTATCTGGAAGGGTTACAAATTACTCTAACCAACTCTTTCAGCATGCAAGAATATGTGACTGTAAGGAGACTAAATATATTTTCTTACAGCTGAGTAGTTCAAGCCCAACATTTAAGTGTTGGTATAAAAATATGTGAAACCAAATTGTATGACAGAACTCGCTTTGTCAAAACACAAATGTCTCATAAAATATGCTGTCTAGCATCATAAGCAGCAGGTGATATGCCTCACATTTTTTAGTGAGATACCTATTACAATTAACCAAAAATACCCCAAATTTAGATTTGAGATTTTACTTTACTTTTTATTTGAAATGGCAACAATTCTGAGGCTCATCTGGATTTGTTTAAAAATCAGCCCTCCCCCCTCAACAAAAATAACCTCAGATAGGTAAAATATTTTGTTTAAGCCTTCATAACTTCTTAAAACTACTGTTTCTTAGTTGGAAATTGCTCCCAAACCACTCATATCTACCCAGTTTCTCTATCTGCCTCTTTTTCCTCCATCTTTTCTCACCAGTCCACAAACCAAAATATCAATGATTTTTTTTGACTCTAACCCAAAGTGTCTATGCCTGCAAAACCTATCAGTAGCTTTTTTTAGATTTTAAGTCTCCCCAGTAGCTGCCATCTTTGGGCAGCTGCTGTGAGGAGAAGGGAGGTCTCCAGAAGAGAAGCTGCTAGCAGAGAACCAGCTGGAGGAGTACGAAAGTGTCTCCTCACAGGGCGGTTTTCCACTTATTCTTTTGGGCACCAAGGGTGAAGCATACAGGGAGGCAGAGTCACTAGAAGAAAAAGCTGCTTTGATACAGTACCCAGAACTGTGAACCTGACCTGCAGGAACTCATGCTTCTTTCTGCCCATTTATCTCCCTTTTTGTACTTACAGTTGCTCTGTTTGGAGTGACTACATCTCAGTTCTTGAGAGGCAGTTTGGATAATTTCAGAGAAATGAAAGTGACTGACACAAAATCTGGACACTTTCTCCAAGTAAAAAGTTTTGGGCTGCATTGTATCAAATTATGACCAGTTTTACCCCTCTAGGAAAGGCTTCACAAATAAACAAAAGTCCTGTGTCATAAGTTTCTACCACAGTACAAATTTTTTTAACTCAAGTAGGCTATAAAGTATTGAATTTGTTTTAAACTGTGGAGGTTTTGATCATCTCTTGCTTTTTCAAAAGCAAGAGACAAAGCCTTCAATCTATTCAGCTACATCCTGGTCATCTACAATAATATGTTTTGATTAACAGAGCTGACATCAGGCGAGATACTCTTATTCTGCATCAGCCTCAAAATGCTGCTATGGTACATGTGACCCAGGAAGGTGGGATGGGGAAAGCTTAAGCCAAGATACAGATGAGATTCCCAGTACCCCTTACTGTAATCTATTTACACAGCTCCTGCAGTGAGCCATTTGGAAACATTCTAGCCATTTACCTGAGCAGCTGTACACTTTTAAGCAGACAAAGTCATGAGATCAGACATCCTTAGGTGGATGATTCCTGACACAAAGCATGTTAGTGACAGATTTTGTACTGTCTTGGCCAAAAGTAAGACTCAGATGTGGATGCTGCATTTAAAGCTGGCTTTGTTATTATCTCACTGAAATAAATCAAATTCAAACCCATTGATGGGAAGACCAGCAGCAAAACCTGAAAAGGATGACACCTGACTTAAATGATAATCACCCTGAAAATAAATACAAATCCTCTCTCTTGATAAAGATGGTAGACTTTCTGGTTTCTTTAATAAGGTAAATAACTATGAAAACCAGGTCAGGTATGGGTCATGTACAGTATTAGTTTGAAGTCAGCAGCCTGCAAATGTGCTGAGCATCCTTAATGCATTTTGCATTGCAAAAGTATTCAGTACTTCACTGAATCAGGCCCTGTAGCTAATTAAGAATTACTGATTACAAGAAGATGGTCTAAATTACAACTACCACCACATACAGAACAAACAATTCCTCCCTTTTTTACACCAAGCATTTTATCACTTAGAGTAACATCCGTTAGGCTTAGCAGCATCCAGTGTCCACTGAAAACCAGTAGCTTTGCCCAAAGTGAGAACTTCACCTATTTTGCCACAACAGGCAGAAAGAAGGTGCAGATGAGCACATTGCTGGTCCCTCCTTCCTCTTTTCAAAAATAAGATAGAAAATGTGTAAGGTTTTATCCTGTCCAAATTCAGCCAGGTCCATAACTGCCCCAGCTGCTGGAAAGCCACCCTATGATACCCCAGGTATGCCAAGGGTGACAACAGCACATTCCAGCTCTGAAAGATTGACGGAAACCATGACTGCGACCAGGGTACCACTCTGCCTCTGAGAAGCTGGTGCAAATGTTTTTCTCTTCCTACTCCAGGAATTCCAGGAACAAAACCCTGACTACAGGTAAAATAGCAGTAAACAAGACTGCAAAGGAGGAAAGACTGAGGGATCTGGGCCTTTTTAGCCTGGAAAAGAGAAGATTGAGGGGAGACCTCGTCGCTCTCTATAACTACCTGAAGGGAGGTTGTAGAGAGGCAGGGGCTGGTCTGTTCTCCCTGGTGGAGAGTGATAGGATGAGGGGAAATGGATGGAAACTGTGCCAGGGGAGGTTCAGGTTAGATATTAGGAAGAATTTCTTTACTGAAAGGGTTGTCAGCCATTAGAACAGGCTGCCCAGGGAGGTGGTTGAGTCACCACCCCTGGAGGTGTTTAAGAGACGGGTGGATGCTGCGTTGGGGGGAATCATTTAGCAAGTTGATAGGGCTAGCACAAAGGCTGGACTCTATGATCTTCAAGGTCTCTTCCAGCTGTAACTATTCTATGATTCTATTTCATTAAAATGCTTTTAATTTTTTTCAAGTCTGTATTTTCAGCAAGATATAACCCTACCTTGTCAGAAAGCTTCTAGCCAGCTGAAACCTTTAACATGTTTTGCCTCTGAGGCAGCAAACATGTTGGATATCTCTTATTAGATGACAACCCAAACACATGGGTAGAAAGTCATCTCTGATGCTGCTGCATCTGGCTATGCAAGACTCCTTTTCACTCATGTGACTTGTCTATTCAAGAACTACAGCAGCAGGTTACACTAGCCATGAGCTCATTCTGATGTTCGAATCCAGTTCAAATGAATTATTAAACTGCTGAAATAAAATTAAATAAAAGTTATCCAGCCATATTTCTTGCTGGCCCTACAGGCTGCACTCTGTCTTACATTATACAAGCCCATAAAATATTTAAAGTGACCATGTCTACACAATTACACATAATTCAGTTGAGAGGAATATACTGCTAAACGAAATAAATTCATGCTGGCATTTGTCTCTGTGCAAGACTAATACTAAATATAATTAAAATACTTCATTTTTTTCCTAAGTTGAATTACTAGGCTGAATGCATATGAACACCAGTAGGTGTTCAGCATAGTTGTCTCATAGCTACCCTATATAGGCTGCAAATACAGAGAAAAGATCTTGAGCATGCACTTAGACATTTAGAAGTACATCTTGCATGAAATTCAGAACACCTAAGCTGTGCTCTAGCCCCAACATGCTGCTGGGCAACATCAGGACACTGGTGTAAACCTTTAAAACTAAAGCAGTCTGAAACATCTTAATTGAAGTCCTCTGAGGAGCTCAAATATTCAGAGACATGGATAGCTTTGCTTTTACTATAAGCCACATCAAACAGGCATACTGACTTGAAAATGCAGGAAGTTGACAGCAACATTTCTAAGATTTCTTTTTTTTTTTATGTGAGAGCAAGGAGAGGGCAATCAGGTTTCTCTTCCCCCACATCCCCCACTTTCTAGGGCAGTGCCTTCTCCAACAAACTAAGGATGAGATCAAAATGTGGCCAACGTAACACATGTAACACACAGTTCTTAATGATGAGAGTAGGACATACACAATTATCATGGATCAACTGATGACCAGAATAGCTGTCATGAAAGTAACTCAAATTGTCTGATCTTAGTTTCCTCACCAGTCCACAGTCTTTGAAAGATCAAGCCTAGTGACTATATTTGGTGTCCAAAAAGTTAAGAAATGCAAGTCAAACTGTACACTTTGATAAGCAGAGTATTATGAAAATTCAAAAGCAATCCCAGTTATTCCTGCTTTCACTGAGAACACATGAACGTACACAGGAAACAGACACAGAAGGTCCCTGAGATCATTTGAGAGACTGAGTCACACAACTACTGAAATGCTAGGGCTAAGATTTTTTTCACATCCTTTTACAATTATTTTCTCAGCCATTATTCCTTAGTTCTATACTAGTAGTACAAGATTTTTACTCCACAAAGTTTCCATTATTCCACCTTTAGCAGGAAGATTCTGCTTTCTCAAGAGACTCATAAAGCCTCCCATATGCTACCAAAACACAAGGCAGTTTTTTTATTACTACAGAAATTGAAGCACTGTTTTGTTACTTTCTTATACTTACAGAACATATTCCAAATCCTGTGGTTTTCTATTGCCTTTCTCCTTTGGCCTGTCCTAAAGCACATCACCTATGCTATAGGCATGGAACTTTAAGAATGCTAAGAAATTAACCAGATTACTCAAAACTCACCCCTGTGTGCATACCCCCATCACTATCACATGCAGCCTCAGCAATCTTTTGTCTACTTAAAAACCATAGTGTTATCCTTCAATTATTAATTGAGAGCCTAAAGTACCTTCTCATTCTTCCAAAATGACAAGATCTCTGGTCTTCAGCAAATGCAGGGAGATTTGGAATTAATGTCTTTGGGACAATTTGTGAAGGAAGTCTGGCTGCCAGTCTCCTTCCTCTCAAAGAGTCTGAGGTGCCAAGCCCATAGGATTTGAAAGTCTGTGTATGCTGTCGTGTTACCTGGAAAGACAAGCTCCTGGGGCAGGCACTGCACAAACCGTTTAGCCCATCCCAGGCGAACAGCAACACTTCCAGTGCCACCTGCAAAACACTTGCTAGTTTGTATTATACAGAGAATGGTTCACAGGTGTTACCTGGTCTCTGCATGAAACATGGCTTGGCAAGCAAGCATGTGCAAGCTGACACCTCCAGATGGCTTCATAGCAGCCAAGACTATGGAAGACAAAGCTCTGCTCAGGGATAAATAGCATCCAGCCTTTCAGCAATCCTGACATAGTGGAGCTCCTGAATTTCAATGAGACATCAGCTTTGCAACTCAAAAGCCAGCACAGCAGATTAGAGGAAACAGTCTTGGTCCTTTAGGTTGTCCCCTCATCTTCTAGCATCTTATTCATCACTCAGCTGTATTTCAGTGATCTCCAGACACCTCAAAGCAGACAGCAGAAGGATTACCTAGAGGTGCCCCAAGAGCTAGTGACTCCATGCTCCACACAAGCCAATTAACCAGCCTCCTCAATGTCTCAGTAATACTTTGTGCCTTCCCATCACGGGTACAAAGACCAAAAGGCAGCCAAGGGGTGCCAGAAGCTTCTTTAATTTCTCTAAGAATTCTCTACATGGGTTAAGTAAAGAGCAAGACAACAAACCCCACTGTCCTGCAGGTCAGGGAAGAGCTGTTTGTTCTGATTTTTTTCTGCCCACTTGCCCTCCCTTTTGGCTGCCCGGTTGTTTTAAATAACATTAGGGGTTTCTGTTGTATTATGTTGAAGGAAGTATTTTCCTTTCTGTTCAGATTCTTTGCACTTAGGAATACTATCATCAGTCAGTGACTTTTCATAGACTGTCTAGAATGAGGAAATGCATAATGTGTTATTCCTTACACAGTGTTTCTCCAAATGGCTACTTCGCCCAGAGTATGATGTGGTAGACCCTGTGCTGCCCTTGTTGCTGACTGATACAAATAGATGCCACCACCTCTTATTCCATTCTTTGCTTGTCCAACAAGGGGCAGCCACTGCACACTGGGTCTGCTGGAAATGCAAGTGGCTGCAGTGCTCCAGCATCTATGATCTATGTTGATATTACAAACAAAAATCCAGACAGGAGCACAGTATGAAAAATTCCTCAATCTAGAGCATGAAACTGTCTCAGAGAAGTAACACATTACAACCTGTGACTGTAAGAAAGGAGAAAACATTTCACAGTTTAGCATGACTGCAGCTGTTTAGCAAACAAGCAATTAATACCACAAAGTGGCAATGGTTTCATAAACATAAGGGAGCTGTTGAAGGTGGATGTGCTGAAGAATGAGGAAAAGCATATTTTGGATTCAGGAGGGAAATAAGAATCAAGCAGCAGGGAGGGAAGGGGGCAGGAAATGGTGTGCCATAAGGGAACAACTGGGATTGGCCAGATCAGAAACATATAGCAAGGACAAAACCAGAGCCATGGCCATGGGCTGATTCCCCACTGCCGTGCCAGGTTTGGAAGCCCAGGGTGGAAACAGCAAATCTGAATAGTAACATCTGCACCCTTGGTGAAGACCTTAGGGGCTGCATACTTATATAGACAAACACAAAATGAGGTCTACTGAGAATACATTAAAAAAATAAGAATCCAACAAATACTTACTCCTGGTAGACAGCATGGCAAACTGGCTGAGCACAATTGTACTTAGGTTCTTTCAAAAATCACTGACAACAGGACCCTTGCATTTTCCTCTTAAGAAAACACAGCTACTTTGTGTGTCATGAGGATAGGAAATGAAAAGCAAATAAAGACTCACTTTGGCAGATATTCACACCTGTGAACCCTCTCAGTGGAAGCTCCCTTACTCTTCAGGTAACTGTTCATGTCATAGCAGATTTGTGGGATTGGGTCATAAATGATTCACAAGGAAAGGAAATACACAGACCAGGGTGGAGGTGAAGCTCTTCTCACAATTGCTTTTTATTTCCTGGAGCTGCCATGATACCTATTTTATAGAACAAGGTTAGTTCATGGGTTGACAGAAGGGTAGGGAACAAGACAAAACTTTTGGCACAATTGCCTGTGGAGTTTGTTCTTCACTTTATTAAAACTGGAAGGTTATTTATAGAACAAAGTTTCACTTCAAGCCCTATCAAATACTCTATTACTCAATGAGGTGTCAAAGGTACAATAGAAAAACTGAAACAAATTAAAATCATATTTTGAACCCTGGCAAAATAGAAAAGGGCAAAATGAACAATAATACCCTTTGGAACCAAAACAAGCACAAAATTTTAATCCATCTCTTTAGAGCTTATCTTCCATTTTGAGTATTTTGGGGAAAAGTTGACAGATACATCTGACTGTGAGGCAGCTAATGTAACTGTAACATTACCAACCCAAGGAGCAAGAGAAAGATGCTACATGACCTTTCTGAAGCAGGCATTGCTCAGTAGCTGCATCAACCTAGACCTCATGGTCTAGTCTTCCCCTTCTAAACCTTAGTTCTTAATTTAGGGTGAAAAAAATCAGCTGGATTGCCAGAATTTTCCACCTGATGGAAATCTTAATTCCATTCAGCTCAGCTACCCTCCCATGCTTCTCAGTGCTCTTGGCTCCCTGCAGACAATTGCTTTCCCCAGAGCATGGCAGAGGAGAGATTTCACAAAGCAACCCACAATATTAGCACCAGGCTGCTGGGGACTTGTACCTGACAATCAGCTGTTGTGGCAAACATGAGCATGTAAACTGCAAGCAAGAGGTTAATCACAGTTACTCTTACTTGCAGACTCACTGGAGGCTCTAGAATCAGTTACAAGGGAAAGACTTTTGACTGATGGACCCCAAAATTGCCTCAGTTCGTTGCAAATCTTACCAGTGAACAATTTTTTCTTGAATTCTACAGAAGTCTCAGCATATTTTCATTTCCTGTGTGTCACCAAAAATAGTAAATTCTACCCATATTGCTTCCAACCAAAACAGGTGGGGAAAAAAAAATCTTCTATTTTATGACTTAGTTTTATTTTGCTGTTATGCTGAGTTCAAAAAGGAACATAATTAAAAATTTACTCTTCAGAATCAAGGTTTCATCTTTTTTTTCCCCACAAATGCAGCAAAGGGAGAAGGAGAGGAAAGGAGAAGGAAGAAAAAAAAAGAAAAAGAGAGACTTCCTGTCACATAAATAATGAAAAAGATGCTCAAAGACTAAAAATTTCACACACAGCTTTTGAAGTTATTTTTTCCTTCTTTCTATTTTGTTGCATGCTCTACCTGCTGGTTTTTTCCCTTGGTAGCTTGACAAGTTCTTTTTAAATCAGATTTTTAAAAGGCTGAGAAGGTGGCAATTCAAGAAGTTTTCACTGATCTTGTCCAAATAGAAGAAAGATTCTTTTTGTTGAGTATGCAAACTGCAATCCTTTGCACAAAAGGCATCTGACTCACATGATGCCAAATCTCTTCTGAGCCGAGAGCTTACACAATGCAGGTTCCATCCACAAGAATGGAATAGGAGAGGGGAAAAAAGAATAAAAATTAAACCAATCCCCTCCTTTGGCCACACTTGCCATCTAGAAATTGTCTTTTTGCCATTTAGGCATGAAGAAGTGTCATGTCTTGCTGTGTTACTTTTGTGTGAGAGACAAGGCTCAGGTCCAGGGTGAGGTGACAGAGCAGTGCCTGTGTGTAAGGTGGGCAGGCAGCTCCGCCAGCCAAGGAGAACAAAGCTCACACCGAGCTCATTTCCTCAGAGCTTGCTGCATTAGCTACAAAATAGTTACAGAACAAAAGCAAGTCTCCAGAAAAACATTCAACTGTAATCTCTATAGGCATTTCAAGCATCAGCCAGGCAAAAGGCAGGACACTCACCTTTCTCCTTAGCTTACCTTTACTCAGCTTTCCTTTCTATTTCCACTGTTCCCCAAACTACCAAACACAGGAGCCTGTTAACCCCTCAAAAACTGCTGTGCTTTCTACAACCTCACACAAAACAAGTATTAGTAACACTTCAGGCTGGAAGCTCCTGAAGCCACTCACTGTCATCCTTCTCTACACATTTTCAGGTACTGCATTCTGAACAGTGTTTCTGTGAGAGGAAGGAGCCTTGGACTCCTGAGCTTTTGGTGTGTGCTTCAGGTTTTGCACAGTCCATGTAAGAAGTGGCTAGTGAAAAGTAATGAAACTCAATCTGCATAAAAGTAAGGGAATAAATCTGGTAGAAGAGAGCTCAATGAAAGCAGTCTGTGCTTCATATAGCTTGCAAGAACGTTCTCAAAAGAAGTCACACTGCAAAGCACCGCTGCTCCTGGCGTTCAAGCCTCCATCCTGTTGGTTTTATCTTGGCTTTATCTCCTGGGATGAACTTCAAGAACCAGACACACTGACCTCCAAATCTCTTGCTATTTTCTCTTTTAAATTAAATAGAGATTAATCGTGTTACAATAGCCACAAGGGTACTGAAAGGACCTTCCTCAGATAACACCACGCAGGCCATGCTGCACCCAGAGGTACATAGCATTAACTATGCTCCAAGCACACCCAGTCTCAAAACCAGAAAAGGAGTTTGAACCAGCAAATCTCACATTCAGCTAACTACATTTGTGGAATAGATGAAAGACACAACAGCTTGTAAAAATGCTTTCCTTTTTCTCTGCTTTCTTTAGTTCAAAAAGAACACACACCTAATTCACAAATGTGGACTCTTGGCATGTGAGCAGTCTGCCTCTGTGGTCTCCCAGTGTAAAAAAACCACAGGAATTAGTGGTTTGAAAACCATATCTTTTCTAAGCCAAACAGGCTCCTTTAAGTCACTAAGAGCTTTACAGAAAATTCCCCTGTGAAGATGAAGGGGGGTGATATGTTAGAAAAGCTGTTCTAAGCTTATTTATGAGTGCTGCATGTGGCCAGGCTATAGAAACACTTTCCTCCCGATTAAATAGAATTACTGAAAGGCTTGTTGTATGCATATGTTGATTAACTTTAATTGCAGAGCTGTTACAAAACTAGCAGGAAAATACAGAATAGACCACAGCACTTTCTTGGAAACTCCTCATATCAAGAAAATTCAGGAGAAAAATGTAAGGAAGTGAAATAGGCACATGGGATGCCACACTCAGCTTACACAGCCATTCTGCTGAGGCAGCATTCCCATCACTTCAGCAGGAGCTTTCTCACTTCCTGGTACAAAATACTTGTGTCTTCCTTATACAGCAGTAACACAGTGCTATCTCTATGCAGAAAAACAGCAATTAGATAACTCACCAAAACACCTCCTGTTTCATGGCTGGTTTAGGTAACACAGTGTTTGATGGTGTGGTACATGCCACATCTTCTCAGATTATTGACATGAAGCTGCTATTCACACTGAAACCTCTCTCAAGCACTCCAGTCTCATAGTTTTTCCAACACACTGCATAAATCCCAAGTAACACTTCCTTGTAGCAGACACAACTTTTAGCACAGCATCTTTTTTCAGCCTCTAATTTACACTACATCACTTTAAAATGTCTTCTACACTTCTGGGATATAGGAGAACAAGTTGGCCTTTTTTGGTTTTTAATATCAGAAATAACAGCACCAAAAACATGTTACATCTAAACACACAGTCCACTCCCTCACCCCAAGAGTCCGTAAGACCTGAAATGCCAAGATTTGAAGCATGTATTCTATCACCAGTTAGTGATGCTTGATCACTACATTTTAATCCTCAGAAGTAATAAACAGTAATGTAACAGAGTCTGTGGCATTACAATTGCTTGGTTTTGCCTTTATATGTTGCCATTGTCATGGTCATCATCATCACGAAAGTTTTGAGCTCAGTTTATCATTTGGATGAGTGACTATCCACACAAGGAGGGATTAACATACTTCTGGAATGCAACAGCAAATGCAATTTCAATCTGCAGGCCTACACCTTCCACCTTTCTTTCAACAAGATTATTCAACATGGTTCAGAAGTGCATTTTAGTTTCAGCTTCTTCCCACAGCTACATCCTCTGTGGCACGTGCCGCCTCAGATGGCAAAAGATCAACTCCTACCATAAAAGCTTGATCTGTCTGCACTTAAACATACTTCCTAAACCTTTGATAAGAACATACAGAAGTCAGAACATCAGAGTTTGCTGATTCACTCTGACATGCATCACTGCAAGCCAGTGAGTGTTTCACTGAACCCTTTTTAGCTTCTCAAATTGTTCTTCACCTGAGCAAGTTCAGTACCAGAAAACACCAGACACGACCTCTGTAGCTGTTCACCTTGGAGGCATGTGTCTTCCACAAGCATAATCAACTGGAGGACTGCTCTAGCATGGTCTCATGCTCCCAATCAACTAGAAAGGAAACAAAGTGCCCTTCAGTAGAAGGGCACATGATGTGTCACAGAGACAATAATGTATCAGAAGTATTTGCTGACTGAATTAGCTGAACTCTAGAACACAGCAATTACCAGGACCCATCAAATTGCTTTAAGGACCATGAAGTAGACACCTGCCTACCCAAAGACAAGCAGAAAAGCAAAATGGCCAAGTGCAAAACTTTTTACCAACTGCTTCCCAAGTCACAGAGGCACTAATTTATCACAATGTTAGAATCTTCCTCTTCAGAAGTGGGAAGCAACAGCATCCAGATTTTGAGATAATGATGGGAAATTTCTAGGGTATAAGGGAGGAAAAGAGCTACTTCATCTTTTCTGACAAAGGGATAAGAGAAATACACTAGACTCCCCCTGAGAATTCTGTTGGAGCTCAGGTGGGCTGGGAGAAGGAAGACAACAGATACAACCTATGTTATGTTTTTTCCCCCACAGTTTTGCTAGGTACAAAGCAAACCAGCATGAAATCAAATTTATTCTTTCAGCCAAATGATATTCTAAGTATTCATGAACCTCCCATGTTCATGATGCTTGAATGACCCATGGAGAATTCACATTTGTCAGGTTTAAAGTTTTACCTGCCTCTGAATGCAGCCTGGAACATGTGAGCTCCACAAGCTGTTCCTGTATGCCAGAGGCACAGATCTCTGGCAGCAGCTTTGTGATACAAGTAGATCATACACTGCTCTCCAACTTTTACAGAGTTGCCAACAGACTTCCCTACTGGCAAAATTCTATAGCCCTCTGCAAAGGGAATGCATCCATCAGGTTCTCTTTCCAGACAGGAAGGAGCCAAAAAAGCAGAAGTTATTTGCATAATCTGGCTAAGCAACTCAAGTGTAAAACCCAACCCAAATCTTCAGATTACTGTGACAGCCTTCACACAGTTCAAATGCTCTCCACATTCAGTTCAGGCAATGGACCCACTTCCTTCAGCTGCAGGTTCTGTAACCATTTTAATCCAGAAAACTCCACAGTTAATTCATAGGACCAGTCATTTAAGCATATTGATCCACTTTTGTGCATTGACAAGAATGGCATTTAAAATTCTATCAGTATCCAAAGTGAAACTTTTCGAATAAAGATGCAATGCATTCAATCCTTTGATTTCCACTGAATCAAGATGAATTCACTAGAGATTAAAACAGGACAATTTTATTTCTCTTTCCAAATTTTAACACCTGAAGTAACAACTTGTTAATAGTTATAGGACTAGGCACCATTCACTACTGGATCTGAATTGTCACCGATAGCAGGAGCCAACAGCAGAAATTAGATTTGGTTGCTTTGAAAGGCTCCACTCCTCAGCTCAGTTCTGTCCAGTAGGTTCTTACTGCAATGCCTTCCCTTACCAACAACCACTGCACTTGGCAGCCCCCTGCACCAAAATCCCTTTGGGTGGGGGTAGTAACTGACACAGTGGTGCCTGAATAGTGGCAAGGCACAAGCAGCTTGAGAGCTCCTTGGCAAGAGCTGGAGGGCAGCCTTCCCTGCAGGAGGGAGAAGACAGGCCGGCAAATATGCTGCAGTGGGGACAAGAAGATAATTGAATTGCTCTGGCAGAGCTGAAGGTATAGGTACCTGACCACTGTGGCAGAAACTGCTACTGGAAATGCTTGCCCACTGACCAATTTCTTCAGGAACACAGCAGGTGAAGAGGAAGAAAAAGCAGGACTTAACACAGCAGACTGCTCTGAAGGCAGATGTTTATCCAAGCCTGCTTCTATAGACATAAAACAGGCACAACAGAAAAGGCTTTTATTTAGTTAATGCCCTAAAAAGTGGTTGCTTTCATTATTTGAGATTTTATGATGTTAATCCCACAAGAATAGATGGACTGGAGCTATTTGTCATCTGGCACTCTGTACTTTGTTGCTGTAGAAGGAAATGAAAAAGGCCAGGAAGGTTCAGCCAATTTGTCTTTTAATACTCTTTATTGGCTCATTAATGATTAATTCTTTTTAACACTCTGCCCTAGATCCTAAATTCACAATGGCTCAATCTAGATGAAAGATTCCAAATCCCCATTTCTCCTCCCTCTTCTCTTCTGCTTCCTGAGCCTGTGTTAAAAAAATACCTACCACTGCTCAGCACGCTGCTGTCAGAGGAAATCATCCAGAACAGAAAAACATCTTTGGAAGATTAAGTGGTGCAAAAGACGAAACAAGCAAAGATCACAACCCAACTCAGTCCTGAAGAGCCACAAACAGTAAAGGACCCACTCAATAATGATAATAGCTGCCACCACCTAGCCACTAAGCCTACGACTTATTTATGCCTAGCACTGCACTACTGCAGTACTGCAGCATTCAACTGTTTAGTTATTGAATTCCTCTTTGTGAAGGAACATGGATTTATTTTTCAGCATATTATTAAAAGCAGAAAATATTACTGTTCCACAATCAGAAATCAAAGAGCAGTCTCAGAAATGCCATGTAACAAGAACATTATTCATTGGAATATTTCCTTTGGGTTAAAGAAAGCTACAGCCCTCATCACAGTGGTCTTTACAGGTCTGACAGCAATTTAATAACAAGGCATTTGTCAATACACTGTCCTACATACTACAATATGCATAAGAATATTTTGCCTACATCAAATTTCTTTCAGGATTTCAGTTAATCTCTTCACACTCTTTCCTGAAGCCTTGAAAGAATCAGGTGAATAGGATAGGAGTCTCTGTTTTCCTAGAACAGTTAACAACACCCTATTTGTGGCCAATTCACTTACCTGTTTTGCATCTCACTTCTGTTTACAGATAAGGAGGCAAATAAATAACCACCTTCACAGTGTGCTTTGAGATCTCTGGAGGAATGATGCCATTTCTGTTCAGCATTTTTACTAATCTGCTTATGTGCTGTTACTAGCTGTTGCAGTTCAAAGCAAAGGTCACTGTTTCAGTGATCCAGGATAAAAAGCATGATATAAATATCAGTCTTCCTATTAAATTCATTAAGTAGGCCTACAGAAATAAAGTCAAAGTTAGCTGCATGAACTAATAGTAATGTGCCATTAAATAATCATCATGTCACATGTAACACTGCTCACCACAGAGAGAGAAGTAAAGCACTTGTAGTAAGCCTGTTTGAACAACACCATCTACAGACATAGTCCTTGTTTGGCACATTTTTGTTCACACAGTTACAGAGCAAGAGTATACCATGGACTCAGCAAACATAGGATTAGTAATAATCAGAAGGTAGAGGAGAATCAGCATAAAGACTAGTTTCTAGCAGATGAATACATTAGCAAAAAACTCATTCACTCAAAATGCCTGATATGACAGTACTTTAAAATTACTTTATACTTTATATACATATTAATGAAAGTAATCTGCAATTGAAATCACAGGTGCATACATTTTTAAAAGCCTCAAGGATAGTGTGGATGCAAAGCTTCTGCCTGCTGGTCACCTGTTTCACTGCAGCTTACACCTGCAGTGCTATAAAGTCTTTATTCTTGTAGGCCACTGAAGACATTATGGACAAACATCACCACACTAGGAACTAAACTGGGAAGTACAATCTCCCCAGAACACCACTGCTAACAAAGGTATCTACCAGAAACTCAGGAGGGAGGTCAAGGACTCTGCTGTAAAAAAAACCTGGATTATCCTCCCTCCCATACTCTGCTAATAAGGATCTGGGCAGTGGCAGCCTGCACTGTCCTGCCACTGTTGTAGGAGTTTCAAAAGAAACTTTAGCCACCAAAATTGTCAAGCCAAGCACTTCCAAGTCCAAAAATCATGTTTAGAAAAGAGCTTTGCAGGAATGAGGCAATACACTGTAGCATCTTCACACAGGTGCAAGCACCTATGCCTTCTGTTAGCAGCCACTTTGTAATGGTCTTCAATGTTTTGCTATAAATTCTGTATTTTGAAACACAGAAGCCTAAGCTTGCTGGCAAGATTTCATTAAACAACACACAGTCTTAACCAAAGGTCATTACCATCATTATCTATAATTACCCAGTTTGAAACTCTCAATTTTATAGGTAAGGAAAGTGATTCATGCCTGCAATAGGTTCTTTTTACAGATGGCTAGACTTCAACAGCTTTAGATTCAGTGAAATGGAAGTACAGAAGGGAAAGGGCAGTATCAGATTAGTACCATTTTACACATCTCATTCATTAGGGTAAATAACTGTATAACATCTCCAGTACATGCAGAAGCTTTAATGGATAAGTGTTTACCTCTAAGTACACTTGAGAAGACTCTAGCTCTACCATTAACCCCAAATGAAGTCAATCATATGTAAACATGTAAATTTCCACGTAATGCAATTAACCTAGATGATGAATTCATCTGAATCAGAGCAGCTTGCTTTAATTAAAACAACAACAAACAAACAAAACACACACAAAAATACATAACAAAAAAAACCCCAAAGAACTTTACTTCCCTAAACAAACTCATCTTTTTGGACTAAGGACATTGACACCACCAGTCTACAGTTTACTCAGAATGCTAAAAGCTTGGGTACCACAGCCATGGAAGGTTACTCTTCAAAGTTAATTGAGATCTTGAAAGGATTTAACACTTGAGGAGCTGGTTGGTCTTTAGCCAGTGTCTGAATCTCATTAATCATAAGCAAATCTGTGCAAGAAGAAAACAACATTGCCCACATAATTTTCTATCTCTGTCATCACACACACCATCAACACTGCTGAAAATGCCTCTAGACCATAATAGCTCTCAATAATTCATCTCTAATTCTGCTTTTTCGTTATTCCCTTCCTCCCATCTTGCTGTGATGCTCATGGCTATCAAACTGGAAAGCCTGGGAACTGACCAAAAGTACTGGGTCTAAAAAATTCAGTGCTGGTCCAGAACACCAGAAAGCAGCCAGCAGGGACTGCAGTCTCTCTGTCCAGAAACCATGCAGTTCCACCCCATACAGCAGAGGCAGGGCTGCTCCATGCCATACCTCAAGCAGCAAAGGATATTTAAAGTCTCAGGTCACACTTTTCTTTCCATTCTCACCACTACAGACATGGATTTTCAAGGCTGTGGCATAGCATGGTAAAATAAAAACTTCATCAGCATTCATAGATACACAAAATACTAGGCTTGATTACTTCCCCCAAAGTAGCAGATATTCATTTCTTTAACATTATGGATTATAACAACTTTTGGGGAAAATCTTCTTCTTCAGATAAAGAAAGGAATTCCCTACAGAAGCAGATAGAACCTTACACTGTTTTCTTTGCATCTTAAACTTGTCAGTCAGTTGAGATAGAGGAGTGTTGTGCCTAATAGCATTATGTTGTATTTTCCTATATAAAAAGGATTTCCAAAAGAATCCATTTGTCTTTTACTAATCATTTCAAGGGCATGAAAGTTCAGCTTTTCCCTGCAAGTCATTTCACTTAGGCCTTTCCACTTAACAGTTCACAGGCTGCCTTGGAGATGCAGAGGGCTTGTCAAGCTTACTGCCCTGCTGTGTGTTGATCATGGTGGGTGCTCTGAAATCAAGAAGCTCCCCACGGACCACACAGTCACTGTAATGTGCTCCTCAGCAACCCCACACAATATAAAATGCACACAGACATCCTGCACTTTCTGTTCACATTCACCTTTTCAAACTTTCCCCAAACTTCTTGCATGATCAGCCCCAGGAACAGCCAACTTCAGGAGCTGCCAGATTTTTTTTTTGGCAGTTACCAGCACAAGGAATCCAGGTGCCCTGAGAAGACAAAGCCAGCAGCATCTCCTGGTTGCAGGCAAAACTTCAAATTGCTCTGGAGTGCTAGTGCCACAGTTGCACTCCTCCCTGCTCTGCTCCCAATTACACACACACAACTCCCAGAGGCCCCAGTTCCACATTAAAAACAAAAAAGGAGAGAGGGAGGGAAAAAAAAGAAAGGAAAAGAAAAAAGTCTGTCCTTTGTGCTATTTTAAGCAAGTGCATAGTCCAGCTGACTTCAGAGGCCCTACTCAGTGCTGAGCTGGACATATGCTTAAATAGTTCCCTGAATTAGTGCCAAATACTACCTCATCCACACCAAGCACTCTGCTCTTCTCCCATGCCCTACCACACTATATCTCCTCCTGAGATGCTCAGAGCCTGCTCTGATAGGGTGCTCCTGCAGCACAGGATGACAACATCCACACAGCTTGTGCTCAGGAACATTTTAAGATGTCCAAGTGCACACCCAACCCAAAGCATGCCTGAGACTGAGCTGGGACTGATCTCTTACCTACAGCCTCTCCACATTTCCACACTAGAAACCCAGAACAGTATCTCTTCTTTTGTTTGCCAAACATGGCACTTTCACAGCATCTTTTCCTCTGAAACCAAACACCTGAATTTTAGTCTGGCACAAATGAACCTGCTAAAACCTTTTAATGTATGTCAGCTCAAGAAATAACTCTTTCGGCTAACTCTCATTTGCCTAGAGCAGCATGAACACAAGTAACATGCTGGGTCAGATCCTGCTCTCACTCCACAGGAATTCAGGAGTAACAGCACTGAAATAATCTGGTCCATGGAGATGGTGGCAGCATTTATAATTATGCTACTGTATTCATGCCAGCTGCAGTTAAAGATACACCCTTTTGCCCCCCCAATTCATTTACTTTTTAAGTCAGTAAACTGTAAGCCATATGGGTCCTCTACCGTGCAAAGAGAAACCTCTGCCTGCCTGCCTGCCTTTGTTTGGATTCATTATCCACTTTCCTTATATATTCTGAGGAGCTGAGAAGGCACCCAAGATAAATAGCTTGTAATCATCTGATATCTTCATGTGACCTCCTCTCTGCAATTTGCATTGGCTTTGAGTTTCCAGATGAAGACGTCAGACGAAATAGTGCTAGGATTAATTTTAGCCTCCTCCTCGAGATGACTCGCTGATACCAGTATAAGTCTATAATACTTGACAGAGCAGAATATTTTCCTTGCCAGCATAAGCTGTTTCAGGCTTCTCAGGACTGAAATAAAGTCTACAAAAACAGGTCCTAGAAAAGCAGCACTGTGAGCTTTGGGAGTAGAAGGAGAATTAAAATAGCAGCCTTCTTCCCAGTTTGCAAATCAGGGTGGATACACAGCATGCACCTGCAGTGCAGCCTGCACAGCACAAATCTGAACACAACAGTATCTCCTTCAAATGAGACATTCACCAAAGCTTGTCAAGCACTGGTACACACACAGTTTTGCCATGTTGAGAGAATAAATTTCTCTAGTTTTAAACTTCCAAGTATTTGCAGTAAAACTAACTGTGGGAAGCTCTAGTACCACATGGAACAAAGGCATGTGTACGGTGTCAGCCTGTGGTAGGTTAGGCACAGTCAGTCACTAAGTACAACTTGCTTACTCCTCCCAGCCAGCTCCTCAAGTTATGTACTGAGCATGATTCATCTGGCATCCAATAATCCCTTGGTTTGTTGGGTCAGTTGTCCTGGCTGTGTCCCCTCCCAGCTTCTTGTGAAAATTAACTTTATCCCAGCTGAACCCAGGACACAGCCTTGCATCCTTCAGTCCAAAGCTGCATCATTAGTCGATTTTACCATGTATTCCACAGGAGACTTAATACAGCTTCAAGGCTGTAGTACCTTGATTTCTCAGAGGTGTTTGATGAGAACAGCTCTAGAGAAAGCAATCAAGCCATTCTGAATCTCTACCAACTAGAAAAAGAGCCAAATTCTAACTGCTCTTACATATTATCAGCCTGCCTGCAGCCTCTCAACATGCTCACTTTGAGTTATAGTCATGCAACTTTCCAAAATGAGCTCATGCTTCAATAAATTTCAGTACCATTGCTGGCCAAAACACTACCAGGTATGTTTCTAAAGAGATTTTTTTTTTTTTTCCAGAGCAAAACAAAATCCACTGTGATAGCACAGGCATGCTGCTCCACAGTTTAATGAAAAACTGAGGTACTGAAAAGCATTGAATGACAACGTTGCTGAGACAAGTGATGAGCTGAGGATGAGAATGTTTTCGAGAGCATCCAAACTGCACTGAGGGGTCTGAAAACTGAAATCTTTAACTGTAACAGCACTGAGACTGAGCAGCTTGGTATGTGCCAAAGTCATGAGTCTCAGCTCATGAGGAAGCAGGCACATGCTGTGGTAGCAGAAGTGACACTGCTGATTGCTCACTCCTCTATTGACATGGCAGCTTGACCCTTTCTTATCTGCTACAGATCAACCCACCAGGAACACTGGCAACTTTCCCCCCCTGCCCCAGAAACAGCAATTACCTTACTTGTGTCCAATCTACACACAAAAAATGGCAGCACTCTTTCCATTTCCAGAGCCACATTGCCATGGAAATTGTGTGTGGAAAGAACTTTGATAGACTTTTAAGGGACTGCTAAATATTTGATCACCCAGTAAGAGCTATTCAGTTGCAGGTTGTGTGGAAAAATCAAGAGATACTTACTGTGCATATCACAAGAAATATTTAGAACCCTGTACACTCAAAGGTGTGTGTGTATTTCTGTCCAGATAATCCCAGGGAAAAAAATATATATATAACAAGACTAAGTCTTGCCTGAAAAAAATCAAACCAATTATGTTCTAATGTTTAGATTACTAATGAATGAATTTTAAGAAAGATACAGTTTGCATGAACTCCACTATAAATGAATTAGTGGGAGCTAATGAAGATCACAGCTGTATCTGTTACACGAATTTTTCTTGCTGTGGATAGCTGCCTGACTCTACCAGGATGAGACTGTTGGCTTGTAAGTGGACTTCAGGGGATTACTTTTTGAACTCCTATGCTCTAATGAGACTTTCCAACAGAGTCTACACTTTCAGCACTTGAAAGAGAATGAAGAGAGATGAAACCTGGGGCAAAAAGATACAGGAGCAGAGAAATATCCCAGCTCAACAAAAGCAGAACAAAATACTGTCTTACCAATGTGAAAAGATGAAAAAGTAGGTGAAGAAATCAGCAGATGAATTCAAGAGACAAATATGTCAATGGTCTGGGAAGCCTTGGCACAACAACTCCTGCCTTGGAAAGCTGTGGAAGGAGTGTGAAAAATGAAGCAATGAAGGACAGGGAAAGTGTGAGTAAGCCCCATGGGTAGTGGTAAGTAAGACTGCTGGAGAGCATGAAGTGAGGAGATGAAAACACTGTCACAACCAAACCATCAGCTCTCAGTGACCTGAGCACATGCTAAAAGCAAAAGTAGACAAATAGCATTGCCCTAAACATGTCATGTTGGGGCTGCCAAAGACCCTGAGGAGGCAGGGAGAGGAGGGGGTTTTTTTAGGGGTAGTCTTTCTCACAAGCTCCGAAAGCACCTCCAAAGGTGCCGCCATGGTATCTCACACCCCTGCTAGTGCCAAAGCCATGACATTCAACATCACCTCTGCTCCATCAGCCCAAGGACCCCTCACCACTTGCCCAGCCCTGGAAAGGGACAAGGGGCAGCCACTTTGAGGGGTTACACAGACAGAGCAGGAATCACAGCCAGTCTCAACAACAGCTTCTCCTCTTCCCACAGAGGCTGGGAAGCTGCATACTGTAAGAGACAGCAGTGTCATTTCAGGTCACACTGAATAAAAGACCTTGACTGTAATCCTAGACTTTTACAGTCAACAGCACTTGTCTTTAGAAGTGCCAGGATTCCATCCAAGACACTCAGAAGGCCCTGGTGTCCACAGCCCACCTCCCAGGAACAGCAACCTCTGCAGCAGGAACAGCACTGGTGGTGAAATACCTGCAAGCCCAGACACTCCTGAGCAGCAGGAGCACCTGCCTACTTAAAAGTTGCTACAAATGTGGCTTGGCTTTTTTTTGGGTTTGGTTTCTGCTTTTCATTTGGTTTTGTTGTTGTGTTGTTGTGGGGTTTTGTTTGTTTTTGTTGTTTTGTTTGTTTGTCTGTCCCAATACAATGAAATGGTAAAAAGAAATAAGGGGAAGGCTGGAATCTCCTAATTTTGTAAATATAGCAAATAAATGTCAAGGAGGAGTTCTTGAGTAGGGGGAGCAGTGGTCCAATTGCTACATGAAAGCATTTTTGCATATGCTGCAGTAGATTAAAAATATTAAACAGATACATCTGTCTTTGCTTTCTCTAAGGGACAGAGTTTGTCTCAAAGACAAAAAGAATTCCAGGATTTATGAGAAGCCATCAAGAATTTAAGTTGCAATATATTAAGAGGTGGATACTGGCATATTGATAGCAATCGCTTGGTTTGCTGCAGTGCATTAAAGAATACAAATTAACACAGCTAATAAGAGCTAATGCTCTCTCTTCATTTTATGCCTCATATTTGGAAAACGGTAAATTATGAAGGTTAAAGAACTTACCAAATAAAATGAGGCAAATATGCTGCAGTTGTCCTACAAAAGAAAAGCTGTCAAGTTATTATTTCTCTAACCAATTAATTACATCAGGAGAACACCACATGAGCTTTTAAGAGTTTTCAGCACTACAGACTGAACACCAAATTCAATTAACTCTCTTGAGTTTCTGCTAGGAGGTATGATTTTGCACAGCATGGTGTAATTCTGTCCTATTATTATACACACACAAAAAAATAACAACCCACCACAAAACAGCCAAGTAAACTATCAGCTTTCATGGCATTTACTTCCTACTTTTCCTTTCAAAGTATTTCATCTTTCCTAAAGTTAGTTCTGCCTAGAAGAATTTAAATTAAAAGAAGCTGGCAGACCAATAAATCATACCTTGTTTTACATCCCCCTCATCAGAAGTTACAAGTCTGCTACTTAATGCCCAACCAATTCATTACTAGTGAAATCCTTTATGACAAAATGTGCATACAAGAAACAGGAAACCTAAAATCTGAGTAAAATCTTATTTGAATAAGAGCTGTCACCAAAGTAGGAGTTGGCTAAATTTTCTATCAAATTTTTGCAAATACTGTAATGTAAGCTTTTTTTAAAACAAAAACAAAACCAAAACACCACATTTTCTCAAAAAGAAAATGCTCAGCTAACTTTTCTTACTAGGATGTGTAGCAATTCTACAGTTCAGGAAAAAATAAGATGTATTTCCACAGTCCCAAAACTAAATCATACAAAGAAATTAATTTTCCTACGGAAAAATTCCAAGAGTTTTCTGCTCTTTAAGTGTCCTGTCTTTTAAACTACTTTTCAGGAAAGCACATCCAGAATTCCACCACAAACAAATGTTAAAGAGAGGAAAAAAATCCACCACCACCAGACAAAAATACTGTAAAGCTGACAGAATATATATGCAGCCATCTCACTAACACACTGATTCAGCTCCAGAATAAAATCTTGACCATTGGAAATGGTCAATTCACTTCAACTTTTATTTACTGAATGGTTGAGAGTCATCTCATCATGAGCAATATACAGACCAAGAATTCAAGTAAATTCAGTTAATAACTCTGAATGTCTAACAGTTTTCCCCACAAGCAGTTTATTTTCTCAGTGGATAAAAAAAATCTACTTTTATCAAGCATGCACTTATTTGTTCAGCTTTTAATGTCATCTCTGAATAAAGGCCCACAAAGAAGAGAGAAGTTTCATTATCAATCCAACCTATCACTGGTGCCAACCCAAAAACAACTTCTCAAATTCTCAGAGTTTTAAATGCCACTTAATTGGACCTACAAACAAATGGTTATCAATTTTGATTGGATCACTCACAGCATCTCTCTGAAACAATATCTTCATCTATGTTTACCTGCTCCCAGACAAGTGAAAATAGGGTGTATGTGTTTATTATTAGGTAATGAAATTAAGCCTGAAAGAATACCATCTGTGATCAAACATTCTATAATTGACATTCATTTACAGATATGATGTCATCAAAATTAACTATAATCTCAAGAAATATGAACCTTGGTCTTCTCATTAAGTAATCTATAGAACACATTTTCCAAGCTCTTGACAAAAGGTCATTTCATTAGCAGTGAACTCTGGCTGTAAGAACACTTGACACTGTGTTGAACTGCTCCAGTTACTTGCCAAATAGCAGCTCCAAGCCTTAGAAGACGAGGGGGGGAGGGAAGAAAAAAAAGGGAAAAGGTGGCATTATTTGTCTAAATAATCTCTCAGTAGATATTCCTCTTCCAAAAGGTTTTCCCATTTTTCTGTCTTGTGCAAACTGTGTGTCACAGGCATACTGAAAGTTCAGGTTAAAGTGACAACTATATAATAACAATAACACAGCAGAATGGAGCATGAACACTGTGGAGTGAGCAACTGAACTGTGCCCTTCTTTTAACCCTATACATGACAAGAGTAAACCTTGCACACTGACAATACAGTCTCTAAATGCAAGTTTAGAGAGCACCATAGTACAACAGCTGCACCCCAGTTTCTCCCAGGCTGACAAGAAGATCACCATATATACCTACATGCATGTAACAAGGCCACCACATCAGCTGGTGCAGAAACACAGGCAAGGCACCAGTGGGGACAGAGCCTGGACCTGCAAGGCTCTCTGCTTCCCAGATGCAGTTAGTCTTTCATTGATGACGTGTGCTAGGCACCTACAGGACTCTTGGCTGCACTACCAATGATGTTTCAAGAAGTGCTTCAAAGCATCCTTTTCCCACTTGCATCATTTACATAGGCAGCATCCTTATTTACCAACCAATGAATCTCCTACTCATAGCTTCCTGAACGTGGGACTAAGATGTAATATCTTTCTTAACCAGACATCTCCTTTAATGAGAAAGCAGCCATGCATTTCATGTGAGCAACTGTTCTCATGCCATACTCATTCTGTGCTACTCCTGTCATCCCTGGACAAAAGGATGGCAGTTTCTCAACTGTGCTGCTTGTTAAAGGCACAAGCTTCAGAACCCCTTTCCAGGCTCTACAGCCTCTGTTCTGTGCTCATTTAAGATAACTTTTTTAATCAGTCAGTACAAATTGGACTAATGGGAGCCCTATCTACAAAAGAAAGGGCTGGATCCAGAGAGGTCTCCAAGGTACCAAGATTTCTCTCAAAGAAATCATTATACTGCCAAATTATACTGCTACTATTAGCCTCAGGATATGGAGCTTAAGAAATAAAGACCCATATCCAAAAATCTGGTTGGACTGATTATACAAGCTGGAGATGAAGAAAGAAGATGATGTGGCCCCTGATGAATACATTCCAATACAAAAAAACTCAGTCCAAGTATAGCATTTCCAGTCAAACCTAGTCTGAGATCCCTTGTTCTGTGTGTGTTTGGCCACGATTCTTTGAAGAGCAGCAGGGTTTTCCAAAAATCCACAAACTAAGGAGTGTGGCAACCTACTGCAAGTGAAACCAGACACCAAGGCATCTTCAGGACGAAGAGGTAGTGGAGACTTTGAAAATGAAACTACAATTGGCCAACAGACAGAAGTAACAAAGAGAGGGAACAAATCAAGACAGAAAATCCATCCCTTTTAAGGGTATTTGAAAAGTAAAAGAAGCAAAAAAAAGACAGGAAAAAATAATTTTCACATTAAATACCACCAGCCACTAAGGAAAATCTTTCCTAGCTCTTCTCTCTGCTTTCCCATCCAAAGCAGATGCAAGAACAATACCTGGCCCTCTCCTTGTGACATTCTTCTGTAGCTTTACAGGAGCCTCTAAACTTCCTAAAAAATACACATTTTAATTTAGTTTTCAATGTCAAATAACTGATTTCAAGTGCATTTACATTCTCTGGCTTTCTATGTTTAAATGTGTAATAGTTCACAGCTCTTTGAGGCTGCAGTATACATTATACTGCAAAATTACCATGTCAACAAATAACTTTCCTTTACTTGTCAACAGTGCCTCTTTGTGAACTGGCAGATGTCTGCCAGTTATGCTTTTACTCATTGAGATGTTCACTGGGAAAGAGATCAGTAAGATATAACATTCTTGTGCAGCAAGCAGCAACAAAAGACTTGATGGAAAATGGCTATCCCAAAATATTAATTCTCTAAAAGACAGTTCTGAGAAGTAGTGTACAAGCAAGAGATCTCAGGCCCTTTAGAATAGCTGTTGTCTGATAAATTCTTTCTAGATGGGATATGTAACTCAAAACCAATCAATAAGTAGGTGCCAAATTCTCAGCAAATGAGCCCTGGGAGTACACATGTACAGTGTGTCAATACATGCCATTAAACTTGCATGTACACTGAGGCTGCAAACAAACTGCACTGGAATTCATACCTCTGTAGGTGTGCAGAGGTCAAATGTTGCCAAAAAGCCTGGTTGCTCATCCCAGCTACATGCACAGATCAGCTCCTTTCTGCCAGCTGACCCCAGCAGGAACATGACACTCAGCTGACTTTTTTAGACAGGCAGAGTGTAAGCCCTCTGCTCCACTGCCCCTTCCTGCCATGTACCTCATCCATCCCAAAGAACCCCTGGAGCTCAGCCTCCCCAAGCAAGCTGGGGCACTTTAAGGGACCACACCAAGAGACCTCATTTGGGGATGCTCCAGGACCACCACACTACCTGCCCTTGCAACTCATTCATCTAACATGGATCCACCTCTGCCTTTATGCAACATGTAAAATGAGGAGGACTCTAGTGCTTCCCTCAGATAAAATTAATCAGACCATAACTTATTTATTAGTGGAGTAATTCAAGCCACTACTTGAAGAGCCACTGTTTAAAGTGGTCACCAGTGTGTCAGTTGTCATGTTATGTTTTAAAAGCTGTGCTTCACAAAACACAAACAGATTTTCAAGAGAGAATAATGTAGGTGCACACACCCAACTCTAACCCTCAGCACCTGAGGAAAGGATCAAAACTGAAAACTTCCCAAGTAAAAACAAGCCATCCTATCACTCCTGAAATGGAAAAGAATGTGCCCATTAATTGGTTGCAGCAGGGAAAATATAATCCTCAGGTGAAAAGCCTGCTGTAGGCAGGGGTAAGCCTCTAGTGTTAATTAATTAAAGGATCCATTTTCATCATACACAGGGTCTGTTTATTGCTGCATTATCATGGCCATGGACAGCAGATGTATTCAGCATATGGAAAAAGAGAGAAACTTCACATGAAAACTAATCAGAAAAGACTGAAAATAAATGTGAACTGAAGTTGTATAGCTTGGACAGCAGAACTGAAAAGCCAGATCACACAGGTGGCCATAGACATCAGCCCAGAAAAGAAGCTAGTCTTACACTAAAAAATAAACCAGTTTCTTTGTGGACACTTCCTTATAGATAAAACAGCAACTGTGCAAATGTATTACTAAAATATTAGAAGAGAGACTGAAATTCAGAAACACAGCACAAGAAAGACAACATTCCATACAGGAATTCTCCTAAGACTGGAAACCATTAAATGGCAGCTGAAGGAGTTTGTTCACGTCACAGGAATCCAGATCTTGCAACAAACAGTAAAATTTAATATCCTTCTCCTAATATCATTCTGTGAAACCTAGGTCTTGCAACAAACAGCCCAATTTGATATCCTTCTATTGAAATACCAAATGAAATCCTCATGTACCAAAGAGAATAAAGCAACTTTCTGCACTGAACAATAGCAACCCTCAATATGCATTTAAAATTCTGTAGTCTAAGTGCGATCTGAGTGTAACTCCCTAAGCAATCAAACTTCATGTATTTTGATATTATTTTCTAAGTGAACAGGAAAAAAGCACACACACATACACAGGAGAGGCAGGCTTCAACCAATAGTTATGGAGCTGACTTAAAAACAGGGACAAATGATGAGATCCCACCCCTGGGAATGAGGTGTGTGATTCAAGCACACAGCTATCCAATAATGCCTTGGAATGCAGTCAGTGATTTTTGTCTCCATGCTTAGCTATAATCCTTCTAATTAAGGACTGGGTAACATAAGGGTTTCCACTAACATGTCATTTTGTGGGCGTACAATACAATATTTGCACACTTCTCAGTGCATACAGGACTTGATCCAAAATCCACTGGCCAAGGTGTGCTCATCTCATGCAGGGATTCAAGGGAGGCAGAATCCAGCAAGCAAGGAGAGCATCAGCACTGTTTCTGGAGGAGAATTCTCCACTGGTTTATGCTGACAAACAAAAATCATCATATTCAAGAATTCTTGAGTTTCATTCTGCTTCTATTGAACAGCTTTACAGCAAATGGGCTTTGTGGAAAGAATCAAAAGCACCAGGGACTAATTCCAACCTTAAATTAGCTGTTGGACAGCCCTGCAGAAGAGCACCTAGGAGAAATATCACCTTGCTGGGCCCTCTCTACAGGGCAATGCTCCAGCAGCTCCTGCCTGTGGGCAGTGCAGCCAGGTTGCCCACCCCATTCCACTCCAGCCAAAGAAGCAGGAAGAGGGGAGCATAGCAGCTTCCCCATGAGCCAGATCCATCTCTGCTCCCCCAGCCCATGGCTCTGCAGCTTGACACAGCAGCAATGTCTCCCAGCCAGTGGCAGCAGAACCTGGGGGGTTTGTAATCCTTCAGTGCTGCACTATAAACTAATTCCACAGCTCTTTCTCTAATGCATGTCTCTTGCTATAAGTTAAGCTCTCTAACAAAACCCAGTATTTTCACAAGTTCTTCTTTAGTGGCCATTGTCTTCACCACTATTATTTCTTCACCACACACCTGATGGTAACAAGAGACCCTGTGGTCATTTCACTGTTGAAATGATGTCCTCTTGCTTTGTATCAGTCTTGTTATCACCTTCTGCACAAATGCTGGACTGCACTTTTCTACACCAGCAGACCTGTCTTAATCTCCAGTGCAGCTCCTTAACAGGTAAAGGCAAAGACAACATCAAAAAGTGACAAAATCTGGCTCTTCTTTATAACTATACTTTTGTCCAAAATGTATTTAAAGAACTTGAAGGGAACCCCAAAATCCTGCTTTAACATTAGGATTTCATCACTGGTAGTGAAGAGCTGCACAAAGCAAATGACTTGTTAAAAACCACGTGCTCATTCAGTTATTTTCTTGACTAGTCACATCCTCTCATTCTTTTTCAAAACAAGCTTTCTCCAAAGCTGCCAATAGCTGTTTCAAATACCCTTCTTTGCCAAATAAGCCTCCCAGTTTCTATATTCAGAGCACAACTGATGCAAAAGTCTCTTAACACCCACTAAACTTGAATAATTTATACTCTTACAGTCTTGTATGGCAAGATACAAAGTGACTTAATCATGAGGTATTCATAGCATTCTCCTGCTCAGAAGCATGAAACTCAGTGAAAAATACCATTCCAATACAAGTCCTGAGGCAGTATGTTCCACACAGGAGACTGACTTCAGTTTTCATTAAAAATTCAGAGTCACAGACAAATCAGATACCTTTGTTGTTGTAGGACTGCTTGCTTGCCTGGGCAGTTGGACAATTCATTATTAAGCACACTCCATTTCCAGATTAGGCTGAGAAAACAGGATAGGTTGCTTTAATATTAATTCCTGTGTCTGTACAGTGCCTACTGCATCTCACAAAACTTTTTAAACACAATTCAAACTTAAAATTGTCTTTTACTGCTTCTGTGTTTACAGTTAACACAGTTATATCATGGCTAAACTTCACTGCATGGATACTACTTTCTGAAAAGGAAGACATGATATGAGAGCAGGACTCATATATAAGTGGGATAAAAATGAAGCAAGGATATATGCTTTTCACAAATATATAAACAAAGCAAGAAATGTGTCCCTTATGTCCCAAGACACAAGCTACTGGAGAAGTTTCATAAGAAAGCCACAAAAGTAATCCTGTCTCCCAGCTCTCTGTTCACTTTTGGATTTGGACAGAGAATTTCCAACAGACAAGTAGGTGCTAGTACTCAAACACCACTCATTTTCTGTGGAGGTTGAATGCCAAGATGTTTGAGGAAAAATCCCTAGAGAGATATTTTGCTCCTTCAAATATTTTAAAGGTTTATGAAAATGAAAGGAGATTAAAAACATGTATGTGACTGCCTGTTACATAAGCAGTTTTTGAAAGCATGCTGAGTTTAATGATATCTCAGTGGAACAAAATGAAGCAAATCACTAATTACAGTTACCAAAAAAATTTCATATGTCAAAATATTTTCTCATGAGTTTCCTGGGGTTTTACAAGTTAAAAGTGCTTTCACCTGCCTTATAAACATGTTCATTTAATCAACCCACTTTGTAAAAGGATATTGATATCAAAGTGCCCAAAAGCAAACAAAAAAAGAAAAACCCAACTCATCACACCACAAGGCTGGCTAAGCAACAGATACATCTGAGAGTGCAGTTCACTGGATAAGACAATGGACTAAGAGCCAGGGGCCATGGACATAAAAGCTTATATCCTATGTCAAGGCAAAGGTTCACTCCAGTGCATTTTGTAGAAGCAGCAAGCATCAGGGGAGTGATATGAGCCCTGAGGATGCATGAACCAATACCCTCCCCGTGCCCAGCAATCAGCAGCTAATCATCTCCCTCAGCAGCTGTATATCTTCACACTTAACAGCCACTGACAGATCTGCTGCAACCTACCACCAAGTGCTGTGATCAGCTACAACTCACTTGGCCTTTTTCTGTCCTTCCCTCCCCACCCTCTTCTTTCTTCTATCCTATCTATTTAAACTTACCTTTTCAGGGCAAGGACTATCTCTTAGATATTGCACTCATACAATACCTAGTTCAATACAGCCTTGATCTCAGCTAAGGCATCCAGGAGTTATGCTCTCTGGTTAAGTCTTAAGTGACTAGAACAAGGGGCTGGATGCATGTGCTGTCATAAGGTAGTAATTCCCTGGCAACTAGCAGGTACCTGAGGTTAGCCATCAAAGCCATCAGGCTGGCCTAAACAGGGAAGTTAAACTCTCTTTTGTACTAACTGCATGCAAGGCCATTTATAGTTCAGTTCTGTTAATATCATGGCTTTGTGGTTTCTCACAGCATGCTTTAGCATTTCTCTTTTGGCATGACACCTGACAGCACACCTTCAATATTCCCTTAGAGCAGATACATCTGGCAGTATTCAGTTCAATATCTGGATTGCAGTCACTTTGACTAGGTCTTTGGTCTGTGAGCAGTTGCATCAGGTACCCTGAAACCATACTCGCAAAAGAAGCAGAATTAGGCTTCAAACACTTAAGTACTTGCTGGATAGGAATTTTAAGGATTGACACCTAAACCAGTAAAATTATTCACTTGACAATATCCCACTGAAAGCAATGTCATCTAGGGTTTTATAAATGGAAAAGCTTTTAAGAAATCAGCTCTAATTGGCTGAGCTCAGTTATGCTACCCTCTATTATGGAATAAAGTAAATCTTGGTGACTTATTTTTAGCCTCTGCTGCTCTACAGAATAGCAGTTTTGACAAAGTTACTCTACTCATCATCCAAAAAGCCTTTCCCCTTCCATGTAGTTAAAGCCACTAGCAACTGGCTGTTATCCTCCTCTAAGTTAGTACCATACCACACAAGCAGTATCACAGATTCAACACCAAAAGGCTAACAGAATCCTACTCTTCCAAGGTCAATTACGACATGGTTCAACGTGGCACCTCCAGGCTTGGTGATCAAGAGGCTACAAGGGGATTGAACCAGCTCAACTTTTATAGAAGTTGAAATGAGCACAAAGTTAACACTGGAATCCCTCTAGGATTACTAAGCACCTGTCCACAAAGCAACAGGGATTATTGGGATCTGTGGGATCCAGTTGCAGACATGCCAGCAGTAGATATACTAATTAAGTAGCAAGACATGCACAATAATTATAGCTATCATGCAATCAAATATTCTTCACTACCTTAGCATGCAACAAAAATGGCAATGGTCTTTTTTGTAGAGCTTCTTACTGATTCTCCCCACCTGAATTTTCACTGTTCAATGGAGAACTACAGTCAGGGCAAACTCAAGCTAGGACTGAATGTTGTTACATCAACATGACCTTGCAGGCAGTGAGCCAGGAGGAAGCTGGTTTATTTATTTGGTTTTATTGGGATGTCTGTTTATTTGAGAATGTGGATTTCACACACGTGCTGCATAGACTAGTAATGAGCTGTCCAAAGATATCTGCTGTAGAAAGATTATATTTATACTTAAACTGGGGCTTCTAATTGTTCTCCATGAACCCCCTTTTAGGAACTGAGACATCAGTCTCAAGCTCAAGCAGCCTCACTACCAATTTTTTTGGAAGGTTTCCTTGTACAGGCATTTCTGTAAGAGTGGAAAACATAGTCCAAACTTTCAAGTCATCTAAAGATGAACTACATAGAAAAGAAACACATTCTGCTACCTACCCAAAAGCTGTTTAGTTAGTGTGAGAAAATCCCAGTCAGTGGTAATCTGTTCTGTTAAACATAAATAGACAATATTCCAAAAGTCTTGAGAACCTAAAGCAACAGAATTAAAAATTCACAAAATGGGACATACTGGTTCCATGTATATTTTTCCAATTAAACAAAGTTTTGGTCTTACATTGATTGCTGTAGGTTAACTCCTAGCTAAAGCAATCAGCAGCAAAAATACATGGATATGTCTATCAACCTCTGAGCCACCAGACTTTCCAAGCAACAATTTGCCAAATCATTTAACCAAATATGTTTTCTTGCTCTAATTCTAAGAGCATGCCTGCTTCTTACTAGAGCTTTACAAGTTTTCAAAATACATACAGCCACTTGTGCATTCTCTTCCATGCATGTCCTATCACCCCCCCAAATCTGCAATAGTTAGGTATGCATGCCAGTGAGAAGACTTTTCTGACATAGATTTCTATCTGTGTGGTTCATAGACTTACCCTTCACAGAGCTACCAGGAGACACACTGAAACAAGCAACATTTCCTCCTATTTAAGCCTTTTTGCCTTTAACTGTGGGGGAAATACCACCCAGTGAAAATGCAATCAGAGAGCTCATTAGTTTCTATGTGCCTTCCTAGCTGGCCTAGATAATGTGGAACACAAGTAGACAGAACTGCCTCCAAGTCTGAATAACTCAACTTTTGCCCCAGCAGGGGCAGTTCCTTTCACTGCAGTAGCTCTGCAGTTTTTCTACTACTAGGAGACAGCTTCACTCTGGTTCTACAAGTCCCATACTGTGAATATCAGTCCTGGGGGACTGAGGATGAAGTTCATTAAGGTGGTAGCTGAGGGCTGTACAGAGCATACTTGCTCTCCTGACCAGGGCTCTTGGAAACTCAACAGCAGCCAAATCCTGGCAATTGGCACACAGACCAAGCTCCCTGTGTCCATACCACTGATCTCCGGGGGGAATATAGAAGAATAAAGTCTCCAACTTAGTGCAAGACAGGCAACATGTGCTAGGAAGATAATCCTTCCCTCTGTGAAGGCAGCATTCAGACCTCAAGGTCTAGCCAGGAGATTTCATTCACAGACTACCACAAGAGAGGGCTGGTGTTTTACCACCACCTGCTGCAAAGCCATTACAACCCACCTCCCCCAACACAAAGCTGTGACTTTATCAGCTGAGAAAATTATCTCAGCTCAATCACTTGAATGAATGCAGCCCCAAGCAGACACATCTGCCCTGTAACATCCCCTGACAAAACCAGCTGTGTGCCCAGAGCACACCACCATGCCCCCCACAACTCCCTTCACAGTAACAGCTCATCCCAAAGCCCTGACCTCGATTTATAAGCCTCTATATAGGCATGACCTGCGAGTCTTTGATAATGCCTCACCAGCCACAGTCTTCCCAGGCTACAAGGGAAAGAAAATTTAAAAATTAAGCAGATCCATCTCAGCTGCTGTGATCTCCCTTAGTGCTTATCAGATCTTCCTTGCTGAAGATCCCTCCAAGTGCTGCTAGCTTAGGCATGTATTGAAATGCAACTCATCTCTCTCCAAGTATGAGAGTTTCTGATTCCTTTCAGACAAAGGCCCAGAAAGAGTAAGGGGGAAAGTAAGAGGAAAGAAGAGCTAAATCAGGATGAGATCCAAACACTGCCAAAATCAATAGGAGCCTCTCTATTAACTTCTGTAGGGTTTTGATGTAGCAGAGAAGTCAAATAGACTGAATGGCAAGCAAATTGATTTGTTAGATGCTCAGATACCATGGTGAATGACGCCTTGGGCAGAGACTAGAGATTACTGATCTCCACTCATTATGGTTTTCATATATTATACATCACACACACACATATGCAGATTTCCTAAATGGTACTGAAAAGAGAAAACACCAGCATAAAGGCATTCTGTACTACCTCATTAAGCATGTCAAAAAATGTTCAAGAGAAAATATCACCATTCATCTCCTCTTTTGCCTCCAATATTAGATGTACCCATTGTTATTTTAAATAGCAATAGGCTGGTAAAAATATACAACAATTGAGACTTTTGAATTGAAAATTCACCAGAAATAATTACTTCTTGTCAAACTGGAAAAACATTGTGAAATTGAGTCTAATTTTGAATGCACACAGAAGCAAAACAAATCTGACCATTTTTCAATTTCTAATTCATTTATCTTAGCAAGCACATATTCCCATTGAGTATTTTAAAAGATTTTTTTTTTTGCAGATGTAAGAAAAACCAGGATTACAATGAAAGAACAATTGCTTCAGTTCTAAAAACAAAATAGTAAAGTACAGCAAAGTAATAATAGAAAGACAGAAACCAGTCATTACAGAACTTGGTAAAGAAATCCAGGCAGAAGTGGATGCACATCATTATTATTGCTAATTGCACTTCAACCTTATGGTTCATTGTCTTATACGTTGTCATTAATTTCACTAAACTCATGGTAACCCTCCCTTAAATGTCCAAATAAACAGAAATGGAAAAGTTCAAAGCTGATAAAGTTTGGCTTCAACCAAAAGGCCTATTCCTATGCCTAGGATTTGCCACCTTGACTGTATGCTTCTTCAGGACTGAGCTGCTTGTGCCAGTGGCCAGGTACAAGCACAGCACTGGTGAGATAACAAAGAGGAATAACACTATTGTTCAGATAATGTTTCAGTCTAAGCCAATAAACTACTCCATCACATCATGGCCCCTTGCTTTTTAAAGCACATTGAGTAAGACAGATGGTCCTGCTACTACTACTGCTACTCCAAATGCCAATTCTTTTGCCTTTCCAGACACAAGGAAGTGAGCCTGAACTGCCTAAATCATCTTACAGAGACTGACTAATGCTTTGCCACCTCAAAGACCAATTAACAACTTATGAAAAATACCTGCCCCGTTAAAACTTTGTTCTGCTGAATCATTTCTATGTCCATTCATTGATTTTCACATTCTTACATCACCCACAGTGGTGGTGCATGAGAAGTGCCTGATTCACCGGCTTTCATTTGCTGGTAGTGACTCCTCCCTTCAGGGGCTACAGCTCTAGCTCATTCACACCAGCTCACAACACTAATTTTCACTTTGCACTTGTAAGCAACCCCATTGCTGCCTGCAATCTCCCCACAACACGCAGGGAAACTGTTCCTCCACCAGCAGTCTTCCCTAGCAGCTCAGCACCAGCTGCTGTACCCAGCTTGGCAGCTCCACAGCTTGTCCCCCTAGCTTCCCTTTCTGCAGCTACCCTAAGTTGCTTCATGATCAGCAGATTCCTGTGCTCTCCCCTTGTCACTGCTACTCCATTTGTGCATGCACATATGGGTCTAGATAAAGTGGTAATATAATCACCCACATTACACCACGTCCAAGTCCTACAGTAGTGGAAATGAAGAGTCAGGAAACTCTATGGTTCTAACAGCATCAGCATGTCCTTGCATAGAACAGATCTGGGACCATAAGTTCACCTGTAACATACAGAGCTGCAGCCTCAACCAGTAAAACCAGAGTAGAAGTGACCACTTACGCATGTGCTGTTACAATATGAAGTTTATGCAGAAATGGCAGGTTTTGTACTTCATGGTATGTATTTAATTTGAATTATAAAGCCTAAAAGACACAGCTGAAGTAACTGCTGGCATTTAAACACTTCAAGTATTTGGTTTCAGGATGTTTTGGGGGGATTTGGAGCAGTGGGGACTTGAGATGACATGCATGAGGGGGTTGGCTTTTTGGGGGTGGGGGGGGGGGTGTGTTTGTTTTGGGGGTGTTTTTTTGGTGTTTGGTTGTTGGTGGTTGTTTCTTTTTAAAAAATATCTCTTTGTGGCAGGTTCCACACAAGAAACCTCCCAGAAATTTGCAAAGCCAAGTGAGTAAAAACTATATGAAGTGCAAAAACTGCACTGCTGTTTCCCAGGTGCTCCTCAAGATGGAATCAATCCAGAAAATAAGCACTATGGCTTCTTGCTATCCTTAAGCCGTGCCAGCACTTCTCACTGAGTCTCTCCTATAAAACAGTCCACACTTGCTCAGCTGCACTCACCCTGTAATTGCAACAGCCCTTCTGAAAAGCAAATCACACCACTTGTTCAGCTCACCAGCCCACCAACACATCAACAGCCACAGACTATACAGTCTGCCTTTTTTTTTTTTTTCCTGGTCTTTTTAATTATAATACTTTGGACATGAGTAGCTCTTCCTGCAGAGGAAATCAATTATGAAATAAATCTAATATTCAGATCAGGCTATATTAGAAGGGACTTCTCATCCTATATATGATATTTCCAGATTACATCTTACCACAGCTCACTGAGTCATCACTTTAGCATTCTCTCTAAATCAAAAATAACACAAAGCAAATCAGTCAATTAACGTGGCTGCTTCTGGCTCTGTGCACATCATCTTTTCAAGTCCAATCCTCAACTTAATTTGGAGCAGGGAGTGCTCAGTATCTAGGAAGCAGCATTCAACCTCACAGAGCTGGCTCCACAGCCACAGTACAAGATGTCCAGCTCACTGTTTGAAATTACTGCCACACAAATGCAACCTCTGCCAGCCAAAGGTCAAGCCTGAAAGCCATTCATTTCCATCACAGAGAATACCTAATAGCATACAATATAACAATCACTACTAACAACCAAAATTCAATATTCTGCTTTACTCCTCCAAGACTCTAAAGATATTTTCTCCCTTGAACCCTTGCCAAACATGGAAGACACACTGAGAATCCACTCATTATCCATCTATTTGACAAACTGACTACACTCACAGCCATAACAGAAGGAAGATGAGAGGTGCTTTGAGCCTCAATAGACACTGAGCTAAGTAACTTACTGATCATACATGTAGCATAATGTTTTCAGCAGGTATGATCCAAGGTAAAGGAAAGGGAAGGATGAGTTAAACTCACAAGGAAATATTTTGCTCTTGAAAAATACTAAGTCTTCACTGGAATGCCTTTATCATTACAGAGATGGACCTAATTCCATCAAATGCAATGATTTATGCAGTCTCCAGTTACAGAAAGGTTAGAGGTTTGCTTTGTTTAAAAGCAAAAAAAGGGCTTCTAGAAGCTCCTTTCAGCACAAAAGCTAAAACTTCAAAGACACTGTCCACCACTTCTGGTTTTGGGTGCCCATACCAGTGCTTGTAAAAGAGAGAAGTAAGCCCTAGCATGTGTAACACAGAGATGTTCCTCCAATGTAACAACCACTGGGCCAGACTAAATCTGCATTCAGTATCCAATTCCTGAAGTACCCAGAAAACAGCCAGGTTCAAACTTTTTTTCTCATCTGAGATACAGGTAAAGCCTAAAAGGTACAAGCAAAGGAAAAGGGTAAATATTCCTGTTCCTTACTAGCAAAGATACAAGCATTCCTCCCTCTTACACAAGTGTTTGTACATTCACTCTCCAATTCAAAACATACTTTCCCTTAACTCCCCATTCCCTCCTCACATGTACATACCCAAAGAAAAACAATCTGAACTAATGATGAAACAAGCTGTAGTCTCATTAAAGTCACCATAGAAGCTTTGCAATGGACTTAAATGGGATTAAAGCATTTATCTCGATTAATAAAGCTTAACAGCACAGCTACCAAACAAATTGCTCTGTATACAGAAGTAGTGACTGTACTGTTGTCAACTGGTCAGCTCTTCCCCCCCTCAACATTTCTCTCCTATCAGCATCTGCAGTGTCTGTGCACATTTTACCCTACAATATTTTTCCCATCTTCCCCCAGTTTCCTGGGCTGCCTGGCTGGACATGTGCTACTGATTCAGAGACACAATAGCATCCAACAGATCACCAGCTTTCTGAATGTAAGAAATGAGGTGTGATCCTCCTCTTTCAAGGTCTTGCTTGAGTTTTTTTCCTTTACACAACAATATTTTCCATAAAATTTGGAGAACCTCTGTTTTAGAGTCCCACTGGCTTTGCCCACTTAAAGCTTTACATGGGTGAAAACATTTGACAGACCATGTCATCACACACAGCACTGTGTTTAAGAAATCAAACTAGGATGTCAGATTTTCAACTAATGTAGGGGTTGAATATGATTTGTTATAACTACAAAACTAAAAGCCTAAGGACTTACACTTCACCTTACATTTACTACGAATTGCTGCTGTGGTGAACGTGCAGCAGTGCAAGCTAACAAGGGAGCCATAACCTCAGCTATGAAGGCAGACTGCTGTTTGGATATATTTGCATCATTTCCTTGTATTTCATATTGTTCAGATAAATCCAAATAACGTAATTTCATAGGTATTTTTGCACCTTGAAAAATAACTGCAGATATCCATCACCAACCACTTACTCCTGCATTTTGGACCAAGTATTATGAAAGGGAGTATTTCCCTAACAAAAGCTACTGTTCAGATCTTTCCACTGGTCAGCATTTGCCAATAGGTTTGTTCCTGCTTGTTCTTTTATTGTGCCAAATAAGTTTCCTTGATATCTTTTTTTCTTTATGTCCCTATCACTAACTTAAAAGTCACTATCACTGCAAAACCAGGTCTACAAATCCCCCTGGTTGTTCTTCACCCTTGTGTGACTGCACTGGCCACAGCTCTCAGCCCATCTTATCACCATCAGCTTTCACCTCTGCAACCAGTCTACTGTAGTGATGATATGAGGATAAAACCAATCTTCCCAGCTGGCTCCAGCCACGCTCACCAGAAAGGCTTCAAGCCAGGCTGCTGGACAAAGGCAGAGAAGCTACTACCCCTGTGCTGCCCTGCACAAATCCTGTGCTGTCCAGCTGAAACTGCTTGTGCAAGGTGCCACACTCCAGGGATGTACACCAAGATCAGCAGCCAGTGACCCAAAGCCAACAGCAGCAGACGTGGCCAAAATAAAATCTCTCCCAAATCCCTGCCCATTCAAATGTAAGCACTTGCTCAGCTGGAGCAATGAGCAGCAGTGAGGTAACAAGTAACATCACTGAAACTCTAACAGGTTTACAAATATCCTTATCTTTCTAAATACAAGTAAGAGTGTTTTCTTCTGATATGTATTACTTTGTCCATATGTTACCAGCTATTACTGTACTATCCCATTTGGTTTTCCTTCCACCTCTCCCCTCACATCTCTTTGCAAGTCATCTCCTCTCTGGCAAATATTTTTTTTGAGTTTTGAACATGAATATAATAATGTAAGGAATCAATTTTCATTTATTACATTTAAGACATTCTACCTCTGATTACTTCTCTCTTAACATATAAAAAGCATTCACATATAATCTAGAACATGAGGGCAAACAATAATTACGCAGTAAAGAGCTATTGCTTAAATGTGTACCATTTACATTTAAAACTCTGCTCATTTTTCTTAACATTCTCTACTACAGCTGATTAAAATTATATACTAATACTGCCTTGTAAAAGTAAGTATTCCAAAGTTAATGAGTATCTATAACTTACATTAACAGGGAAACTATAAGTTACAGTAAAATACGATTTGCCGCACTAAAAACCTAGCAGAAATTCTATTCCAGCCTGTCAGGTAGTTCCAGTTCTCAGATTTAAAAGTTAATGCCACAAGGAGTAAACAGAGTCAGCCACAGCCAGCTCAGGCACAGAGGTGGCTCTAGCCAATCTTTTAAACCCCCTGCAGCAGAGAAGTACCATCTGAACAATATTTCATACTGTCTTTGAGATCTTCAACATCCATAAGCTAGGCATAGGAAATGCAGGGGATGTTCTTAAATCAAGGCATGAAATGCAAATTCCACCAAGAAACATACTGTCACAAGGGCACATACCCACTCCTGCAAGAAAGGTGTCAGCACCAAGGTTTAGCTCGACTTCTGAGCAGAGCAAGGTATAACAGAGCAACATTGCAGGCTACTGCTCCATCAAACAGGTCAATTCTGTTCTCCTGAAGTCATTCTATGGTCTCACAAACCCACCTGGGCTTTCATTTTTGGCTTTGTTTTCACTGTGGAATACAAACCACTAATATTTTGAAGGATCCATTATGAAAGAGGTACCATTTTAATCCTCTATGAAGGAAAAACAGAACAAGAGCATATGTGACTCCAGTTTTCCCTGGCTTGGACTGTTGCCTCACAGCCTCTGGCCACAGTCACATCTGTGCACTGATTAACACAAGGCTCAGATGCTAAATAAGCCTGCTCAAGTGAACCATGGGTGATAACAGAACAGCAGAGAACAGAAAATTTGTCTGATGAAAGCCTGAAGATAGCATCACAGTTACAGAAAGTGCTCTGAAATAGCAGCCCTATGTTTCATAACTACACAGGCTCAGCACTGGAAAGAGAACAAGCTTTCTTAACATCTTGTTTCAGAAAGTACACACCTGTATTTCTTAAGATGTGTGATTTGTTTATTTTGCACAAATGTAATTAACATCTACAGAGTGGATAATATCCTGCACATCTGCTTCTGGTTACTAATTTAGCCAATTGTTAGAAATAGAAGTATGCAAATCAGAAAGCCAGGCTCATTACCTCTGCAACAAAGACCACCAGTGGATTCCCACCAGGACCTGGCCTTATTAACCTTAGTTTTAAGTTACAAAGTCACAGATGTACTTATCAGTTGCTTGATGAAGATTCATTTGCCAACCTCACCTCACAAAAGGAGTTATGAACATGCAGACATTACAGGCTGATGATTGAAAATGTTATAGGACTACAGACAAATAGTGAGGCACCTGCATATCTGTAACAACTAAAAGCTCTAAAAAGTTCCATTCAACCAGCATAATTGTAAAAAATTAAGTAAAAAACATTGAATTGCATCAGTCATGGGTCTGTTTTGCTCACTGCCAGACAAATGAATTAATGCCTCCAAGTGCAGCACTGTTAAAGATGTGGTAGTTTAAAGACAGAAAGAAACAGTTGTGTCATTTATTTGACTAATTTATTAGGAAGATTGGACAAGTCTTTGGCCCATACTCCCTTCACCAGATCTGGCAAAGGAGAAGCAAACTCCAAGCTAAATACAGGTTAGAGACAACTGCTTTTAATTAACCTAATTATGTTACTCAATTAGGCAACTTTAGGGAAAGGATGGTTAGCAACTGTGGAGGAAAGAAGGGAGAGATGAAAGATTAGCATCTGTGGAGCAAGCAGGTAGGACCTGAGGAAGAGAAAAGGGTCAGCATGGAGTGAGCTGAGAAAATAATAGATCACAAAAGCAGATAAATAAGAAGTGCATGGGTGTTTCTAGCCACACTCTGCCTCCAGGAGCCAAGGCTCTCCAGTGAAAGAGGCTAGATTTGGTCAGCCTGCAGACCAAATACAGCTAGAGCTTTCCCGGCTACTGAGGACACTCACACCCGTGATAGCCTCTCAATGGGAGGTCCCAAGACAGCCAGTGTGAAAATTCCTGAGACATTCAAGAGGAACATCCTGGGATCAGTTGGGGTGTGCAAATCCACCTGGAAGCTGGTGTTGATGCATAGTGCAGCAGCCTGCCTGCAAAGCGAGCTCCAGATTAACTCTAAGGCACTGCTGCTATGGGACCCATGAAGCAGTGAATAGCTGGAGACATTCCTTCCCAAAGCACCTCTTCCCTCTCCTTTCTTGTGCCAGATGCCTGTCTCAGTCTGCAAGAGTTACTTGCCCAAAACCCTCTTTTTAGTCTATTTTATTGAGTGTTCAAAAGAGCAAAGACAGCACACGAGATACAAGGCAAGAAACCCATCGGCACCTTCACCAGGCAGTGTCACAGCCACACAGAGACCCTGTTGAGCAGCAGGCTTGATGCACTGCTGAAAAAACTTGGTATGTTGATGTAGGTGGGTTTGCTTGGGTACAAATTTTACACTGTCTCTCTCAAATAAGATCAACAGTACCTGTGTCACTTTGTTTTCCTGGCACCTTTAGGGGTGTATCTGCACTGCACCACACATAGCACTGCAGAATGCTGCAGGCAAGTGCCAGCTCCTCTCAAAATGGAATCAGTATATTCCAGTTGGAGGAAGGGCTAAGCCACAGGACACAGCATCGAGCTGCCAGACATACAGCCTGCAGGTCTACATGCAGTGACTCTGCCCAGAGCTGCTTTTGGCCATGCAGATGTGCCAGCCTGTTCACAGCTGGAGTCACAAATGCAGAGCATCCTGGTATGCACTGCAGATGCTCCCTCTCCCTTCTACAGAGGGGATTTCAGCAGCCCATGGTCTGGCTAGGTCCTGTACATTTGGAAGCTTGTCCCAACATGATAATTTTTCAAAATCCAAATTCACTAGTGTAAAGCAACAACAAAAAAAAAATAAATGCAGATTTTGTAGTAAGAAAAATGTTACTTAGGAAAAAAAGTGAAAGCAGTGTGTGCAGGGGGGTCTCCTGTCAAAGACAATAGTTTATACATCTCTAGCTTCTTGGTGTTTCTTGATTTTCTGTCATACCTCTGCCATTTAACAACTCACAGGCATCTGCTGAGGAGTCATTCACCTCTAAACATGCTCCTTCCCTTCTGTTTGCTTTCCCTGCAACCACCTAATAGTCAAAAGCACTACACACATGCAAGAAACATCCAATAACCAGGGAAACACAACGTATTTACAGAGCAACTCCACTGTTTTACTGGACAGATTACTGAGGACTTGTGGATTTAACCTGAGCATATTTACTAGGAACAGAAAGGAAAAAGAAGAGCTTGTACAGCTAAAGCACAGGAGATCGCTGAAGCTTGAGGACAAAAGAAAACTCCACAACTGTTACATGAACTTCACAGGGAGACTGATTTTCCAGAAAAGGCTATAATGACTATGTGATAGTACTGGAAAAGAGAAAATAAATGCTCCTGTAAGGTACACTAAACTGATCTCTCCCCTCCAATCATGCTAGGATTCCTCAGCAGCTAAGCTTTCTAAACACAATCAGGGACAGAGAGATGTTATTTTGAAAGATGCCCAGAAGTGTTTTCAGGAGACAAAGACAAGTCAACGATGAGCAGCAAGTGTATAATCCTGCATTCTATTATATTGCCCATCTGAATGTCAGTTAAATGCACAATCCTCCTCTGACATTGCCTGCCTGCTCATTGCTCAAGCTGAAAATTTTGTCCAGCTAATCCTGATCTGCTAAGAAGTTTTACCAATATCTCACTATTTACAAAGCAACACTGTTAGGTGAAAACACAAACAAAAAATGAACAGTTGGCGTGCTAGCTCGATAGATTTCTTCTCCTAACACCAATCTAAGGAACAAAGACAATCTGAGGACACATATGGTCATTGAAAAGCTTTTGCACTGAAATGAGAAGCACCAGGTTGTGCAGACCTTGTCATTACTAAGAAGAATTTACTTATCTAAGCAGCCTGAAAAATCTAGTCTTTTGGGGATCTGCTTTCAGTGTGAAAGCTCTGCACATGTGTCCATACACATGAAGCAAAGAAGAAACCCCTGAAATATTAAATAGCTACTATTCAATGAAGAAAAGCTTTCACACATTACATGTATTGCACTCAAAATGACTTAATGGTTTTGAAAACAACTCTTAGTATCTAGTGGCTCTGCAATATCAAGAATACACTCCACCATCCCTTTTGTTCCAAAGCAGTGCAAAGAGTATTGGTTCATCCAACATGCAGGTGTAAAAGCTTAGACTACCCTCACAAGAGAAACCTGTGCCCCCAGTTTCAAAAATTAAAACAAAAGCACAGAAACCTTCAGAAGTGCAGGTATGACAGTTTGGTAGAAATTTAAAAGCTAGGAACTCAGGGTAACAGTCAACTGCAGTAAGCCTATTCTATCCAGTTCTTCATCTTTATGAAGATAAAAAGGCTGAAAGATAAATGTGATCAGAAGAGTTTCATTTACATCATACCTGTGGTTCTCAGGCAGAGGGCACAGTGTGCAATAACCTTTTGGGCTTTGCACAAGTACTCCTTAAAATGTCATTTCTGATAGGTTATGTAGTGTTTCATAGGGGTTGTTTTTCACTACTACTTCAGATCAGAGAGGACTAGTAAATCATCTCACCACACCCCCTGTACACTGTTGCCTATCTACCCAGTTCCTTCCTGAAGAAGCCCATTAACTTGGATTAAGGATGATCCACAGAAGATTAGAGATGAAGACTTTCCATGAAGAACAAACAGACTGAACAACACCCAGGCATGACATTCCTTCCCCCTAGGGGGGTTGTCTCTGGCCAGTTGTACTGGCCACACCATCTTACATGGGGGATTGCAGGGCCAGCTCAAACATGGACTATTAACCATCACCCATTGTCCTCCCTCTCCTTGGTGATTAAGAAGGTGAATAAAATTACCCAGAATACCTGATATCCACAGCAGGACTCCAACACAGCATTTCATGTACCTCAATGATAGATTTGTGAACTGCACTGAACATCACTTTCATGCCCCAATTTTATTTTCACCCTCATCTCCCACACCCAGCACCCTTAGGCTGGGTCACTGCTGCCTGGAGCACAACAGGGGAAGATTCATGAATACTGATGCAGGAAAAAGAAAGAAACTTGTAGTGGAGGAGCAAGTCCTGCCTATGATGTCCCAGGAGCCTCTGTGCCATCAGCACTTTGTGGTGTCAAACCATAGTCCAAAGGCCCTGTTTGTACCAGTCAAGGCATACCATCTTCTGATTCAGCTCATTAGTATCACAACAAGTCAAGAGCCAACTCTGGCCTCATCACCACCTCTGGAAAGGACTCATCCTCCAACAACTGATGAGGCTGGGAGAGAAGATGCTGCCCACATACCTCTAAAATCTAAAGTCCAGAGCCAGCCAGCAGGATTTGTGTTTAAAAGTGCAATATTTTCAAAAGAGCCATGATTTTCTGATTCAGAAGACCCTCCTAATAATGGACTGAATGGATCACAGCTATTTCCATTAGCTGCTCTTTAAATCTGACCAACAATTACTTGAGAAATTATATTTTTGAAGTTATCTACAGTTTGTTACATCAGCCCAACTGAGACAACAGTGAATAGTAGCTTGGGTGGCAGGAGGTGATAACAGACTGCAAAAAGCCTATATGGACCCTTAGAGAAGGGTATCTCTGTCCTTCCCCTGCAGAGATGGGTATGTGTAAGTTGTTGAGGCTCTTTAAGCTGCATGCCTGAAGGTATACCCTGTGAAAACACCGTCAGGCACCAGACCCATATGCATGCATAATTCATTTTTGCATGAGTGAGTAGTTTCAACACCTTTGGTGTTTGCTAAAGAACCAAAGCATTAAAAATTAAAGCAAACTGACTACTCTTTTCCCACAGCAAAACAGCACAAACACATGTCATCACTCATCTCTGCAGCTACGGGTGCTGCATAATCCTCCATTGGTTTTAAAGGCAAAGACCAGCTGTCCAAGAAGAAAAATATCACAGGTAGTGCAACTGAAACAAAAGTTAAAAACTAGTATTTAAATACCCCCCAATCTCATATGAAAAACTGCCTCTTACAGTAATCAATAGGTGTCATGTCCCCTCAAACTGGCAATTTTCTGCATGACCCAACAGGAATGTTGTTGCCCACTGGAAACCAAATAGCACTGATACATCAGCATTTCAGGGCAAGACTCACCCTGAAACATTTACCTCTCCATGATGAAAGACTTTGAGGATTTTAAAACCATAGACAGATTAATAAAGTTGACCAAGGATGAAGTGGGACTAAAATAGCTCTTTTTTTCCTAAAGCCAACAGCAAAAAATCAAACCAATTAAAATCATGATCTAAGTCAGTTTTAGTCGATTGTTAGAACCTCAGGCAAAATACTGCTACAGCAGGGTTGCAGTTGGCTTCTAATTTAGCTGTCAGCATGACTAGGGAAGGGGCTGGAAGAGATGGAGGAAGACATTAATAGTAACAGAAGCTGAGACAAGAGTTTGGTCCACACTGTGGGCACGAGATTTGCATCAACTTCACATGACTATCTGACAGCAAGTCTGGCCCAGAGTGAGTATAAAACCAGGAGGGAAAGAGGAAAACTTAAAGTGAAGCCAAAAAAATAAAGCTACATAGACACACAACCAATAAATATGTTATTTTTAAAAAAACCCAGAAGCTTAAGCCAAATGTTCTCAAGAAAAATGTTTCCAATGAGCATGTGACAAAAGCACCTTGCACAGAGCACTACAGATATTCTGTGGAACAGAAGTCCTCCCACCTGACCAAGCAGAGTAGGCATGCTGGGAACACTAACACCAAAGTGAAACACCCCACTGGATTGGTAAGTGCCATGGGAGCACTTCAGGAGGTGTACCAAAGACACCCTGCCTATCTATATGCCATCTACATCACAAAATTGCCTCAGCTGCCTTTATCCAGGACAATAAAATGTAATCACTGTGACAACAGCAATATGTGCAAAGAGCTGGAGGAGAGAATGCAGTAACTACATCCATACCAAGAAATTAATTCTGCCCAAGGCAGTGTGCTTATTTTACAAGATACCTTGCTACAAGAGCAGCATGCCAGTCACATCAACAGCACAGCTACATCAGCCACAGGGCACTTGGCCAACCAGGCTGGACCACCAACTAATCTGGCCAGAAGAAGCATACAACACGATGATTTGGCATCAAAATACAACAAGGATATTAAGTTCTTAGAGAGGATCCAGAAAAGGCCACAAAGATGGTGAAGGGTCTGGAGGGGAAGCCATATGAGGAATGGCTGAAATCACTTGTTCTCTTCAGCCTGGAGGAGACTGAAGGGAGATCTCACTGCAGTTTATAATTTCCTCAACAGAGATGAAGAAGGGGCGGGTGCTGATCTCTTCTCTCTGGTGACCAGCAACAGGACTCAGGGAATGGCATGAAGCTGTGCCAGGGGAGGGTCAGGTTAGATATTAAGACAAGGTTCTTCACCCAGAGAGTGGAGGAGCATTGGAACAGGCTCCCCAGGGGTGCCCTCATAGCACCAACTCACAGAATTCAAGAAGCATTTGGACAATGCTCTTAGAGACATGGTGTGGCTGTGGGGCTGTCCAGGGCATAAACAGGAGTTGGACTCTATGATCCTTTTGGGTCCCTTCCAACTTGGGATATTCTACAATTCTATGATGCTGTTCTGACCACCCCTGATAGAAGCAGTCCAAATCTAAAAAAAAACAAACAATCCCCAAATGATCAAACAAAAACTAGGGAGCAATTAAACAACTAACTGGGAACTTCACTACCTCCACACTGCATCAAAAGCAAGCTGATGAAGTTTCAGTCTTTCTGCTTTAAATCTGTTCCACGCCTTTCTCTTGTGCCTGCACATCCTGATCAATTAGCTGACGTCAAAGCCTTGTTACACACACTCAGAGTTTTAATTGATTTACTCAAGTCAGTGAGCAAGGAATAATTACATCTTGGAAAATAAATCTGGGCAGACTAGGGCAGCTTGCTTCATTGCTCTGAGAGTGAACAGTTCAAAACAAAGGCAGAGCTGGTTTCATCCCACAGTTCAATGGTAAGCTTCAAACTGCCTGGTGCTCTGAGTTGCTGTCTTAGCTGGGCCTAATCATCAGCCCCCACTGATTTTTCATATCAGTGCAGCCAGGGCATTAAGCCTACAAGTACAGTTATGTTCCATATAAAGGTATTGTTTATCTGGCAATAAACTTCCACTAATCAAAGTAGGATTAGCTTGAATTTATAAAGCATGAACCGTTCTCTCTACATGGTAAAACAGAGACACATTCTATAGCCTACTGTAAATCTGAATACTGATTAGAAAAGAAAAAAAATCACATAAAACCTAAGATTTCCCTGCTCTGTAGCAGTATTAGAGTCAAAAATTGATGCCATCACCTTTTAAAGACTCTATTCCCACCTATGTATTAAGGTATTAATCACCCCTCAAGAAAGACCTTTGAGTCAATAATCCTCATGCTTCTGAGTAACTGTAAAACATGAATAAAGAAGAGATAAAGATGAAGAGAATGGAAGAGACTGAATTATGCTCTTTTGATAACATGATTCTCAAAGCCAAAGTTTGAAGCACAAACTACTACAATACAGTAGAACTGGAGAAGTGACAGCTGCCTCCAAGGCCACCCAGCATAGCACATTGTAAGATTTAATGCCACGCTGTTCCAGTTGCAGATGCAAACTAAACACAGGATTCTGCAACCTCTTATTCACCAACAGGGTTTTCTGCTGATTTGCAAGATCAGATTTCAGGAGCCAAATCTATTTATCTTATATACTTCAGTCTCTATTCAAATTGCTGGAACTATCATGGCAATTCATCCTACACACACAAATCCTGCAGAACCAAACCTCAATAAAAAATTCACAGTTTTTTTCCTAGCCATCTTCAGGCTTATTCTAAAACACAACATTGATTCAAAACAAAACCACTGCTTTTTCTGAAGAAAAAGAAAGAAAAAAGCAAACATTTAAAATATTCATCACAACACTGGTCAGCACCATGAAATACAAAGCATATCATACTCCCAATGAGGATATTACTCAGCAAGACTGATACTGTGTAGCACAAAGTGTGTTTTAATCTAACCTGGTGAGACAGTCCTGGTTCAAGTTGTGTTCTTTATAAGGTGTCACCCAGATAAACACAGATGAGCTATCAAAGTCTCTTACCTGTAGAGTTATTCAAACATGCCCCATGAACAGTGGGACAGTGTTTAAAGCAGTCATAAACCCAGTAATTAGTGATCCTGCTGAGGAGGCCAAAACACTTTAAGACAAGATACATAAAAGAGCAGGGTACAGGTTCCACACTGAGTGCAATAATTTGTTGATGAATTAACACCAACAATTTGAACAACTTCATGAAAGAGGAGCAACACATTTTGTTCTGTTAGTGATAGGGTGCTACCTTGGCAAACAGCTCATTCATACATGTCTGAATGAGGGATGAAAATGTGCTGTGTTCTGTTGATTTCTTTTATAAGCCTTTTGTCACTCACTCTGTCTTCCTCAAGCACAGTCAATTTGTTCCTTCTGAAACACATTTAATGTAAGAATTTGTGATAGTGGGAACATGACATGCCAGGAAGATGTGTCATTCACTGATACAGGGCCCAAACCAGAGCATTAAGTGTTTTCATATAAATGAAAAGTAGAGATGCTCAGCACCTTGCAGGACTGAGTGTCATGGGGTTTTTTTTGCCATGCTTTGGACAGTGAAACCTGTGTGCTTTCACTGCAGCCTGGTATTACTGCTAAGGGTTTCAAAGACACGGTTGCTTTCAATACTACTACTATTACTACATGCCATTAGAAAATACAAGTGCCTAAATTTTTTTTCTAGCTGCTTTATCAGTGAAAGAAAGATTTGGCCTCCAAAACCCCAATCATTGTATCTGATAATTATTCAGGTAACTCTGGTAGAATGGTACACTTTAAATTCCATGGAAATTTGCATGTATTACATTACTTTTAACACCAGTAAATGTATTCATCCTATCCCTGACAGAGTTTCCCAGCTTTAAAAAGAAATTTAAAAACCAAGTAGTAATTCCAGACCTCACTTTTGGGAGTCACTCGGCTCACTGACACTGGTGCAGCATGTGGGCTTTTACAGGACTGGTGGTTAGGGCATTACTTGTCTCAACCTGGTGCAAGTCCAAGTCCAAGATAGGGGGATTTTTTCATTTATGTTTTAAATGGAGAGCAAGACTATGGGAAGCTCAAACATAGATGGAAGACAATCTGAAAGCTTTATTTAAACAAACAGTTTAATTCTTGGGTGTCTGAACCAAGACACAGATTTAAATAAGCAACACAAGAAGACTCCCAGTTTAGTACATTGAAGAGGTGAAAAATTAGACTAGATGACAGGTTTATTTAGATCTTTGAGCTCTGACTGACCAGATCACTACACACCACATAAAGCTGGGCTTGGGCTTTTTAAATTTTTAAGTCCAGTTTTGTCTCTCAATCAGAAATTCAGCCTCTCCTGCAATTTACAAATTGGGTGCTTTTCTGGCAATCTGCAAAACACCCAACTGGTGAAAAAAACACTTAGGCAATTACTTCAGCAAGTTGACCTGGTATGCAAAGGTATTTCCCTTTATATGCTCAGCATTTGCAACAGCTTCAGTGGCTCAAATGCTAACAGTTTTGCCAGCTCCTACCAACAGTGATGATAAACCCATGTATTTGGTTCTCTTATGAAAAGCCCTGGAGTTGCAGCAAATTCACAAGCTCCTTTGCCTCCTTGTGCCTATCTCCATCTGTGTATCATTACTAACTTCATCTCTCCCTTGATCCTGGCCCAGCTGAAACTTTCACTTGATACTGCCTCAACTACTCCCATCACTTCTGGTCTTCATAAATCCACACTCTGCAGTAGGAAAATACATAGCCAGGCTATTACTACAGTCCCAGAAATAATGATAAATTATGCCCCTAATATTCCCTCTTCCATTACATTTTTCAGCTTCCTTGAGCTCTTCAGAGCCTTTTCAAAGCTCATCTTCTAACATTCAAAGTTTCACAAGTTTGACTTTCTCCTGCCACTCCATCACACTTTCTCCCCTCTGCATTCTCATCCCCAAATCTCTCATTCCTTCCACCAATTGCAAAGCAATTGAAAGTTCATCTTTCACAATACAATGTGAAAGTAAATAAAAACAAGACACTTCCAGTCAGAAAGGTTGTATATACAAAGTATACATTTTGTATACAAAGTATATATACAAAATTGTATATACTTTGCTCATACAAAGCCTCCCTGCCTCACCACAAAGCTTCCTGCCATCCCCCACACCACTGACTCAAAATTCTGCTCTATTTTTTGTAAACTCTTTTATTCCAAGATCTACTCCTGACATTGTTCAGCAGAGCCTAACCAATTTTTCTGATCATACTCAAAAGTCTTGCAAAAACATCCCAGTTTTGACTGGAGGGCTTCTCAGATCGAGGGTGGAACAAGGACACAAATGGAACACCTGACAGGGCTTTTTTCCTTAAAATCATTTTGGTCTGCCTGTTTTAGCTAAGTAGCTTCAAAAAAATTCTGCTTATGTCCCAGTGGGGGAACAAATACAAATGTTTAAACCCTGAAAGTTGCAATGAAACAGAATTGACAATTTTCACAGCTCTGCCTAATCCTGCTCTCCTCTACATTCATTGCTGCCACTTCAGTGTCCTAAATAAAAATGTCAGCTGTTCTTAAATGTACTACTAGGAAAAACCACTATTTTATTTTCCTCCTGTCTTCTGTTCTGTCTCTCCTTGTATATGAGATTACTGAATAAATATTCACAAAGTTTTCACTCCTTTCCATCACCTGCTACTTGGATACACTATATGAAAACACTTATTTATCCCAGTTTTTCATTCCCAACATCCAGAAACCTCATGATAGAGATTCTTTCCAAAGATATAGTTATAAACCAAAACTTGAAAACTGGTTTCTGCACTAATATTTTGAAAAGGAAAAAAAAAAAAAAAGCAGCCCTAAACCAACCAACTTCAATAAATAAATAAAATTAAAACCCAAACAACCAACTTACCCCCAAAGACAGCTTCCTAGTGACACCAGTCTGTAAGCTCAACAGACCAGATACCAATTAAACTCCAACATGAAAGCAGATTTATTGCCCCATCAGCCTCCCTGACCATGAGGCATCCTCACAGTTAGTGGAACAGGTCACACTTCACCCCAGAAACTCCTGGGACTAGCATTGTGGTCTTTCTGCTTCTGTAGCCTTCCTATTAGGTGGTCAAGTGAGTTACTATTTGATCCCTTATGACTTATTTCAATTTTATGACCTTTTATGGATTTCCACCAAAATAAATTAAAAGAAAAACATCCTTTCTTCCAAAAGCAAACACAGGGCAGACAGGAACGAAGAGAAAAGAAGAGAGGCAAATGAAAGTCGTTCCAATTCTCCTTGTCCAATCACTTGAAAACAGTTAGCTATTTTTGGCAGGCTCTGAACGTTCAGTCACTCGTATGCAAGATGAGAAGCAAACGTAAAGCAGAGCACATGACAAACCTGCACTGATTGTGCATCAGTATGGTTGCAGAGACCTTTCTCCTATTTACAGACAGAAGAAATATTACTTCAGCATCTGCAGCAGCGAAAGGAAGGAACACCTGCACTATATGATGGTCTCAATCCCAAACCATGATTCCCCTAGGAAATGTATATACCTGCAATCTCCACCAGTACTACATCTCCTAAAAACACCACCACATCTTTATGTCACTAGAAAAGAGACTTTTCATGGTTCAGGTATTCCAGCTCTGCACCCCATATGAAGTGACAATGGCTTGCAGTGGCAATTGGCTCCATCATAGTTTCTTACTCTCTTGCAGCGCTCGGAGGAACAAAGTATAAGTGACAGCAGTTTGGAGCACTGTGTGTAATTACAATTAAAAATGTAACATTTGCAAGCAGCACTGTAGCACAGCTTGGGCAGACTGAGATACAAAAGGAACATAAGAAATGTGTATGTTTATTAACATAAAAGTTAGCTGCACAGAAATTCACAGCAGATGTAAAGTCCAAAGGAAAAAAAAATGTTTCTACGTAAGCAATTTGACAGCACAGGCTGCAGGGGGAAAGTGTCCAGAACTCCTAAACTACTCAAACCAGGACACTCTTATAGTTAAACCAAATGCATGAATAAAACCTCTATGAACTTTCTGGAACTGGAGAGCTCACGATCATCACCCCCTCTTGCCTGAGGAGCTGAAGTCCCAGGTGAAATCATTGACACAAGGGGAACAGCCTCCTTCTTCCATGAGAAAGAGGGAATTTCCTGTTTAATTACTTTCACTTGGCCCATTCTAATGGGAAGTGCAATTAGCATGTTACCTTCACCAGAGGCTGAGACACAGCCATAAAGCCCTCTTCTGTCACCAGGTCACCCTGCAAGCTGGATTGTGTGTCCATGTGCAGGCATCACCAGTAGGAGCTTCTGCGAGGTAATGCTGCATCTGCTCTGAGACAGACACAGCCAGTTCCCCAACAGCCCTGCCACAGGGCAAGCTAAGCCCCACAGAGACACTGGTGATGCCTCTGGGAAAGTACATGGGACACAGGGAAAAACACTGCCTGGCAGTCAGGGGAAAACGTATGAGGGTCCCCAAGCAGGGAATTCACTGCAGCCCATGGGGACAGCAGAGGGAAGCAGGTGTAGGACCTGTGGCCAGAGCAGGTGACTGTTCCCTGAGGGAACAACAGCCCCTGGAGAGCCCACACTAGAGCATGTTTTTCCTGAAGGAGTGTAGGTCATGAGAAGGATCCACACTGGGCAGCAGATAAGCATGAGGAAGAAGGAGTGGCAGAAGCAAACTGCTATAGACTGATCAGAACCCCCATTCCCTATCTCTGCTGCAGTAGAGTTGAGCCTGGGGAAAAGGAAGAGGAGTGGGAAAGGTATTTTAGTTTTTGTCTTTATTTCTCCTCATTCAACTCTATTTTAATTAGCAATAAATTATTTTTTCCCCACGTTGAGGTTGTTTTGCCCTTGACAGTAATCAGTAAGTGATCTCTGTCTTTGATCCCAGAGCTTTTCCATCTTAATTTCTCCCCTTGTCCTGTTGAGGGGAGTGAGTAAGAGAGGGGCTGGGTAGGTGTTTGGCAGCTAGCCACAGTCAACCTACCACGAGTGCATTTCCTCTTGGCACAGTGCGTTTTAAGGGTATGGAGGAGAAAGAAGATAAAAATAATCACATGGGTACTACTACTACTGCTGCTGCTGAAGTCCCACATCTGTGTTGCCAGTCTCAGTTGTTAAAGCTTACACAAACAGGGAGAAAGAAACCCACCAGAATGGGCATCTTCATAAAAAAATAAAATAAAACAATAATTAGAAAAGGAGCTTCTTCCAAATAAGCAACACATGAAGTGTCAGACAGCCTGGACAGAGATGGAAACAATCACTTTGGAAGAGCCAGCCAATGCCCAAGGACCACTCAGGACAGATGAGGGTGACCTGATGTGCAGGTTTGATCTGATCCCACTAAGACAAAAGAAATTTATCCTAAATGGGGTGATAATGAAGAGCACACACATAAAAAATACCTAGCACTGGTTAAACAGTTTATTTTTAAGACAACCAACAGAGCCTCAGCTGAAAAAACATCTAAAGATTACTTGGGCCACAGAACAGAGTAATCTCTATAAATATACCTTCATTTCAGCTACAATCACTACCACAGTATCAAAGGTAACGATCCTCCACTAGCTCAGGTTTAGTCAATCTTGAACTGTGTATGTATGATGCAACCCAGACCAATGGCAATTCAACTGCTATTTCAGGAATATACTTCCCACTCCATTTCAGTCCCTCTGCTCCCTGCCACCTCAGAGTGATGCTCTAATTATTCAAACAACGTAAGCAGTGTTCAATCCACGCCAGCCCTTTCTTCCTTTAGCTCTGACCTTGCCTTATACATCACTCTCACAAAACTAATTAAGTGGAGAAAAGTATCACTTTACACTGTCTTCATTAAAAGAGCTGAATTGTTACCTGCCTGAAGGGGCAACAGATTATTTTTGCCTTTGCTTCTCTCAGCAAAACAATAAATATGTTGAGCAAGACAATTCAAGAAAACCCTTCACCCAGGTTACCACACACACACACAGAAAGTATTCTTGTAAATAACATTCTTTCAGTTGTTTCATTTTGGTTTTTTATTTTAACATGTCTTTTCATGTAAGTTTAGCATGTTCTGGGAAAAGTGTGGAATTTTCTTGGGCCAAGAGGCACAGCTGAGAAAGTAACAACAGAGTTTTGGGCAGACAAAACCCTAGAGCCAGGCTCAACTACAAGGGATCCAAGTGGCTAAGAAAGCTGCAGTCCCACAAAATAGATCTGAAACTGCCAAACCTGTAAAAGCATCTAATAATAAACAGAGCAATTCCTCTCCTATACACAATAACTGACAAAAACAAAAACCCTGGTCTGAAAATTCTTAGCTGTAGGTTGTCTAAGATGTTAAACTTGTCCTCCCAGATTTACAAATGTTTTCTGTGTACACAGAATTGAGCAAACACCTCGATTCACAGAGGATTTTATAAAAGCATGGATTCACTGCTTGCAGGGAAGAGACTGAGGAACAGGATTTACCATATCATTGCTCTTGAGGAAGTGGTTCACATAACTCCAGAGCCACCTCTTTTTCAAAATACACTGCAGCAGTAACAGACAATGAGAGCAGAAGAAGAAAACTAACATTCACTTGGCCTAAGACTACATGGCAGCACAAAATTCCCAAATGTATGGGTGAAACAAATGCCTTGCAGGAAATCACAGTAAAAGGCACAAACACACTTAAAGACAAGTCTCTAGCACATTGTGGGTCGTCACAGGCCAGAGATGCCAGAAACCTGAGCCATACAAATCTTCATGCATCTGCTGTGGATGCTCATATGCACCTCTTTGCAGCCCCTTGCAATGCTCTGTGGGACTACTCATCCCCCAGGCTTCATCTGCCTGTGAGTTTTTCCTTTGAAGATGAGATTTAACACCTGCTAAGAAGCAATTACTAAGTTTTCCTCCAGAAGCAAAGAAGATTACAATATTTTACAACCTTCCCTACAACTAGAGTTCTTTGCCATGGACAGCAGCCATACAAGAACCAACAGCATCACAAACCCCAGAGTTTGGAGCTTGTCCCTGAAAATACCGACCTGCTGGGGATTTCTTCAGCTAACACTGAAAACCATTAGAGAGCATCAACACAAATGTGCTGGCATCTTGATCTCAAAGGCCACTGCCATTTTTTAATCACTGGTGCTTTACCAACAGCTGTCAGAAAGTACTGTCTTGGGATTTAAGAGGGAAGGATGTTTCTCTTATAAATGTATCTTCTTTATAAAGGAGTTACTGTAGTTTGTGGAACCAAAACCAGTCACAGATAATGAGTCATAACAGGAGGTAGTTACTGTAAATATTCCAAGCATGGGCACATTAACAACCACCCACTAATCAGAAGCAATGCCACAGGCAGACACAGAGAACTCCCACTGGTGTCAATGAGAATTTTGAATGGATCAGGACCTCAGCCAAGAGCTAAGTATCTATTGTAACCTGCAGCTTTAATATCCAGGGTGGAGTGGGTCATGCCTCAGCTTTTGGCTGTCACTTTCCGGTGGGCGATGCAGGCATCTATTCAAAATGGATCTGCAATCTCAAATTTCAGACAGGAGGCACAGATTTCTAGTGTGAAATGAACAAAATAAAAGCATTAAGTTTAACTACTCCTCTGGTGTTATTAAATATTTATGACACAAACACAAGTTCTGATGAGTAAGTCAATAGCACCAGCTGACCACAATAAGACTCAATCTACTGAGGGCAAACATCTGCCTGAAAAGAAATTCAAGTTCATGTGTCAAACTGCAGCTGCTAGTGAAGTTTGGTGGGGCTTTTGTCTGGAATGCAAAATAATTGGCACCCGAATTTCAGGTTAAAAAAGACAAAAGAACTGCCCTGCCTCCCACCGGCGCTGGCCAAGCAGCAGATAAGGGCAGTAACACCATGCTCCCTTCCCCCTTCTCATACAGGTCTGTACTTGCTGCTAATTTTGATTCAGTGGACTCAGACCAAGACATGGTCAGCTTACATGTTGCCTCTGCACAGCTCTTCTTCAGTCCCTCAAGTAAGTTACTTTCTTATGATTCAGTGCTATAGAAATATAACTGTTGAGATCAGCTTCCTTATTTTTGTCAGCTTTTCTACAGACCCTTCAATCATAAGCTGTATTATTCTATATTCCCATAAAACCAGGAAAAGCAGTAACAGATACCTCAAAATTCTGACTTCTATTTTTTCTGCCAAGTGCTTTAAGTGCTTTGTTTTCTGCTGTCACTAAATTACAATAGTATCTATACTTCCAAAGACATCACCCTTACTGTCACTTTTTCAATACACTCTTCTCAGATTAGAAGCTATCAGCTTTGAAAATATTCCTCCTGTTTTGCTTTCTGGAGAAGAAAATACACTCTGCATTTTCTCATTACTTACAGCTAAGGTTATCAGACTTCTGAGCAAAGCCATCAAAGTTGCTTGTAGTGGGAGCACAGTGACAGAAGAGACCTCCTTGTATCTGCCTCGATGCGGAAGGCAGCAGTACAGAACCCAATTGGTAAAAAGGACAAACACAGATGAATCCATGCCTCAGATTTAGTTTCAGATTCTCTATTTCACCTCTTGACTTTCCTTGGAGGAGCCACAGAAATTGCAAAGCAGCCTCTGGAAAGAGTTTGGCAGTAATACCAGACAGCATGAGCTCTTTAAGGCCCAGATCCAAAGTACAAGGATTTCAGCAGGTCTCAGCTCACTTTCTAATGACCTATATTCCACTGCCCCACGCCTCTCCCAAAAATAAAAGGTTAAGAAATGCATCCTTCAAAATAAACTGTGTTGATACAGTCCCAAGGCTCACTGGGGATGCTGCATATATTGTTCTCAAAGTGCAAAGTAAAAGCTTTTTGAGGAAGAATTTGGGAAAGTCACCTGTCCTGCCACACACACAGATCTCCATATATCAGCTGTGTGGCAGGAAAAGAACCCAACTGGTGGGAACTGCACTGCTGCCAGTGGGAACATAGCTACAGGTATCTCCTGAGCAAATAATCAACTTCCATTGAAGATGACTTGTTACCAACCATCAGCCTACCACTGCAAGATGATAAGCTGTTGTCACCCAGATCTTCATACTCCTGCTAACCCCAGAAAGAGTGCAAAGTGAAAAGACACATAGGAACCTAGCCCATGCTTGAAACCACCAACACTGCTAGGACAAGGCTGCTGTATGGAATGAGTCACTTACTACCACTAAAAGCCCCCACTGTGGAGCAACAGCACTGCCAGTCTACCTTTGTGAGGCAGCTTGGAGGCTATGGTATCCTGCAGCTAACATGCAGGGAAAAAAATGAAAATCAATGCCATAATCTTGTACATACACATTCATAGTTAATGCAGCATTTTGCAGAAAGTAAAGGTGCACACTCTTGACTTCATTATGTTAATCCACAAGCTGGATTTGGATTGGCTTAGTTAATTCTCAAACATCCACAGCCAGTTTTAAAAGCAGCCAAATTTTGAGCAAAACAGTCATCACTGGGTTTTCTAGGCAGGGCTTACAAGTGGGTCCAACAAACTCTGAAGTGAGCAGTTACTTTCCTCTTTGGGTTAAGGAAACACAAAAAAACCCACAACAGTATTTCTTTAAAAATAGGTTTTGGTACTTCTGTTACACCTGTGTAATGCCACTGAGACCACAACAGACTCTGAGAGAGAGTAATTTAACTGAAAACACCCATTGCAAGACAGCAACTATTTGCACTGGATTGTGCTGATTCCTACCAAAATCCATGACTTTTCAAGGTTCTGTATAAATTAGGCTTTCCTACAAAGACTGAACCCCAAAAAGCTGGTTACAGAAAGTGCCATTCAACAACTTACACAAAGCAGCTCCTTAAGTTAGGGCTGAATACAGCCCTTCCAAGTTGTGCAGAGAACTAAAATCTCATCTCGTGCACAACCCTGTAGCAAACATATAAACTTCAGGAGTAAGAAAGGCTAACGGTAGTCTCACTAGCAAAGTAGTTCACGTTTATGGCAAATATAGCCTTGAGACACCTGCATTTACAGCAGGTATTAAAATTACATCAAATATCTTATAGAATCTGAGGTAAATGAACATGACAGCACAATAAGCTAGTCTCACATGAAACCAAATTACATTGTTGCTTGAAAGAGTGGTTAAATAACCCAAAAACATACAGGCTGGCTTCTGTCAGGACTGAAATATACCCAATGCCAAAGTATAGCTCCAGAAACATACAAGAAACGGCAACTCATCCTTTCCAGGCAAATTCTATTAAGAAATCCCACCACAGTGTTTTTTTACTATAGCTAGATCCAAATTAAACGTTCCCATTTAGAGCAGTAATAATCACAATCACCAAAAGAACATTCAGGTGGTTCAGAGGAAAAAACATTTCCCATTTTTGTCTACAACACAAGAGGTTAAAGGCCACAGAGCCAATACATTATCTGGTCAATACTACCTCCTTCCAACTGTACCTGGAGCCCTTTTAAAAGCATATTTCACAGACCATAACCATCACCCAGTTTTCTACAGCAGTACAAAACCACCTCATACATATACCAGCTCCTTCTCCTGTATCTAAAACTGCCTCTTTACTTTGTGATAAAGCTGAAAGTTTTTGACCAAGCACAAAGAGCGTACCAGTGTTGCCTGGAAGCAGAGTATCAGCATCAACTGTTTCTCCTGGGATTCTCAGAACATACCACCTTCTCGTGCACTGTCACCACAGGAATCAAAGCCTTGCATGTCTAAGTCATTAACTGACTCATTAACAGCAGATACAAATGGTTTTGTCCTAGTGTTCTGAAATATTATGCCCCCAAACCTATACACAGGCAATTTCAAACATGAGTTAATATGTCATTAAAACTTGTAATCATAGCACAAAATGACTGTGTAAGAAACAGGCTTTCAACGAAGTATAGCACTAGCATGGCAAAATTCTTCTAGTGTAGGATTGTAACTCAGTAATAGATCATGCAAAATAATTCCTCAGAAAGGCAGGAATCATTTATTCTGCATTGCTTAATAAATTATTTAAAGAGTATTTCAGTCACCACAACAAAAATACTCAGCATCAAAGAAAATGATGTAAAGATAAAAAATAATAAATCTTTTTTTTAGAAAATGTAAGGTTTGGCAATGCATCTGAATGGGGAACTTTATTGTGGTGTTGTGAATAATAAAAATCTACTGAAAACGTTAGGGATTTGAACATAGTGAGAACTAGAAAGGCAGAGTTGGGGGGGAAGAACAACAACAGCAAAGTTAAAAAAAAAAAAAGAAAAGAAAAACATCTAGTGTTAAACACAAACTTTCAAATCCAAGAAACAAAAAAGTTTTTTAAAAAGAATAGATACGTTGGTCTAATCTGGCCTCTCAGCCTACTTAAAAAGAAGTGCAAGACACAATGTGAAGTGCCCGTTACATTCTATAGAACTGGTAAACAAGGAGCAGTCTTTCCCGCTTTCCGGGAGGCCAAAAGCATACCCTCCACCTGGGTACTCTACCAGCGCCAGCCTACCATACCACTGTACGTTTGAGAAGATAACACAGATTTATCTATACATACACAGAGGAACTACAGACTGGAGAGGTACCAGCCACATACACACCAGCTACTTTATCTCATGTCCTCCTACAAACCCGAGGGCAGGTAACAGCGCAGAGTGATCCGTGAGGGGGATGCGAAGCCCGACAGTGATGGGGCAGAGCTACCTGTGCATGCACCTGCACCGCCGGGGAGGGACATCCTACATGCACCATACAGCCCCCCACTTCTGGGCATGCATTCCGCCCTCTGCATGCCCCTAGCTGTCCCACCGGTCTCAGCCGGGTTGGGGCAGCCTCCGGTTCCCAGCCCCAGCTGGGGGGTTCCACATGCAATCCCCCCGCTCCTCGGCACCGGCGGGGCACGGGCACCGGCTCCACGTCTCCATGGCGATATCTCCCCGCTCCACGGCACGCCGCGGCCGGGGACAGGGCCGGGGCCGCCTGCAGCGCCGAGCCCCAGCCCGTAGTGGGGGAACCGGCTCCTCAAGGCGGGGGAGAGGACACTTACTTTCACCGGTGCCGCATTGAGCCTTCCCCCTCCCCCCCATCCCCGCGCCGAGGTGCCAGTGCAGCGCCCTGCACGCCAGGCACAGGCAGGAGCCGATTCCCCCACCCGTACCCGGGGACCCCGAGCTACAGACTCTCACCGGAGCGGCGCCTCCCTCACCCTCACCAGCCCGGTAAGGTCGGGCTGCTCGCGGCCGGGCTGGGGAAACATGCTGTTTATCGGAGCGGCTGCGCCTGCCTTACCCTTGGAAGCATCTTTCTCTTCTTTGGGCTTGATCACCTTCCCGCTCATAGACCCCAGTTTGGGTGGGAAAATCCCCGGGAGCGTCGCTGATTCCGGCTGGACCCAAAGAAATCCCGGGCGGGGGACAGCGTGCGTGCGTGTGGGGGATCCTCTACGCCGAAAAGGCAGAAATAACACCAACAGAAAGGGAGGAAGGAAAAAAAAATAATAAAAATGAGAAGCCGGCGTGCTTCCCGCTCCCCAGCACGGAGCCGTGGAGCCTGCGCGAGCGGGGGGCTCCGGCAGCCGCAGCACCGAGCCCCTGCGCCGCTCGCCGTGCCGGAGACAAAAGCGATTTTCCCTGTCTCTGCCTGGCCCCGGCCCCTTCCTTCCCCCCGCCTCCCCAGCTCTGCCTCCCCTCCCCAGGGCCAGGGAAGCGCAGCCGGTCCTGGAAGTCCCACCGACCGGGTGGAAGTAGGGGGGCAAGGGGGTACCGTGAGTTNGGTAGCGTGAGTTAGGGAGGGGGGATTGGACTTTTGTTGTTTGCTTGGGCGTGTTGGATTTTGGTTTTTTCTTTTCGCGTCCTCGCCTAATAATAGTGGGATGGAGCAGCAGAGCTGCAGCCGTGTATGGGAGGAGGAGGACGCGAGTCCCCGTCACTGCAGAAGAGGCGGCAGGTTTACGCTCGCCGACAGTAAGTAGGGCTGGAGCCAGAGCTGCCCCTTCCAGCTCAATGGGTCCGAGCATCCCCTTCCCCATTACACAGCCGGGCCCCCATGAAGCGGTACAGAGGGGAGCAACGCTCATCCTCGCTGCCTTCCAGCCCCGGGACGGTGCCCCAACGCCGGTTTGAGGGTGGCACAGACCCGGCCTGCCCTCTCCCTGGGCAGCCGCTCCCACCTCGAGGAGTCTCCGGTCCGGGGCTACAGCACCCGACATCCTCCGGTCCCGAACCCGGCAGCCTGTTGCTGCCGTCGCGGGAGCGCGAAGAGCCGGAGGACACTGTGGGGAGACTCGGAGCGAAAAAGGACAAGTCAAGCTCTCGTTAACAGGGGGACACGCAAAGCCTACCCTGTCCCACTCCCAGCCCTGCTGTTCTGTCCCGGGGTGCGGGACGCAGCTCACCCGCCCTCGTCCCTGTCTCTCTCCCCATATTCCCTCACGAAGAAGAAGGAAGGGACACCCCCTCCCCACCCCGCCCATGAGAAACCGAAGCTTATCTCACCTATGCGACAAAACCGCTCCCCCCCGCCCCGTCCTCCTTGGCGGGGGCGAAACTTCCTAGAACCGGGGCCGCCGTCGGGAGAGGGAGCGCCGTGCACAGGCACCCATCCCCTGACCCCGCGGGGCCACGCAGGGAGGGCGGGAGGGGGGAAACCCGATACAGCCGGAGTCCGGCCCCGCTCCGCAGCGCCCAGAATACACAGCCAGGAAGAGGGGTGCCGCCAAGCTCCCGGGTTACCCCCTCGGTGCGGCAGCCAGACTTCCCCAAACTCCCCAGAGTGGCATGTTTGAAAAGGGGGAAGCCATGGTTTTCTCCAAGAGCAGCAAAGAACAAAGCAGGGCTGAGCATGCCCCGGGGGAAGGCGATGTGCTTGGAACACTCTTCCGCTTATCCTGCCCCAAGGCCGCAGAAGTAACGAGCCCGCAAGTGCAGCCCCGTACCGGGGTACCTGGAGGTCTCCGGGAGGGGCAGCAGGCTTTGGGGTTCCGCAGTCGCTATTTATAGCGGAGCCGAATTCCTCCTCCTTTACCCTCCTCTTGCTCCAGCCCAGCGCCGGGAACAGCTAAGAGCAGATCAGTTTACCGCGGCCAGTGGGATCCCAGCCGCACTTCTGCCCCGAGCGAAAAGCGTCCGGGCTGCCAGGAAGCAGGATTATCACCTGAGTAAAGGAGGTAACGCTCCACAGCTGGATCATAGCATGGGGTAAAATCCCATTCCCACCTCACACAAGGTGGAGGTGTGATGGAGATCAGGTGTGACCAGGAAAATCAGGGTGTTTAAAGTAAGAATGAAGAGCTTCTTCAAGCTGTTACTTGGAAGACCTTTATGCTTGCACTTTTTAAATTACTTTCTCCTAGGACATGCACAAAGTACAAAACTAAACCCCAAGTCCTTGAGCAGAGCTCCTCCAGACAGCCATGCATCCATCTGCATTGTAAACAACCTCAGCTTTGTTTCTGGAACCAAGCAATTGTCCTGGCAGGGTCAGCATTGTTTCACAGAGATTCAGGTTGCTCAGGGAAGTGGCCGAATTACCATACCTGGAGGTGTTTGAAAGTGTCACCTCACAGCTTTATGGCTGTACTGTAAACACCTTTACAGCTTTACTGGAAACTGAGAAGCACACGGATGCTATGATGACTGAACTGATACACAACAAGCTACATACCACAGCCAGGCTTCTGCAGAAATGAACTTGTATGTGGCCCTGTCACGGAGCTTGTATGTCTCACTGACAGCATTCTCTGAGTTTCTGACCTGGAAACAATTTCTGCATCTCCAGATAAATCAGATATCCAGAGGAAGAAGATTTAGTGATGTTTAATACAAAGAAATATGATGTGTCCTGTGCAAAGGCTGTTTAGGTGTTCTCTTACCCACCTGAGTGGCCAGGGAGGGCTTAAGGTCAATTTTGTCTTTGGGGGGAGGAGCATGATGTAAACTCAAATATAATAAATTGCTCTAATTACAAACCTTTCACGTTCCTCTCAAAATTGTGATGGAGTCATCTAAACTGTGTGGCAACAAGCCAGCAAGGCAGCATGAACAACTGAAGCATCAGCTATACCCTTTTATGGTTCCTGAACTCTCCTGCCTAGAGGGACAAAGACGATTGCCCCAAGCACAGCAAGATCTCACAAGCTCCAAGAGTGAAGTGAAACATGAGGCTTTACGCACCAGATCATGTTTGGGCTTTCCAAATACTTGCAGCTCAGGGTCGCTCTCGGGAAACAAGCATGGCAGAGCTGACGTGCTGCACAGAGCTGTGCCTCTGCTGAGGGTATTTATTCCCCTAGAAATATCTCCCAGAAGGTTCTGACTTGGCACAGACTTGGATGAGTTGGAATCTGAAATTGTAAACTCTAAGTGCCTTTATACAACACAACTATTGCTGCTTAACATCCAATAGCTGTACAGTTTATCCATAAAACACATACTCAAGTCATGAATGTGCTTTTCCTACCCTCATAAAAATCTATAAAGACAAATATCCCCTGAGGAATTCTGGAACTCACATAGATAATGGTAGTGGCACTGCTCCTCAGTGTATTTTTTTCTTTGGTTCTTTGGCTTATTCTCAAGTCAAAATTTTCTCTTTTTCTGCAGGCAGTGGTTTGTAAAAGGTCCAAATTCCCTCTTTTATGTGGCAGGAATTTTACATTACGTCTTTAAAGCTGTCCAGCAAGTTGAAATTAGCTTTGTCACGATGGTTCCCAGTTAAATCTGAAGTAGAGCTCCCTGCATTAAGGTGGAGCAGGATTAAGCCTTGAATTTAAAATTCCAGACATGATAATGTTTCACTAACACAAGTACATATTCCTCATTTCAAATTATATTTTTACATTCATGCTGGCATTTAGAGGTATGTATTGCATTAAGATAAAATAAATAAATGATTAAATGGCCATGTCTAAAGTTTTGTTGCCAACAAAATAGATCCAAATAAATCCATCACACCTCTCCTTATTGCCTGGCCTGCCACAGTTTGAACTGGAATGCTAAGGCAAATTTCTTTATTGTCAGTTGTGTGTTTTAACAAAAACCACAAAGATTTACAGATGAGATTAATACTACAGGGCCAAAGCACAGCCTATTCTCTAGCTGGCACATCCTTGTTCTAATGGATGTTTAATTGGGTCCCCATCTTATTTTTACCATGCCTATTCCTACGCAGTCTTAAGTACTACACAGAGCATCTTTTTTTGGCAGACAGCTTACTGTGCAGAATATTCTTCTTTTGGATTGCCAAAACCCAACTGCTACATGTAAATAGAGTTCCAGCTAATGGATAGTATGGAGATTGCAGTTTAATTTCTCTAAATAATTCAGCCTGATAAACAGAGAAGCCCTAAGCAGATGCTAGTGGTAAGGGATAATGATCCTACTCACACAGTGAATCTCTCACCTATTTACTATGAATTGTATTGATTAAAATGAATGGACGTCAAGCATTCTGGGTTGTGACCCTGGCACTTTGGATTGCTTCTCTGGGCTGGGGAATGTGCTCAGCACCTGGGAAGTGGAGCATCTCAACGTTGCTATGCAATGATCCCTCTGGCTGATCAAGCTTTGTGAACTGCAAAGCAAATCCTAATCAAGGCTGCTGGATCAAGCACCATGCTGATGTGAGGCCTCTAGCACTGCAGATCAAAGTCTACCAGATTATTGAAAGTCTAAAATAGACCAGTCTTTAAGGTCTTTTCTCTCTGCATTTCAGTACATTTGCAGAATTTACATAGGAATGCATTTCCCTAACAGAGTATGGTATTAGTTTTGGTGTTGAAGTAAAACATAAACATTTTCTTACAGCTCTAGAAAAGCCTACAAAGTAGTGGTTCAATATACAAAGATTGTAGCTCACATGTAGTCTCAGAGCTACACTCCCAGGCAACTCCCAAGTGACAAATCTTTTGAAGATTTTGGGTTTAGGTCCTGGATTTACTGAAAGGAAAACATCCTGAAATATACCATGAAGTTCCAAAATAAGTGAATTTGGGCAAAACAGGTTTGGAGGATGCTAGTGTTTCCACAAATACCACATAGCAAGTGCAATATATTTATGGGAGTCAATAACAGAGTTTAACATATTCTATGAATTATCACTTGAAATCTTCATTTAGCAGAAACGTTTAGACAGATTTTTATTAAGACCAGAAAGTCTGACTTTCAAAAGACCTACAAAAGAAGTTTTCTGTCCCAAAATCCTACCCAGATTAGCTCTGGTAGATGATTGTTTGTCAGTCAGCTTTTGTTTGCCCCTATCCTCAAGCTTGGTGAAATGCAACTGTCTAAGAAGTCTCATCTCCTTTGCACCAGCAGCATCTCTCAGACACCAGAGCTTCCTTACATCCAATAACCGTTTGTCGCCAGCACACTAAAACTAAGTAACTTTGGAACCATGAAGGGCAGAGGTTTGCAGGTATATAAGGTGGTCCTGTCACAATGGGAGGATGCAGTAAAGGGTCCCTCGAGTGCTTTCTAGCACTTATATGCAGAGCCTAAAGGCGGATCATAGAAGCACTACCTGCCTGTTAGCCTTGAGAAGCAGACAAACTCAGCTTCGGGACTCTGGAAAAAATTCCTTGTTTCTAATTTATGTTTCCACAGGTAAATTAAAAGATGCACAGTTTTGTATGAAGTCTTTTCACATTCCTGCTGCAGTACAGAAGGCACTGGGAATAGCTGTAAGCCAAAGATACTAGCTGAGCAGTTAAAACTGCACTCTTTACCTTCACCTCATCCAGCCCTTCTGAAGTTCGCAGAATGCACACACACGAGAGAGCAGGTGAAGTTAGGATCTTGCAGAAATGACAAACAGTTCATTTTCCTCTCCAGGGAAGACTGTGGCAACAGAGTCAGTTTAAAGAAAGTTGTTAATTGATAGCTTTTGTAAAGCACCTGCAGACTGAACTTTTGCAGGTGGAGTGAAAAAGAAAAAGGGGGGCGGGGGGGAAGCAATCGGAATCCCAACTGAAACCAGGTGCCTTGATGTCAAAACAGATTTTTGCCCAAGGTTCCTTCTCCAAAACTGGTAAAAAGTTTGTGATAGAGAGCATAAATATGAAAGATCTGGGAGTGGTTCTTCTGGTATTCATATCACAAGTCAAAAGGGTGAAGGTGGTTCCACACCTCTCACAAACATACTAAGAAGCAGCACAAATCAACCTGTGGCTATCACTCACTACTTTTCACTGTGTAAAATAAGAGGAAAATGCACTTCTTCACAGAGCTTGTCATCATGTGCATTATAGCTTTCCTTTTAGAACTTTTCCTGCTACTTGGTCAAGTCTTAAAACTTGAAAGGTTTTGAAGTTGAGCTGGAAGAGAAGCTTTGATGTTCAAGTCTGCCAAGCTGCAGACTGGCAGTAGTGGCTGATGTCACTCCAGTCTTTGTGGAGCTGAGAGAAAACAGTATTTGAAGAGGAGGCTGGGAAGGCAAAATGTGCATGAGCCTGAAATCCAGAGGTAAACTCAGATGGACATGAAGTCTCACTGCAATGGGAGACCTAACATTGGAAACTTTGGGCCACCTCAGTAATAGGCAGGCAAGCACTGTGATGAACATTACATACATGATTGATCTGAGCCTTCTCTGGAGTTACAATGGAGTTTCAAACACCAAAAGCTAGTAGAGCAACAGCAGGAAAATGAACATACAGCAATATTTGAAAGGAAACTTGCCAAGTAGAGCTCTAACATTATTGCAGGCTTGCATATGCAATGATATCATAGGATAACATTTTTTCATGTCTGACATTTTCCTTAAGCTTGGTAAAAATTAATCAGTGTTTGATTTTTACAAGCCTGAGAGACAGGGAAAGGAATGTAATGATTAGTTGTTCAGGCCTATTTTGGGGCTTAAAGAAATAAAAAACCACAGTTATGCTTAAAGTTCAGTGTGGGTCCTTAGAGGAAAAATGTAAATTAGTTCAAGAAACTCATCTTAAAAGAAAGCTCCAAGTGTTGCAAGTAGGCTAGAGTGTGTAAGGCAAGTTATTTTCTGTTAATTTGTACATGGCTTTCTGCACCAACCAGCACTAGAATTCTACAGCCACAAAATAAGTTGCTTTCCTCTGTCATTAACATATTACCCCTCTACTATTTCCTGTTCCTTTCCTGCATGAAATTGCCCTCCTCTTTAAAGCACTATGCAGTTCATCCTAGATGCCTCAGTTCTCTTTAACTCACAGCAATTTTAAGCTGCATCTGATGGATTTTTTCTAGCATTTCCTTCACTAGGACATGAGCTGGGTTCAGAGCTCACCCAGGGTCAGAAGATGAAGCTCACTTATATTACACTGAGCACTTACCATTTCTCCTGTTTCCTTTGGTCATGGCACTATGGCTATGCCATGCAGCTCCAAGGCTTTCCATTTGCTTCCAACTGAGCTGAACTTGTAGCCACCTCGTAAACCTCTCACATCTTAATCAGATGGCAACAGGTATTTCTCATATGTCAATCAACTTTTGGGCTGAATGACATGCACAGTGCCATGAGTAAGCATAAGCAAAGAGAAAGACTTCTCCTTTTTGTTTTTACAGATTTGCTCGAGTCCTCATAACCCATTAAATTCCCACAGCACAAGGTGGCTAGCTGTGACGGCGTTCTAGTAGCTAGCTTGATCTTTGAGAAGAAACAGAGCTTTAGCTCTGAAAGTCAAGTACTGCATGACCTGGAGAGTTTTTTTTACAAAGCAGACTTCAGGTAAGTTGGAAGATTTGGATTTGTTCAAGGCAGAGCATGTAGCTCCAGCCTTTCTCCTTCAAACTGGCATCGAGTGCAGGTCCTTGCCTTGCCAACCCAGGAGGATTCTGCCTGCTCAGTCTTTGTAGAGAACCACAAACGCTTTAGGAGATGTTCCCAGTTCTAAGAACTGCATTTGGAGGTGGTGGCTCTGAAAGGTAAAGAAACTTAAACCAGTTTGTGTGTATTTAAAATCTCTTTTTAAAGCTCCATAAGAACTGTGTTGACATAATGGTTTGGGTTTTTTCTTTACTTTTTGCACCTGCCTCATTTCAAAACAGTAGCTGCACAGTGCATACAGATCCAGGAATGCTGTATACAGCAACTGGTATGCACCAACACTCGGCATTTTGGTTGAAGCAGGGCTGCACCCAGGCTTGGTGCTGGTAACAGCTATCAAATGTAGCTACAACTTGATAATTTGTTGTCATGCCATTCTGCTTTGACCTTTTCCTGGGCTACTGCTGGATATCACTTTGGAGCACCAAGAAGTGGTGTTTTCAGGCTCAGCTCCCTGTTCCTCATTTCTCTTCTCCAGAATTATTCCTAAGTGTATATCTTTCCTATTTTTTGGTGACACTGATATCTGCAGATACACTATTTATAGCCACAAGCATTGGCTTTCTGTGCCTCCAATCTGAATGCTCCCTCAGCATCCTTTAATAGCTATTGCTATTTTATATCCCTTTTTGTTTTTTTCTCTAGAGAATATGCCAGCAGGGATGGGGCTGAAATCCTTCCCGATCAGGAGCAGAGACAAATGCTGCTCTGTTTGTAAACACCCCAGGGCTAAAATTAGCAGGAGCAGAAGAAGAATCTTTTATAAACTTCAGGCTCCCCAAGCCATCTTGAGGAATGTCACAGGCATATCGATGCATCTGCTGCCGATTTAAATAGCAACCGGTATTACCTTCCCTGCAAGTGCCCCACGGGGAGCGGTGCCTCCAGCGCCTATCCCACCAGCTGACTTCTCCACATGCTACAGCGCTGCTCCTCAGGCTAACGGCACCACCACAAGTGATCAAGCACATTTTCAGCTGGAAGAACTATCATGATCCTCCTTAACACCTTGCAGAAACTGGAAGAAAAGCCTTGGTCAGTCAGAATATTGTCCCACAAAAACGGGAGGGTTTCAGGGTCCGATTAAACATTGGAAACTGGATTAAACCAGGAACACTCTCACAGCGTGAGCAGTTTTTAAGGAGGCTTGAGCTGTGCAATTTCAAGCTTGAGGGACAACTAAGTCACACTGGCTACAGCAGACAACTTTAACAAGGATGGGTAACCCCTACCTGTGTCTCTCCTCTCAGCAGTTAGAGGCAATGGCATATAAAAATGACCTTAGCTATGTCTGAAGAAAAACACAATAGGGAAGCAATGGTAAGCTCAAACTGTGTGTTCAATAAAATCTATGCTTCTCAGAACAGGCTGCCAACCAAATGCCAAATGGTCTGAATATATCAAGTCAGAAGTCTCTGTAGACCCTAAAGTATCAATTTGGTGGTTTGGTTTGTTTTACAGAGCACATGAATGCATACAACTATGCATCTAAGGATTTTTAAAAGGCATAGCAAAACCATGGCATCTTCTTTTTTGGTCATCTATTGGCTTCTTAAATCTAAAGGAGATTAAAATACACACAAAAGAAGTAGGTGGTATATTCTGAAAAGAAACAAAAAATGAGTGTTACAGCAAATAGAGCAAATACTTTTAGAAAACGTCAGAGGCCAGGGCATCACTCTTTGGAGTTGGAGAATGTGGTCACTTTTTTCTGGAAGTGCAAATTCTTGCCCATAAACCTGACGTTGCAGGAGGAATTTACAGGGTAGATTTTATGTAAGAGAGAAAAACAACTGAACTGAAAAGTATAACTTATCTCTGCTTTGTCTACTGGCTCAACATGGGAATAACTAACACCTTCATCTCCACCAAAGAACAGGAGAGAAGAATCTAGTGAGAAGGGATTGTGCCCAATTCCCAGGTTAGGAGATCTTACTGAGTTTATTCTGTACAACTAATACCACTGGTAGCACTGCTGGGATTTTCTTAGAGTTAAAAAAAAAGAGAAATATTAAACTAGATGTTTGTAATGAGAAATCAAGATATTCTGGACATACAACTTTATAAAATACAGCTGCTTACCAACCCCTGTCCTGCTGCCTCCTCAGTACTTTGCTTGTCAAGTCAATGCCCGAGTGCAGGGGAGCTGCTCCAAGGGAAAAAGCTTCACACAGTTCTGTCTAAAAGGGTTTACATTAAAAGCATGAACTCTGACACTTCTGACTGCTGTGCACCCCTCTTTTACAGCACAGCAGACCACTGTAGTCCTAATTGAGAGACCATCAGTAAGAAGGCCTCTGGCATCAGCAGCAGCTGGCACTCTCCTCCTGTGACACCTTGATCAATCATTGCTTCTCAGCAAGTAAAGGTGCTGCTCTCACTGGCCATAGCTCCCCTGCAAAGCCTCTTGCTGTCAGATGCTTTCAACTTAAAAAGTGATTTTTTTTTTCCTCATTCTTGTCTGATCCTGGACATTAAGGGCTTGTTCCAGTTTTAAAAAATTACAATCATGGGACATCCCCTCCACTGATGTGAAGCATGAAGGACTGGAGAGTGCTGTACTTCAGCTCCCTCCTGCAGAAAGCATAGTAAGAGAAAACATCACCATGGTGGGAGGAGAGGCCTCATGGGCAGGCAGCCCGTGACAGAAGCTGTCCCTCTGGCAAAGCCACTGCCAGCAGCAGAGGTGTGATTGGGATTTAGCTGCCTCAGGTACAGCCCTCGAGGGATGCAAAGCCCTGACCCTGTTGGCCTTCTCAGTGACTGTTATGGGAACAGCTGAGTTGGTGACAAAGCACACTGCCACCCATTGAGCAGGCACATATCAGGCAGTGGGACACAGGGGTCTGATGCACTCAGAGACCGCCCTAGGCTAACGTGGCAACAGCCCAGCACCCACCAGCCCACCAAAAGCCACAGATCCTAACAGACTTACATAGGAACCCAGAGCTGCTATATTTGGAAAGCAACAGCAACTCCTTAAAAGCAGCAATAAGCATCAAAGTACATGACTGGAGGCACTTTGAAAGAGCTGTATCCTTTCCATTTAAAGTGTGGTGCTTGTCAACATTTCCATTTCTCTGCCCTTGGCAGAACACGCACATGTAGACTATGTCATGTCCACAAAATACTTGGCTGTGATTTATATCCCCCAAATCCTTACCATATGCAAAATATCCCATCTATTTAAATAGGAGGATTATAGGAGTAGGAGGAAGCTTAGCACAAACAATAGCTGTGATCAAACCCAGCATGCACGAGTGATTTGTGGGAAGTGCAAGACATATCAAAGATGGCAGGTGCTGCTCTTGCTTGAGAGCTATTTATACTTGTGGAGTCACTCTCTAAACACTTCTTACTTTAGTACACTCGTAGGATTCCTCTTGAAAGGGAGAGGAGAGGTGTGGAGTGTGACTGCATTGGCCAAGTCTGTCATTTTAAAGATAAGAGACTTAAGCATTGTGTAAAAATCCTACTATGATATACAAAGAGGAGTAGCCTGATATAACTAGCTTCAAAGTAGGGAATCACCACAAGACAGGAGATCTGTAACAGGGGGGAAAAGACACAAAAGTGGTGCAGGGGAAGCAAAAAAAATGTTTTCCTCTTAGAAAGTACTAATCTTAGAGATCCAGACTCTGACAGGATTTTGGCTTTTATTTTTTCAAACAAAAGAATCACTGTCTCACACAAGAGGTGAATATATTTGGTAAAGAGGAGTTGGCTACTTACTTCTGAGTTTCAAAAGAGCAAAGAATATGACTTCCCACCCAAGAGAAGCATCTAGGGGGGTTTGGTCCTGAAGAGGGACCCCCTGGGCTTCAGCAGGTACAGGGCTAAGGTGGGAGCCAGGATCTTTCCTCTGGCAAAGTGCTGGCCGTGAGGCATGGCCCCGGGCTGCAGCCACAGCCATCCTGCAAGGGAGGGTGCTCTCATGCCTTCCTCCCAATCCACTACAGGATTCAGTTACAGGACAAAGGTTTTTGAATTCATTTGGAAATAAAAGCTGAAATGATAGACCATGGACCATCCAGGGACATCATCAGAACTGGTCACAGCATTTCTCAGTTGGCATGAGACATTGTAAACCCCAAGACTAATCCCTCACACCTTCTCCTTGGACTTGGGGAGGAGCAGAGACGTCACCTTGATCTGAACACTGCATCCACACTCCAACATCCGTGCTGTGAAAACACAGGGAGCTGCAATTCAGATGCCCTTTTAGTGATAACACCCCCAGTGCTGTCATGCTCACTTGTGTGTGTCTGGAAATAATTGTTTAAGAAACTGCTATTTCTGGCTCACAATTCCAGCTGAGCACATGTACAATGAAAAGGTTAGTGCCTATGTTATTTACATGTCAGCGCAGTTCAGATGCATTAACAAAGGTTAAAGAAAGCAAGGCAAGTTGAATGTGACCTATTCTTTATAGTCTTCATTTTAAGCCATTTAGCCTGGCAGATCTCCATTCAAATGAACAAGAGTTTCTATGCTAAAGATGGAAAATTCACCCAAAATCATTCTCCTTGTTTTGTTATTACAGCCATGTAGTTTTCAATTGCTCCTCAGACACAGTTCTTGTAGGCACAAATTGCATCATTGCCAATTATTTTTCCTGAAGTACCAAGTATTGCTGTCACTGTATCATAACTGAGGCAATAATACAAGTCTCAGAAGTGATTTTGGGGAAAAAAAAACAACCCACCCTAACAAACCTGATTAGCAAGCATCTTCTTTAAAGCAAACTACCACAAGTCATTAATCATAAAAGTTTCTAATTTCAGAAATGAGTTAACTGAACTTTAATGAGACAAACAGCTTTTAATAGCTGCCACCACAAGACCTTATGCATTCAGCAGGAGAGTGTTGCAAAATGACTGATTTCATTACCAATTCCAGGAAGCACTCCACCAAAACCAGTTTGAGGAACCTATGAAATCTCCAAATTCCTTTCAAAAAAGCTACTTGTTCATCATACTTGATATTCCAGGACTTCCATGGTACATCTGCACACAGAGCTGAGGTCACCACCACAGTATGACAGCAGATACTTTCCTAATAAGCAAAGCAGATTCCATACCACATCCCAAATGGTTTTGTTGGTGGGAACTGTCACCCTCACTGAGGGGCACAGTGATGCGGCAACATCCCCCAGCAAAAAGGCTGTCAGAGGCAGAGGAGAGCTCCTGAGCACCCATCTTATGTATGATGCTGTTATGTTCCCATGTGTCCTTTCCTCCACCTTCTCAACCCACCAATAAGAAGCTGGGAGGGAGAGGAGAGGAAAGGAGAGCAGAGGAGAGGACATGGTGAGTACTGAGAGGGATTGGCAGTGGCATATCCACCCAGTGTCTGGGCTCCTAAGGTTTCTTCCAGACCAATGTTTCTGCAATTAATGACCTCAGAATATCAGCATAGATGTATGCATTTAAATTTTATATAAAAGGAAGGGAAACAGATAATTTCTGCAGGGGAACTGCTCCTTCCTGACTGTAATGTTAAAGCAGAATTCTTGCAGTGTTGATGCAGGAACACTCATAGACACTGATAACTGAAGACACTCATCAAATATGAGAACTAAGAATACGTTACTCAGTGTGGGAAACAGGCAAAGGGGAAGCCTGATCTTGCCACATTTGGCCTAAGCAGAAAGTCTCTTTGAATGGGATGAGAGGTTTCCCAAGTATTTAGATATAACATTACTGCAACTTAAACAGATAGTCCTTGAACAGTTCCTGTTTCACAGCTTCGCCCTGCTGACCTTCACGCAAACAGATGTTCACAGGCAAGCAACTTACTGTTGTCTTCTCAAGACAAAAGCTAAACAGATTGTTGTTTGAGGCACACAGTGGATGATGCTATTAGCAAGTGACAGCATCATCCTGTCAAGGCAGGAGCACTAGCATGCAGAGAGCTGCCAAAGCAGTGCTCACAAACAGCAATACATGCTTTGGAGGCATCTAACTCCCTCATCTACAGCATAGAGAAGATAATGCCTGAGGTACTCAGACCACCTCGTTCTCCTGAGAAGCATTTTCAGCCTGTTTCCCCAAAACCAGGAGTTTATGCAAGGGTGTGTTGCTAGCTTGCCATCAGTCAACTTTAGCAATACTTCCTACGCAGCCACAGGTCACAGCATTGTCTTTATAGGGAAAAGCCAGGGGTATACAAGGCCTGAATTGAGTTTTGGTTTGTGTCTGAGGAATCTCTTTTTTTCTGGACAGGGAGATGAGGGTTTGCCACAGACCATCTTACCCAAGTAACAACAGATTTGTTCCCCTTCTCTGTTTTCCTGCTGAACCCTGGATCAGTGATGGAGCCAGAGGCACTGAGCACAGCTGCAAATGGCCAGCCACGAACCACCTGCTTCCTTTTACAGCAGAGATCTCAGAATCAACTCCACTGTCGGGTCCTCAGAAAACAGCTCTGTCCTCAGATGCAAGGGACAAGGGGATGCGGATACTCTGAGCAGCTTCCTCGGGGCTGGAGAGCAGCTCTGCAGGCTGCTATGTACCTGCAGGTCGCATTGCCACCTAGTGACTAGCACCATAACCCAGCAGCAGCCTGCCTGCCTGGGGCAAGAGTTTTACTCTTAGAAGAATAAAACTACCCCCAACAACCACATAGACAGGTGCTGGCTCAATGTTCACCTGAAGCCTGCCTTCTTGTCTCCCTGCCGCTGTCCAGGCATCACAAAGCCACAGGGTTTTAAATTAAAACCTTGAGTGGTTAATGGACCAATTACTAAACACAGCAGTTACTGTTAAGGCAAAAAGCCAACCACATCAGTAACTTGCACAAGAGGGATAGATGTTTTATTCTGCAGGTGAGCTTGCCTCACTGAATGCCATACTTGCAATGTGGGCTGAAATCATCAAGTGACTTCATTCCATTAAATTTAAACAAATTTGTCTATAAGCAGTTTAAGAATCTTTTTTACTGTGTTAATTGGTACAACAAATTGTCATACTTTGTTTTCCATTAAAAGATAATCAAAGCAAACAGCTGCAGCCAATAACTTGAAAAAAGGGAATTGAATCAACTAAAAACTCTTTTCCTTGAGCAAAAGAAGTTAGAAACACCTGTATTTACTGATGTCTAATGTGGCAAGATAATGTTTCTTGAGAAACAATTCAGCTTCTATTCCTGATGTTGCAGCAAATAAGAACAACTTCCAGTAAGAATACCTAGAAGAGCTTTTTCTTCCTGAAGAAGGGATGAACTGAGAGCTCTTCACTAATGACTTCTGATTCATTTCCTCAACACCTCCGGTAATGAAGTACTGTTGCATTCACTTCTATGAGTGAAGCACCTACTCCTTCAGCTTTTGAGCTGTGCCCAGGACACAGTTACAGGTTTTTCCCTTTTTCTCACTTAGAGCTTACAAATGCCGTTACCCTTCATGAATAACTTTGGTCCCCAGGAAAAAGAAGGTATTTCTAGCAGAAATATTTGCTCTCCAAACTTGTTGTTTTAACTGTGCTGCTAGGAATTCAGGAAGGTCAGAAAGAACATTAAGCCAGCACCCACCAGCAAGGATTTAACGTTGGAAACTTGCAAGAAGTTACATGCAGAGTACAAGTAAGGGTTATGTCTTTATTCCTGGAGCCACACAGGAAGCAACATAAAACATTACTGTACCAAGAAAGAATGTTATGTTTTTTTCTACTGTTCTTTGTTACCCAACTGTACAGAAGCAGCTTCCTATGGCCACTAATGCTCTCAGCCATGTGAAGGTCAGTTTCCGCTTAAGCAGGCAATGTGCTTCCCACACTCCAGAAAGAGTCAAAACTGTTTTTATGAAGTCTATTAAGCAACACTACTCTGAGCACTGAGAGCCCTGTCTGCGGTGTCACGACCCATAGAGGAGAGGCTCATACCTATTCCTTTACCCCAAAACTTAGTTTCCAAACGCTGCCGGTACATTTCTACTTGGTTGTACAGTCAAGAAAAATCATGTCAATTCTCCTGCTTTGCTAGAAGTAGTGAACCCAGCTTGCTACAGGATGTGGCCTTTGCTCAAACTCAGATGCATTCATATTTAACATGCAATGCTTTAAATGGATACTTTTTAAAGAGTTCACTTTCCATACCTGACCACACACCCTTGTTGTGCATGCTGTGGCTGCTCACCTTAGGCAGGAATCGAGAAAAGGGCTTCTCACCTTCACAGAAAAAGAAGATACATTTTTAAACCATGTGAAATATGCCCTAGAAAATGACTTAATAGTATTCAGAGTTACAGTACTCCAATATCACTGCTTATTAGCTGACTATAACCTGGTGATGACACTTCAGAACATTACTTATAGCTAACTGCAAGATCAGTGTTTCTGCCAGATGGCACAGCTCAGCCCTCGGCATGAGCTAGGAGGCAGGTGGGTAGCCAGACAGTCTGCAGTCCATCCATCCATCCATCCCTCCATCCCTCCATCCATCCACCCACTTCTGAACATGGCTTTTAATGAAGGGAGTCAGTGTCTGTTCCCTGAAGGATCACAGTACTTGGAATCCTCACGGATCTAACGATAAGCACTGAGGTTGTTTACAAACAGTGTGCTGTACTTCAGAAATGAAGCTTTTAGCTTCTGCAATTAGTATTTCATGACTTATTGCTAAACACTGCTGTGTCCCAAAGGGCTGCAATCCCACAGTACAGGGAAACTGCTTCCTCCACTATGGCTCAGGAAAACCAGGATGAAGACATCCAGCCCGCTAAGCCTCCATGGCCACTCCACATTAGGGAATGTAACTCTTCATATTCCATCACTTGGTTCAATTAATATTTTGCTGGCTGCCTCACCTCAATGGGAGCGTTTCTGGGCCAGTTCATCCTTGTGTTGTGATTTGTGGAAAGAGGTGAGACTGCATTTGAAATGTAAATGGCTGCTTCTCTACTTGGGTATGCAAGATTCAGGCTTGCTCTATAACTTGCAGAACAGAGGCCACAAATGCCCTTGCCAGGCTAGGATTCATTTGAATTATACAATGGCCTCTGATGCTGAACGTCAGCTTCTGGAGAGCTGTTATCATTATAGCTCATTTGTCCTGCAGGATCAAACCCCCACAGTATTTGCGCAGCTGTTCCTATTGCTCACGTACCTGTGTGTGAAGCTGTCTCACTTGTTCATCTCACACCAACTATAATTACAGGTCCAATTCTCCTGATGTAGGGAAGATGAGGCCAGTATTCCAGTGGTTAACACATCTTATTGATTACTTCCACAGCTTTTCACCCAAACTAGGTGTCTTTGTTCTAGACTGCAGCTCTGTTATGTACTGCTGTATAAACACAAAGTAAACAAGGTTCCATCCAGAAATTCTTGTGTTTTGCACATTCTCCCTTTGTCTCTTTTCTCCCTTCTATATCCTTTCTCCTACATTATTAAGTGGCTGGTAGAAAAAGCAGGGCTAGACCTGAATCATATTAGGCTTTCAATTAAAAAAAAAAGGCATGCAAGAAGATGCTCTGGAAGCACAATGTGGGTGCTCATGAGACACTGAGCAGATCAGAAGAGCACCATCTGCATTCCCAGACGTCACAAGCATTCAGGCCTGAGGTCCAGCCTCATCCCATCATCCTCCCCATGTTCTATTAACAATGTCTTTGTCACTGTAGATTAAATAGCAATGGATCAACTCTCATAAAAGCCTCTTGTTCTATTCCCTTTGCCCTTTCCCATCTTTCACCAGTAGTACATTAGCCAGTCACAAATGCCGACTCGTGTTTGCTGGGCAGCAGGGGTGGGGCCCTGAGGATGCTGTCTGGAGACAGGGAGAAGTTCATGTCTGTGGAGCATGGAAGTCCCTGGACAGTGTTTGGCAGCTGCATAGTGCTGAGTGCTCTTTGTTAGCTGCTTTTCAAGGGTTGAGTTGTATGAAATATTAATTATGATTCTGCAGGTTCTCAAAGGTCCTTTCAACCACAAATCAAGCTGAAGATGTAAGATCTGTTGCAGAATGACACAGCGAAGCCATCATTCAATACCAAAGGGAGCAGAGGTCTTATTCTGTCCCATGCATGGCTGTGTTTCCTGTAATTAAGCCTATTTTGTTGAGCTGCAGAGAGACAAACCTATCTTTTATCCAAATTTGGTTGGTGAATGTTTGTGGCAGGGACCACACTTCTCTTGGCACAGGACACACAGGGTCTGCACAACACCAAGGGTGTGAACACCTCTCTGGTTTGAGATGCTCATAGCATTACCTATGCTGATTCCTGCTGTCAGCAAGAAAACACCAGTGACACCCATGAGGGGAAAAACATCCTTGTGGGGAAGAAAAGATGATGGGGTGGGTGTTCCTCTGCTGGCGGTGGGAGAGGCAGAAGGAGTCACCTGTGCTCTCTCTTCCATCTAACACACTGGATCTCAGCAGCCACAATTAGCACTAGATGGGGATTTTTAATGGGCTAGCTATCTGTCACACACACTGGACCTGACTTTCAGGTACCCTAATGGCAGAGATGAAAGGATTTTTCTGTCCATCTGTGTCTGAGGGAGTTTTGCATCCATTAGCAATTATGATAATGGATCTATTTCCAGAGATTTAATTGCTCCTTTGCCCAAGTCCTAGACAAGTTTGCTGTAAAAATTAATTACTTGGCATATACAATATGCTTAACAGTCAAGTAATAAGCTAATTTTCAGAGAATCCACAGAGGACCCTCAGTCTCCCAGTTTCTCAGAGGAGTTTCCAAATATGCAGTGAAAAGTCTTGTCACAATTCCTTTGTCATGGTATTTGATGGCCCCAAAACACCTGACCTGGTACTTGACAGCTCAGGACCCAGCAAACAGCCCAGGAAAGCACAGGGGTATTAAAATAAACCACACCTGCAAAACAGCTCAAACAACCAACCAATTCCCTCCTCCCCAAAGCCCCTGATGCTTTCCCAAGTGGCAACATGCATTGTGTCTGAAAATAGATGAGGACAATGCCAACAAGCAGTGGAGAATCAGAATGGATGAACCACACTGCTCTTATTTCACAACTTCCTCCTGGGAAGGTTTCACCATCTACACCAGTGGATTGTATCAACAGGGAACTAAAATAAGTAGCCTTATTGTCAGAAGATCACCCAACATTAAAAATCTCCAGATTTAGGCCCCTTTACAGTTCAGGGACTTGCATCTCTCCCCACCCCAGGTGAGTACTCTGTCCACTGCAGAGGTGGCTGACCCAAGATGACAGGCATGGATATCTCTATGCTTTGCTGTCTAAAATGACTTGAGCTCTCATTGCTCTCTCCTCTGTGGGAATCAATGCTTTCTGCCTAGCTATCTGTTTTTGTGAGGCCTGGAGAAAGCCAAGATTTTGCAACCTCTGCTCTTTTCTGCAGTTTTTTTGGAGCTGACCAAAATGTTCAACAAAGAAGGACAGCAGGATCTCAACAAGACTTCTTTCCTTAGGAAAGCAGACTGAAAATTTGCATAGCATGATTGCAAGCAGCCTAATTACCTCTTGTGAATGAGCTACTACCCACCAGGTAGCCCACAGTAATTGATGCCATGAGCTCCTCTTGCCTGTCCTAAAAGCAGAGTGAAAGAGATTTACTTACATCAGCACAAAGATATTGGTTCTGACCAAGATCTGATTCCTTCTGCCAAATGCCCACCATAAACAAAGCTAAATGCTTTCTGTGCCTACACAAGACAATTAATCTACTTCAGTTCATAAATGATTAGCCACATACTTTAAAAGAACAAGGATGTTTGGCCTTTTTTCTTAGAGTTTATGGTAGCTATTTGCACTCCCTGTTTCTTCCAGAAGCTTAAATATTAGGGAGTTTTTTATAGCTCTGATGAAACTACATAGCACTTTGCACAGAAACCATACAAACAGATGTAAAAGGATTCTACTTAAATAACAGATGACTCAATGTGTAGATGTAAATGAAAGGAGACAAGCTTGTGGAGGGCAGAGAGGTTGGTGCTAAAACAGGAGAGCATGGTTAGCAAGGACAGCAGCTTCCTGGGGCAGCTGGCCCCAGCAGACCTTTCAGAGCTAGTATATGGCTTTGGATGTCTTCTTCCTATTCAGTTAATGAGAACTGAGCATCCAAACAACAGCATTGGCAACCTCAGTCTAGTTACTACACTGATACAGAGACTGCTTTCAAAAGGCCTGCCCAAAGTATAGAAATTCTTCCAGCTCAGGAGGAAATCAACAGTCAGTTCCCATGGGGATCACTAGGGATAATGTTAAGCTCATATTGGGATGTTTGGAGGAAAAAAAAAATGAACACCCTCCCCCCCAAGAACAACAACAACAAAAAGAAACAACAACAAACCACCAAACCAGAAAACCACCACCCTCCTCTTGACAGCAGAGGCTACAATTTTCAACATAAACCTCCTTTTTGCTGGAATGATTCATGACTGCTTTGCATGAAACAGGTGTTTTTAGCAAGAAGCTCACCCTGAACAGATCAGCAACCAATCTAAATGTTAATATAACTTCTTTTTAGGAAAGTTATTTGTTTAAAAAGCACAGAACAGTCCTGGCTCAGTATATTTTCTTAACCTTCTCTGTGCCCTTGAGCATATATAGTTCATACAAGGAAACAGCATTTTAATTTCTCGTGGACATATGTTATACAACCTTGCAGAAGAGTGCTGGAAATGATCATCTATGAAGAGCATGGGGCTTCCATCTGGCACCCTTTTGGTTCAAGACTGACAAAAATATCTAGCAGAACTGCATAGAAAATGCTGAGATGGCTAATGGCCCAAGTGTTATCTTCTGGGGGGAAGAGGGGAAGAAAGGGAATAAAGATAATAAAAATCAAGCCATCTGCAAAGAGACATTTCAAGTAGAAACAGGGAGATTTGTGGTGTTTTTCTGTGGTGCTGTAAATGTACTAATTCCTGCTGTAGGAAGCCACACAAATCTTTTCTTCAAGTTCTATTCATGGGAGGTGGGGAAATCACAACTGCCAAAGGAAGACAGGTCAGGATTAAAAGCAAGAAATATGTTGGTTTGGTCCCAGAAAAATTCAGTACACCAGAAACCTTTGTTTCTGCCTTGGCTTCTGTTAAATGCAAACTGAAATTTGCATCCATTTGATACCAAACCATCCACAGTGTCAGTTTAATGGAGAATTAAACAAATACTTTAAAAATAGGTAGGAAAAGAGAGATCACATGGGAAATAGCACAGAGTCCTCACACTCAGAGATAACTGCTTGAACTGGATCCTGAGTCTGGAACAACTGAAAGGAAACAAATATGGACAGATACCTTTTAAACCTCTAAGGTGGAGGTTGCACACCTCTGTGATTCAAGAGAGAGATGGGATTTTGGAAGAGTTTCCACAGTGGCCTGCCTCTCACTCCCCTCCAGCCAGCTGCACTTTTATATGCTAGGAAATTGTTTCTCACATAACAGAGAAAACATATTGGCAAGCAATAACTTTTTGCAGTTTGGGCTGAACCATCAGACTTTGACAGACTTCCAAACACCAGCCAGACTGGCAAGACCTTTTACTTAACTCAGCGTATTTATTTCTGGGGAAACTCTCAGATTTATTTCATAGTGGTGCTTTAAAAGGAGAAGTGATCTGCTTTCCTGGGACTCCAGAAAGCCTGTTATGGCTTATTACAACCATGCTGCATCTGATTGGAGTAATGAGAAGCTTTTATATCATTTAAAGGGGTTTTATTAAGTTCAGACCACAAACAGCATTTGGAGATATTGCACAAGTTATGACTAACAGGAAAATAAGAAAGGAAGCTCTCTCTTTACACAAGAAACAGAAGGCAAAGCAGACCTATAGCATGACCTGGTGAGAAGCAAGGACTGTACCTCTCCTCAGTTGCTGCTCCACTGGTAGGAAGATGAGGTGTGTGCCATCCTTTCACCCCCCTCGTGTGTCTGGCAGCATGGACCATACAGTCCAGGGAAAGAAAGGAGGATTTTCACCTTCTCTTGCTCTTTGCTGCTTAAATGCTTTATGGTCCCACCTCTAATTCAGGGGTGGCTGTTGCATCTGCCTCTTGATTTGTCCCATCTACTTCTCAAGCATGAGCACTTCCCCACTCATGTTGATGCAAGCATTCCCCTTCCCTCCTTTTGCCTTAGCTGTGTGTTTTATCTGCAGTATCACAGAATCATAATGATTGGAAAAGACCTCTGAAATCACTAGTTCCAACTGTCCACTTAACACTACTACATCCATCACTAAGCCATGTCCCCAAACACTACATCTACACATATTTTGCAGTATCTCTCCTGTTCATCTCCCAAAGGCATTTGTCCTCTCCCATGGAATGTTAGGGTTTGGAACAGACCTCTGGAGATCATTATGTCTAACCCCTCGCTCCCTCGATTCCACACCACATATACCTCATTTCCTATGCAGGGGCTCAGCAGCAGGACATATAGGTGCCCTCCCACTAGCTGGAGTCAAGCTGAAAATAGGACAGATCAGCATTAAAGCTGGGGAAGTACTGCCCAAGCTCCCTGCTTTGCTGTCCTGACTCAGCCACGGAGCATTAGCTGGCCACCGTCACCCTCCTGAAGGCCAGTGAGGTTGGACCATGCTCACCAGCAGCTGGCTTTGTCCCTGCTCCTGCACAGTTGCTCAGGCTTTGCCCATAGAGCATCACAGAGTAGGTGTTTGAAGCTCTTTGGCCTTCTGCTCTCCAAAACACAAACAATTTTAGAGGCAAATACTAAAAAAACCAGTTCCTTTCATCTTTTTTCTCTGCCAAGGCTGCACATCACAGCCTAGTCCTCTTCATATCCCTGGACAAACCTGCCTGCACTCTTGACATACACATATTTATGTGTTTGGGGAACATGAAACATACTTTGCAAGCCCAATTCCTGCCAGAACAAATCCCTTTAGCATCCTTTCCTTCAGCAGTACTTCTAGGAATGCCACAGAAAAGTGTTTAGAGAGCTCCTTACTGATGCCATTTCCATCCCAACCCTCCCAGGGCCTTTGGCCACGTTACTATCTTATCACAGCTGGGAAGCGGGTCAGTATCTCACCAGCACAGAGGGTAAAACACATCCAGAGTGTTGAATGGAAAACAGCTTTATAACTTCCCAGCACTGTTCTTAGAGCCCTAGCTGCAACCCTGTAGGCTTTGCTTCAGAATATCCAGAGAAATGCAGTTTTAAAGGAAAGATTCAGCTGTTCAATACCTTGGCTGTCCACCTCTCTGTGGAGAAGGATGCAAATTCTGAGTCCAGGCAGTTTCCAAGGAAAAAAAAATAATCAGTTTTTTGCCCAGTAGAGTTAAAGCTGAGTACTAAGAAATACTTTTTTTTTGCTTCTTAGCTATGATAAACTCAAACCAGGGAAAATTTTCTCTCAGAATAAGTTAATTGGACTTGCACCCCTACCTTTCAGGCAGCTAGAAGCTCTCTGTTTGTAGACATACCCATGTCACAGAAATATGGGGAAAAATGATGTAAATCAGGCATGGGGCACAGTCTCTGGCAGCTTGTGCTGCCTTCCTCTTACTGTACAGCTGTAGCAATAAAGGCAAGTGATTTTTATTTCAGGGTGTGCAGCTTCTGATTTTATAGAGCTATACATTAGAGTTAGATAGACTAAATGTTGATAGAGCCAATATATCTCCCCATTGCTCCTCAAGGAGAACAAGTGCCTTTGAGACCTCTGAATAAATATGCCTTAGGACCAAAGTTACAAGGCTGCAAAGTGCATGCTGTCTGCATGTAGCATGTTACTGAGGCAAGATCTTACAGGAAAAACACAACTCCTCCAAACTGTGTGAAAACAAAGTTCTTAATTGGTGAAAAACACAGTTGGGAAACATCCCAGGCAGCTGTTCCTCAGCTACCTGGAGACTCGCCAAGTCTTATACATCAGCTTTGAGCTGAGAACAAGTGTGATAAATTCCCACCAAGAGGCTAATGTTTTTGAGCTATAAGCACCTAAAAATAGGCATATGTAATGAAATTGCCTCCTCAGCCATGACTGGAGTTTCACTGGTATAACAGGATAATGTACTTGCCCGTCCCAAAGCTGACGGTGTCCTGCATCCCACTGAGTCAGGGAAAGGCTCCTGCTGCTGTCAATAGACATGGAGCATCATCAGTCCAGGGACTCCTGCAAGCCTCCACTCACCAGGCTGCCACACAGGTCCTCCCACTGCATGTGCCCACTTCATCCATGACTCAGGCAGAAGGACCCACTCCAACTCCAGCCAGGGCAGCAGTGTTTGCAGCACCATTATTCATGTTTCCACTGGGATAATGCAGGATGATCATTTCTAAACATTACCCTTTCAGTGCACACAGAAAGCTCTGTGTTAATCTCATAACATTTGCAAGGAAATCTTTTTAATCAGTAATGAAAGCAAAAGATTATCTAGCCTTTATTGACCTGCAATAACAGAACACCACTGCTACATTTCCCCCGTGCCTCTTGCACAGGTTTATTTGACTCGATCTGTGGCTGGTGTTTATTCTTAGCTCACAAAGCTCAAAGAGTTTATAATATTGATTTGCTGTATTTCAGGTTCAATCCCTTGGTGCCCCTCAACCTGAATGAATTAAGTCAGAAAGAGTTAACACCTTTACTTCCAGGACACAAACATGATGGTAGTTTATACAACCCACACATCAATTTTCACTCTGCCAGTTCTTAGCACATTAACTGAAAAGCACCAAACACTGCAGCAATATTGATATTTGCAACAGCAAAGGTATTCACAAGCAAGAAGCTGTTCCTAGCAGAGGAAAAAGTGACATGTTCAGAAAAGGTGAATGAAGAGGCACAGCAGAGTAATCCCCACAGAGTGGGAACAACCCTTCCCTCACTAATGGCTGCACAGGTGGTTTGTTACCCTGTCTGCATTGTAGCCTCTGCAGCACCATGCTGAAGTCATGGTTTCCAAATCCTTTTTCTCACTGCTTATTTATTTCATGTACCTCTTACCATAGGTCTACAAGTGAGATGGTAAGTACCTGGGGGTAGGGTATATCACTTTCTTTGGTGATTATATGATGAGAGAGATATATATATCTCCATGCAAGAACCAGAGAGCATCAGCTGAAACTAGGAGATACAAAGCTCAAAGCCAAGAAAAAGAGAGGCCATTGCCAGCAGCAAGCAGTGGACCTTGTCCTACAGACTTGTGGATGCTCATAGCTTATAGGGATTTAAGAAATTAATGGAGAAGTCAAAGGTGCAAAACTCCAACAGGACCATTAAAAACAAAAGCCTCTGCCTCAGGAAATGCTTGAGGCACTGATGAAGAGAATCTGGGAAAGGAGCAAGGTATGTACCATTACACCTGTGTCCTATTCTCATACTCCTCCCCAGCATTGCTTTTGGTCACTGTTGGAGACAGGACACAGAGCTGAAGCTCTGTGTAGGGTGCAGACAGGAGACCCTGTAGTACTTTAATCACCATGCCTTCAGTAACAGGAATCTTGCAACACCTACTACAACAGCTCGTGTCCCATTAATGTGTTACTCATTAACCATTTTTTCCACGCAAAAAGCTTGAGCTGAGTGCTCCAGTTTCTGCTAGGTCTATAATCACCACCTCACACTGCCTGCTGCCCTGTGGTGTTTCACAGGTTCAGCTTAGTCCTTTTCTATTCAATTGCAGAGTGGGTCAAGAGCTGGTGAGTGCAAACATGAATAGCCTTCCTCTGCATTAATGCAGTTGCCTAAGTTAGTGTTTTTCAAATAGATTTGTGCTGGGGCTGCATGCCCAGCCACAGCAAATTTATAGTGACCACAGGGTGACAGACTACTAAAATATTAAAGTCTTTGTATGGTGATTGTACTTGGGAATTGCTCAGCTGGCTCTAAAAAGTAGCTACGACTCTATAAATAGTAAGTACTTTATCATTCCTTGCCTGCTTTAAACACACAGCTATATTTCAATCATAATTCAGAGTAAATCAAATTCACTGTGAGGTATGGTGGAAATGTTGTGTGTGCCAGAGGTGCACCCTAAGTTCATATAAATCAGAACAACTTCACTGATGCCTGGGGAAAGGATGCCAATTTATACCAGCTGAAGATCTGCAGGGCAGCGTTAGTATCATTCTATTAAAACCAAGATACAAGTTGGTAGACGTTGAATATCAAATTATTCACCATGGTCCTCACTATCCTCCTGAGATCTACTGAAGAAAGGCACAGCAAAAGTGCTTATCCTCTCCTACATCATTCACTCTTGTAAAACTCTTAGAAGTCTTGTTTAGAACAAGTTATGATTTGTCATAAATCTCAGTGCTATGTAACAGTACATTCTGTTTAGGAATATTACCTGGAAATTAGAAACTCAGTGAGCCATTGATTTTTAAAATACCATGGATCCAAAACATCTTCACAACAGGATGCAAATAAACTCAAAATAAATTAGTGTTTACCAGAGGGGAAAGGGAACAGGATCTATATCCTAGGTAACATTAAAAAAAAAAAAAAAGAAAAAAAGATTAATGAAACCCTCACTTCAGAACTCTACTGGGCAAGGAACTAACAAATGTACCTGTAAAAGGTAATATTAATTGAAGAGCTACAGGGAAATACACAACTGTTACAGCACAAATATATTTTTCTCCTCTCTGCAGCTATGTAGCTTGCTGTGCACACCATGCTCTTCCTCTGAGTTGGGATTATAACTGTCTTTTTAATGCATAGTTGCACCATGTCTTAGGTCAGAGGGAATTATTAAATCATCTAGCCTAGCTTTCCACATAAACCAGGATTTTGCATTTCACCCATTTACCTCTACATCGAACCCAGCAACTTGACACAGGCAATATTTTTTTGTCTCAGCCTCAGACAGAAGTTCTTGGGCTTAGACAAAGTGCTGCTACCTTTTCTGTGGATGACATCACTTGGTGTCTCAGAACAAGTGGAAACACTCCTGTGGAGCTGTTTTCAAAGGTCTGTGAGGTACCAAAAAGGCAGAAGCAAAGATTCATGTTATCCCTTGTCCTGAGCCCTGGTTTTCAAATATGCTCTGCTGATGGCATCAAAGTCCTTGTCTTTCTGTTCCCACAGGATAATGCAACAGGCACAGCCACCACACAGGTTCACCAGACAGCACATCAACCACAAAAGAGTTAAAGCAGCACCACATAAAAGCAGGCAGCAGTGCTAAAAATAGATAACAGTTCAAAAAAAAAAAAAAAAAAAGGAAAGGAAAAAAAAACCCCAAACCTTCAACACATCTTAAATAAATCCATTTATTCCAGGGTTTCATAGAAACCATATAGCTGAAATTGCTACAGGATAATTCCTTATAAGCCTTATAAGAAATGTTGCTGTCCCAGAGCCCCAGTACAAATCCTGGCAAGAATATTGGAGATAACAGATTGGATGCCATGGAAACCAAGACAGACCTAATTTGAGTAGTAACCATTGCTGTTATTTATTTAATTCTGATAAGCCATCTAAATGTAGGATGACTAAAGGTTCTTCTGCACTAAAAATAGCAGGCTTGTAATATTTTAAATCACAAATCACTTGTGTTTAACAATATTTTGGGCATCTGACATTAACATTTTTCATGCACTTTTGAAATCTCAACATTAACCCCATTCTGGTTGATACTGTAACAAGGAAAAGAGTGCCTTATCCCTTCCTTATATTAACATTACATGTCAAGGATGCTTTCCATCAACCCAGGCTTCTCTCATAACAGAGTGGGAGCTTGGATGTCCCTGCTGCCCTCTCTTCCTCCCTCAAGCTTAAAGCAAATGTTTGAAAGGAGGCAGAATTGGGACACAAGAACCAAATTCCCCTTCTCCAATTGATATCCAGGTTCTTTTGTGATTGTTTGATCTGAACATCTCCATAAATAAAACAACTCTTGAGGCATCTCATTTTTGAGCTGGCTGACAGCTCCCATCTGGTTTTGCACCCCTGACTCCCTTTCCTGAGCTGGAGAAGCAAAACCCCACAGGTGTAAATTTGCAATTGTTGGGGCTTCAGGGTTTTGCAATGCTGCCAAAATGCCTGGAAGCAAGGGAGAAGCAAGGCTGCTGTTGGGATGTTAGCACCACTTGAAGGACCAAACTGAATTTCCTCATGTCTTGGCTATGTTTTTCCCCCTTGTAATTTTCACTGTTTCCACAGCAGGAATAACACTTCCATTTCTTTACTGGTTTGGGTTTTAACCTTAAAGTGTAAATGCAGCTGTATCCCCTGGGAGGTTGTACACACCATGTACAACAACAAAAAATCCTGGATTTTTTTTTTTCTTAGAAATTCTCACTGCTTTTCACACTCCTAGCTCCAAACAGATTATCATCAGCCCTATTCCTGTCCTTTCCCATTGGTTCCTCCCAGCAGCATTAGCACTTGTTCTCAAGAGAGAGACCCATCAGTCAGAGCATCAGGCACCCATCATGCCTCAGCACACCTTCCCCTCAGAAACTTCCCTATCCTACTACATGTGCTTCAGTTTTTTGTTGTAACATCTTCTGAGCTGGGAATTCGTAGTGTGGATGGCAAAGATAACACAGCTGCTGATGGCATTGTGCTGTCCAGTGAACACCAAAGCCTTGGCTGGGCTAATGAAGCTGCAAGGTTGGATCCTCTTGCCAGTTAACACCAAAGAGAGCTGATGACATCAATGTAGCAGTGCCAGTCTAAATCAGCTAAGAACCCTAGTAAAGGTACTTCATGGAAGTCTGAATTTTGTACAGAAAGCAGGGAAAAGACCAAAATTCTGCTTCACTTTGCAATTAGCTGAGCTCTGTAACATTATCCAAGCCTTTTTTGTCTGCAGCATAGGGCTGAAGCGTGAGTTGTCAGTGTTGTTTTCTTCAGCAGTTCAGAAGTAGGACTGCAAGAAAGATATTCTGGGCAAGAATCAAGATGAATAAGAATTGCTTTCAGGACCTGTCACAATAGAGTCAGGATATATTTAGCTTCCAATGCTCTCATTTACAAACAGGGAACAACGCTGGGGTATTTATAGCCTTCAAAGACCTTGTTCAATGGTTTGCAGCTCCAAGGACCCATGCTGGGTTGGCTGAGCAGTGATACACTATATTAGTGTACTGTGGCACACCACTCTATCTATATATGGCACAATAAGACCAGAATTATTTTGCAAAAGTACAGGTTGCAATTACAGCTTTTTACCATTTCACTGGCTGTGCTACAGGACAGTTACCAGTTTAAGGCTTTAATGGTTAGCAGTTACATTTCGAAGTGAAGGGTTCATTCATCAACTAGGTTTTAATCTCAGGCATGATATGACTGCAGAGTGGGTATTCCACAACACACTCCTCATATTATTGGGGTAAATGAAATCCTGTTGGGCAGGCGCGAGGTGAAGGCACAAGGCTTCCAACAGCCAGATGTTAGGTATTACAGAAAGAGAAACAGTATCTAGTTCTGCTTTCCACAGAGAAATCTTTGTAGGGGGTAGAGGGCATGTGAGATCTCACATCCTGAGTAGCTCTCTTTTCTCATTAGAGTCTGCAAAGATGTTCTCTTCTGAAGAGCATCTGATGGTTGCTTTTCATAAAGGAAATCTCTCCTGAGTTGTCCAACTAACAGCAAAGAAGTACTAGCTGAAAGGATTTTTGTTCAGGTGGTTTCACAGCACGCTAAAACTTTGATTATTCAAGTATAATAGGAAGATGTTGAATAATTTGGAACTGAGATTTCACATAACAGATATCTGACTCTATATTTAGCCACCCAACTCTAAACTTAAACTCCTATGCACAAATGACCAAATGGAAGTTGGTTGTTACAGCTCATATCATCGGTGTGAGTTTGTTGGTACTATTTCATTTTTCCTTTCTCTTCCTAATTCTCCCCCTTTCTGCTACTAAGCTTCTTCCCTGCCTTTTCATAAGGACACAATAAAACTACATTTGGCTTGGGAGGTGCCTGGACAGCAGCATCTTTGAAAATTTGGACCAAGACTACTAATGATACCTGAAAACTTCAGTGACTCTGAAGAGATGATGTGGTGCAACCAGCTCCTTCAGAGACCCCATCCACCACCTACTCATCTGTACTGATACCCCAAGTCACCAGAGAAGAATATGGGTATCTTATTAATTGATTCCTTGAATCACACATAATATCAAGCCCTAAATTTAAAGAGAGAAATCTATGACTCTGTAGACTTCAAGGGACTTCTCTCCATACACACCAGTGTGCACAAGATGACAATCTGGCCACCACCATCTGTATAACCCCACACTGGTATTCAACACCAAAATCTTTTGCCACACCTTTGCTGATTCAAAGCTGAAGCAATTTCATTACAGCTGGGGACAATGGGAAGACATTGTCAATTCTGTTTAATTCTTGAGCTGCCCTTGACATTCAACAGAAAGACATGAATGTCCTGAAACAAGTGTAAATAAGGTTAACACATCAAGAGAATTGCTCCTAAAAATGACAAATGTAGTCATCTGCTGACAACAAGCTATGCTCTCCTTGCAGAGTCATAGCAGGACCACTGTGACTACAGCTACGGTTGAGTCAGCATTTCCATTACCAACTGCCATTGTCAAGGATTTATATCTTGGCTATTTAAAAAGAAAAAGTTCTTGGCTGAAATTTCCATACAAGCTCCTTGAGCCTGATCATATCTCTGTTCTCCCCCTGGTGCTGCCAGCTGTTCCTGCACAACACAAGTATGAAACACTCCGGCACTGAATTACTGTCATTGAATCCCTTTGCTCAACCAGGACAGACAACTGAAGGGTCAAGAGATCAGTAAAACCATCCCTGCAGAAACCCTGCCTTCGTTGAACACAGGCATCAGATGCCTGCAAGAGCTGGGGAGCTTTTTGAGTTAGCTTCCAGAAATAAAGTCTGGCAAACGACTCCCTTACTGTGCTGGGTAGCACCCTCTTGGAATTGGGCATATTATAACCTGAAAACAAAAGTGTTGGGTTTGAAGTCAAAGATTCCCCCTTAAAGACAGCCCTTAGGGGGTTTGCTGTATGTTTGACTCCTGCTTGCAATAGACAGGCAGGCTGACAGCTCCTTTGTGATGCTATTATCAGGTTTGAGAAACTGTTTGCCACAAATTATTCAGCTGCACAGGATAGATCTTGTGCAGTGAAGAGATTATTCAGTGACTATCAGTTTAGCCACAGGAAGAGGCACTTTTTATCAAAACAAGGAGCAAAAGAGCAGTCGTGCACATCAGCCGGCTCACTACCACCCTGCAGAATCAGAGGGAGGTTTAGATCAAGATTTATGTTAAGGTTCTCCATCTGGCACCAAGTCAGACCACAGGCTCACTGAACTACATCAAGTGGGTGAACTCACCAAATAACACTCTGGAGGTCACACCAAGGGTTCACATTAATCACAGCTTTGCACTGCCAGCCTGGCTACTGAAGGCAACATCTAGTCCTAAAGATGCTGATAGAGACTGTGAGTTAATTTGACAAGTTAATTTTAAACTACTAATTCACATCTTACAAGCTGGTTGTGTGTAGTAGTAACATGTAATTAATACAACTTAGAGTACTCTAAGTGAAAGTGTCTTCACCCGGGCCATTTCACTGCAAATGGATCAGGTCCTTCTCAACATTACAATAGCATTAGAACATGATCTACTTGTGATCAAGTCCTTCCTACAGGTAGAGGCTAACCTTGGATGGAGAAAGCATTTTTCCACAGCTGTTGCCCCTGTCTCTCCCTGCTCACATCAACTAATCTGTCCTGGGGCACAGGGCTGCAAGAGCCTTTACAAGGAGTAATACCACCTTCCCTGCCTGCTCCTCTGCCAATCCCCACACTGGAGGACTTTTGAGTCTTCCTACCTATAGGCTCTACTGGCACAGCTGGTGCCTCAGCATGTACTTTAATAAGAACTACTTTGTTTGACATTGTTTACACAAAGCCTTAACAAGCTTTGTGTTTTCACTGTGTTTTCTTTGTGCTGTTTTTCCCCAAAGGAGAAGATTTTATCCTATCAGTTCTCATGCAGTAGCCCTGAGTTACAACATTTGGTTTGCTTCTTTCTTATGTTCTTTTCTGCCTTATGAAGCCTTCAGAACCACAGCCATTCCTCCATGTCAAGTGGGGTTTTTTTCCTCCTGTGATCCCTCGTGGCTGTCACTTACCTCCTAATGACGTTCAAATGGAAGTGCCATGCTGTCAGGCTAATCAATGCTAATAATGTAATTTTAATGATTGACTAGTCTTCAGAGACTGTGTTTAGTTGTTTTATACATTAAAGAAATTGAAGAGAAACAAAGCTAAAAGCTGTAGACCTTAGAATGTGTTTAGGTAAATCAGGCACATGTAATTTCAACTAGAAAACACCTCACAGCAGCTGTTTATGTAAATATGGAGAAGTGTAATTCATCTTTACTCTGGCTTTTTCTAGCTAGAACTAAATATTGCCATTGGGATACTTTTAACTTCCATGGAAGAATGAATTTAAGTCTCAGTGGGATGCTTCAACATAGCAAAATACTTAAAACCCTGTATAACTTTAAAAGGACATGAATAGTCCCAGTGAAGTCAATGGGATTTCATACACAGACTTTAGAGCCAAGCTGAATCACAGCCTGAACAAATGTTGTTTTCATCTCACAGAATTGTGTGACCTGATACCCTGCGTCCAGCTGTAGCCCAGCTCTGTTGACTGCCCTCCACCACACACAGCCTAAACACTAAACCCAAATCCTGTCTCACTTGCAGCTTAATAGGACTCAATTGTTTTAACAGTCACATCCCTCAGACATCTTTTTACCTCTTCTATTAGAAGTAACACCAGATATGGCTATTACACAATGAGATTTCATGAAAAACTATTTGCCAGTCCATATACTTCATGGACTTGTCAATCATTAATGTATCATCACTGTCATTTTACAGCAAGTCCTACTGTCTCTATCTGGTAGTGCCCTTGTACAGGTATTTTTCTGTCACCAACATGTCCCTCCACAGCAACAGGAGGCACAGCAAAGAATCAAAACACAAACATGTCACTGTAAGGACATGAAACCCACAGGAGCTCTCAGGAATTTACATCTCTAGGGGTGGACATGGTCCTCATCTAACTGGGAGGGATGTAACTGGTCATGCTGGGAGCCTGTATGCCATCCTGTACAGTGGAAGGACATCCTGGAGAGGAAGGGTAAGGACAGGGCACCTTGCCACCCATGTCCTGGCCACAGAAGCCCTCACTTGGGACTTCCCTCTGGCTCCATATCCCTCCTTCTGTCTCATCAGGCAGGGGCAGGTCCTGGGGTCAAGAAAGAGGCTGCAGCACACCCTCATCCCTCATGTGGCCCCCTCTGCCTCCAGCATCCTTCCTTTGACCATATGGATGTGGAAGAGGAACATGGGCCAGGGTTCTTGCTCCACAGAATCTATGCAGGGGAGTCAAGCTGAGTTCCAGCACTTATCCAAATCACAATTTAGCCTTCAATTCTAGCAGCTTTGGGTCTGGGGGATACAAAAACCTTTAAAAATGGAGAGATGGAGCTGAACTCTCTCCCAGGCAGAGAAGAAAAAAAGGTGATTTAAACATTAAACTCTCTTCATCTTTGAAAGGGTTAGATGTGCCTATGATAGGATTTTTCTGTAGGGAAAGATTCTCTGTACCTTTCAAATCAGCAACATCAGAGAGAGGTTTAAGCATGGACAACAGAATCTTACAGCTGTGTCAGAAAAGAAGCTTCATCCTTACCCTATAATAGAAAGCTTTCCAAGCTTCTGTTACCAAAAAGGGAACAGGCAAGCTGAGCAAACCCGCTTGCTTGCCAATTTAAGGATTACAATTCAACTGAATGCTATGGCTCTGTACACCAGAGCAACTAAAATATTGACAAGGCTACTTCCAGGACTGATAGCATTGCTAAAAAAGAACCACAGTAAATAGGCCAATTGACTAGAAGCTAAAATAGTGTACACTTTCTGGGCTAAAAATTCCTTCAAAGATTTTATTAATTCATTATTCAGTGATGACGTGCATAGTGCTGTACACAAACATGAGGCACTGTTGTAACTGCTTCTTGAAATTCTGATATGCTTAAAATATTTAGTCCATTTTCATGCTAATTGAGGAGCAGGCAAAAAGAGAAGCCATAGATCTGTGAGAGGGAAAACAAATCTTCTCATTGAAATGAGACTTACCCGTTTCACCGTTCCTTGCAGCCAAAATCTTACAAGACCTTATAAAGACTCTCCTGTATTTTAGCCATTTGAAGTAATCACAGCTACAGGACAGATAACAGCCAACACAGGTCAGGAGGGGAGGTGTGTCAGCCATGGTCAAGAGTTAGAGGTGAGATACAAAATGAAATGCAACAGCTGTCAAAATTAAATCAAGCTACTTGGAGCCTGCTGTGTTCCCAAGCTAGGCTCTTTTGCAACTTCAGTAGCAATAGTTGTACATCTGGCAGCAAGGATTTGAGCACAGAAGCAGCCTTCCAGTCATTTCTCAATTGCAATTGTGACTGGAGGATGCCAGAGCTGGCTGACCAGCTGGGAAACAGCAGGTTTTGCCAACAGGATCAAAAGACTAATCTTTCTGAACACTGTGATATTATTACTCTTGAGTTCCAGGTTTGGGGACGGGGGTTAGGATTTTCAGCTCTCTGCTGCATTTCTCCATCTGTTTGTCATCCCACCCACCCTTTTCCTCAGGCAACAAATAAAGTCACCCACAAAGAGGCAAGCAGAGGAGAATGAGGGGCTGGCAGCTGCAACCCAAATCTCAAATTTGTGATTATAATTGGTTTTGGACCAAATTCAATAACAAAAGTGGCATTTGTTTAGGCAGTGCATTTCTTAGGGTTTCCAAGGCTGTTCCAGACAGATGTCCTTCCTTGCTTGACAGAAGGAGATTGACCATAGCACTGCAGCAGATCTTGCTAGAGGTTGCTAATCATGGTCCAACATGGGAACTGCAATTTAAAGGACCATGTTAAAGAGGAGGCAGAGTTCCCATTTCATTTCACTTATCAGATGATAAATGATGCCCAGAAAGTGTTCCCTAGAGAAAATACTAAAACAGGTAAAATAAGAGAAGGATGCCTTAGAAAGCTGCTTCTGTGTGAGAGAGAACATTGCCCTACCAAGCTCTTTGCAAATATATATGCCATCATTTCTAGGTTCAATTGTAAGTGCAAGGAGAACTACCTCAAGATTTTGCTGCAGTGAACTAGTACAAAGAGACTCCAGAGAAGACACAGGCAGTTGCAGCTTCCTAGATTACTAGCTTCCTAGAGCAATTTGCAGAGTATGAAGTGGATCTGGGTAACTGTTCCCACCTGCACAAGTTTTGTGAGTATGTTCCTTACTTCTCCTGCTTTACTATTCTGTTTTCATTGAGAAGCACCAGCAACACTTTGGTGATACCCAGTCCTCCACAGACAGAAAAAGGCAGAAAGTGATTCTCCTTCCAGAATAAGCCCTGACTCATCCTGATGAGTCAGGCTATCGTTCATTAAAGTTAGTCTGATAACTTTGAATCTCCAACTTTGGCTGGGTGCACAGACCTTTTCATTGGCAAGTGCCAGAAGTTAACCCTCTGCACACTCATTAAAAACCATTATGACTTCGTGAAAACAGCGTGACCCAGGAATTTGCGCTGCCTTTAGGGGCTATAACTGATTCTTGTCTTCACTGTGCTCTGTAGGCCACTTTGAGCTCTGAAAGTGCATAGGAAATCACAAAGTACTTAATATCTACAACTCATAATTTTTGCCCTGATTCTCCTCTCAAATCTCTAAATAAACTATCATATGATCCACCAAAAAGCTGCCTGACTGCCACCCACCAAAACTGACCCCACTTTGAATCTGAGGGATTTCACTATGCCTTTATTTTGCTGGTGTTGTTCTGCTAACTGAATTCTCTAGCTGCAAATTACATTTGAGAAGATGTGCAAATATTTTAGGTGCACAATCCATATGCTGTAGATGACAAATAACAAAGTAGGAAAGGAATATCTGACCATAAAGCATGGCTTCAATGCTGAATTAAGAAGTTGAATAAAGTGACAGCTACCATCAAGCCTTATAGATATCTGATTCACCCTGCCAGTGAGTGCATTATTTCAAAGAAACATTTATATGGCATTTATCTTAGCTTACTCATCAGCTCCCATCAAATCAAGAGTGTCCCTACACTACAGGTTCTCTATCCTTAAACCTGTGAAAATTGAAAGGTTAAAGAGATGAAAATTCCATTAGGGATAGTGCAGAAATATAGGTTAATTACCTATCTATGCAGAAATATTTTTTTTGCCTAGAAAATTTTTCTGCAAAATCTATCTATCTGTGGTAGCTGACCTCTAAATTTACTATGCTCCTCTTCAGCCTTGGTTTTGAACAAGGACCAGTCCAACTAAGTCTGCTGTCTTAAGGGACTTCCCATGCATTTCTGATGGACGTTAGATGAGCCTTGCATTTCCTTCTCCTATCCATGGTGGCTGATGGAGGTGAGGGCTTAGTTTGTGGTCATCAGTACATGATGTTCAAAGCTAGAAGTACCAGAGTGAGCAACTAGATTCAGAGATGTTGAAATGAGATGGAGAGAGGCATTTGCCTTGAGAATTTGATGGAGCAAGGCATTATTCCCTTTCAAGTATGAGAAAAGCAGATGGGGGTTGGACTAGATGGTCTTTCAAGGTCCCTTCCAACCCCTGACATTCTGTGAGTTTTGAAGTCTGCTCCTCTCATGGAGGAAAAGGTGCTGGAATCTGGCTGGTTTGAGTCAGAGAGAATAAAACAGACAGTAAAAATGAGTGTGAATGAATGATTGGCCTGTCTTTCTCCTACATAAAAATACCATTATCTCATTTCATGTGCCACATGTTATTTACTGACTAGGTCGCTGAGAAGCCTGTGTGCTCCACAATGAATGCTGCTGCTGAAAGCACAAATGCTTTTTTTCCAGAGGGTAGATTGAGGCAGGAGTGGCTCTCCCCAGCAGTAGCTAGCACTGTTACTGGGGTTAAACATCTATTTAAGCTGCAGCAGCAGCAGGAAAAAAACCCTTATACTAGCACCTGAAACGCCCCAAAACAGCCTCAGACAGAATCACCAGATGGTAGGGGTTGGAAGGGACCCCTGGAAGTCCAACACCCCTGCTAAAACAGGGTCACATAGAGCAGGCTACACAGGATGGCATCCAGATAGGTTTTGAGTATCTGCAGAGAAGGAGACTCCACATCTCTGGACAGCCTGTTCTTCCTCATGTTCAGATGGAACCCCACTGTGTTCCAGTTTGTGCCTATTGTCCCTTGTGCTGCCACTAAGCACCACTGAAAAGAGTCTGGCCCCATCATCTTGGCACCTGCCCTTTAGATATTGATAAGCATTGTTAAGATCCCCTCCCAGCCTTCTCTTCTCCAGATGAAAACACAGCAGAGGTTTTAATAGCTCTGAGCTAAAACCTTGCTCTGTTGATGTAGGAGTGATTGTCCCACTAGCTGTAGGAGTTTTTGTCACAGCAGGGGTGGTTGGACTATATGACCTTAAAAAGTCCCTTCCAACTCTAACCTTTCTATAAACCTGTGATACTATTTTCTCTAGAACCAGCCAAGAGGTGTGGAGAGATGCAGAAAGTCAAACAAATCTTATTGTGTGTGGGAATTTGCAATGCAAAAACAATATCAAGCCTAACTCTGATATTCACCCATATTAAGGCAGAACAGAGGTCAACCAGCAATCCAGCTTCAACCAAAGCAAGACCTCTCAAAAACCAGGCTCCTGGCTCCAGCAGTAGAGATATATTTATTTATAGAAATAGAAAGTTTTAGGCTTTTCAAAACATTTCTCTGTAAACAGGGCCTTGGGTTCCACTGCATGATAAGGAAACATAAGGAATAAAAATAGGTAGAGAGCCCTCAGGGAAAGAAAGAAAAGTGAACATTAAATCTGTTTGTGAAAATGCTTTTCCTGTAAAATAATCTCTTTCAAGCACATTGGCAGCAGTTTGCTCAGCAAAACCCAGCAACCTCAGGAAGAGACAATTTTTGGAAAGATAATTAAACAAGAGGTCAAAACACATCTGGAGGAGCAGGTATGGCAATTACTTAGCCTCAATGCTTAACAGTAGCTGAGAGACAACTTTATACAGCACCCTTCTGGGAAGTTCAGGCTTCCATTTTTCTAGTCCAATGGTTTAACCTCTTCCAAACTAGCTGATATCTATCCTACAATGAAACAGCTTTTTCCCCTTGTAGCTAAACTAAAAAGACAACATGAAAGGCTTCCCAAACTGCAGGAAGTTGAAACTCCAAAACCTACCCAAGCATTTTACCTCTGTTCTGAACCAGGCTGTTTTTAAGTCATGTTATTTAGACTGAGAAAGTAGGCACAGTCACCTTCATGCCCATCAGTCTCCATCTGCACTGAAGGAAGTAGCTAGCTATAGTATCCTTCAATGACTTTTGCCATGGAATAGCATGGATTTCTGTGCCCAGGCAGTTTAACAGAGGGGAGACAGACAGGGGTGAGAAACATGGAGCCCAACAAAGGGAAAGATGGCTTAAGGATGGAGAGCTGCTCCAGTTCTGGCCTGCATCAGCAAACTCTCAGCTGCTTCAAGACACCAACCAGCTCAATGTTGACCTTGCTTTGAGCAAGAGGTTGGTCTAGGTGACTTCCTTAGGTCCCTTTCCACAAGACCTCTCTCCCCTATGGTTACAAAGAGCCTACCACACCATTGCAAACATGCCCAAAGAGGAGGAAAACCACCAGCAGGAAGGTGTTCATCAGCAACTTGCTGTTTACTAACAGGGAAGTGGGAGATGACTCAGGACCCCTGAGTCAGATCATTCCTGAATCAGCTTGTAGGGAGATACATCTTCTAGCCTCATGGGAATGAGCTGGCTCCTCCACTCATGCTATCTGTTGAAGGAGCAGCACTGGCACTAGGGAAGGCATGCCCATTCCTCCTGATGCAAGGGATAAAGGGCTGAAGCTGGTTGAGGAACAGAGAAAAATGGCAAACAGAAATTAGCACAAGGGGACAAATCTGCAGTCACCCTGCCTTCACCACTTGTTAGCTAGTCCTGCTACCCCAAGATATCGCTGAAATAATGGTGGATCCCTATTTGGAGGCCTTGGGGCGGTTTTTGTGACTCTTCACAGGGATGTAATAATACAACGCCTTTTGTATTGCACAGAAAAATCTACCAGGAATCACTCCAAGCTATCAAGCCAGAGTTGAGCCTTCACATTTACCTTTTTCCCAAAAAACATTTGGCTTCCCCTCCACAACAGTTATATATATCACAACTTTCAGATCAAAAGGGATGAGTACAAGAAAGATGCTTCCCCTGATGATTAATAATGAAGGCTTAGGTAGGAGAACTAGGCATCAGGTAATGCTAGCTGCTAAGTGGGCTGCCTGCTGTAGAGGCAATAGACCACAACAGTTGACCTAGTCTTCCCCAGGGCACCTGCCATTAGTCCTGAATGCACAGCTTGCCTTGTGTTGCCAGTCAAGAAGACAAACCCATGAACACCAGCCTCTGCAGAGCAGCAAAGTGAAGTGGTGTTATGCCAAGAAAGGCAGGCAGGGTGATTCAGAGTTGCTTTTAAATTACAGATTTCCTTCAAAGTGGCAGCCATCTGCAGTCACATAAGCTGCAAGACAAGTGCCTAGGGGAGACAACTCAGTTTCTTCACTAAATGAAGTGGAATAGGCACCTTACTCACTCTCACCCGCTCTAATTGCTACTGTTTCCATCAATTTTTAGGCCTCAATGTTGAATAAGAAATGGAGTTCCTATTTTAAAACCATCCTTGGTTCTTCACTCTGTGTAAAGTCAATGGGAAATAGGAAAAAAAAAAAAGTTACCTAAAACAGATTCCTGGAGATGCTCATTGCCTTTGACAGAGACCCAGATGGTGGAATGGGTTTCTGTCTCCATGGCTGAAGCCACCCTATTTTCCCCACACTATCAGATTTCAGGTGTTTAGAAAGAAATGGTCTTTGAACCTCCAGCCTAGCTGGAGCCACAACTCTTCCCAATACATCATTTTTGAATTCCACATCAATGCTAAATGCATATAGAATTTTCCAGCAATGGCACCTGACCATGACCTCTCTTCCAATAACCATTCACTCATACTCTTGTGTGAAGATGACCCTCTTCAACTTCCAGGATCTTGCTAGAGTTTTATCTGCTGTACTGAAAAGGTTCCCCTTACAACCTTTTGTTCTAGATATGGAAAGTTAAGACTTGATTTTTTTTAGCATGCAACTGTGATTCTAACAGCTTAGCAAATTGTTCAGGTTTCTCACAATAAGGAATGTTAATCAATTCTATTATTTTGGAAAATCTTCTTAGAAGGGACCCTGATTAACCCCAGCTCCTTCTGCTGACCTAGACAGAGTATTTATATAGCAATTATATTACCAGAGAGGCAATGTCCTCTTCCCAGACTGTATGCTCAAGAACCACACTAATCTTCTGGCTACAGATAAACTCATATTCAGCATATTTTTCCACTGGCTGTTCTTCACCATCTCTCCCCATGGCATTGTCCCAACTTGTGAGCTGGCATCTCATTGCCAGTGCCATTTCCACTCAGCTGATAAGTTATGGCAATGGAGAAGAAGATGAGCCTTGGAGAGCACCCACTGTACCAGTGGCTGACAAAGATTGTTTGGAGGACCATTGGTTGGGAAGCTTCAAATCCATATAATAAACACAAAATTCATTTTCATGCTCTCTAGTTCCTTAATGTAAAGGGCTCTCTGGTACCAAATTATGTGTCTTGCAGAGGTCTGTGTATATTCTGTTTTATTAATCCAAGTGTTTTCATCAACCAAATTTGTAATCTCACCCAAAACTACTACATCAAGCTCCTTCAATGAGATTACATTCCCCTTAACCCACAGTAACAAAGCACAGTTTTTCCTCCTATGATTCACTATTCAGGCTAATTCTTTGAGGTTCCTTTCAGATGATATCAACAGTCCAGAAAATTTGTGATTCTTTGCATACATTCAAAATCCAACTAGTTTAGTCACTATTTTATTTGCATTTGCTTGAAGCATAAACACCAAAGACTTAAAAGCATCCCTATCTGGAGCAGGTAAAAAAACATATTAAAGAAAAAGACAGAAAAAGAAAACAACAAAAAATATAACTCCTTCCCTCTGCATCTCACTTGCAAACCTAAACCAATTTTTATTTCAAAGCACTGGCTGTTTTCTGCCATTACATGTACCACAGAATTAGAGGATAGAAGACTGCAGAGATCTGCTCCAACATCAGTCTGTGGAATGTAAAAGGAAGAAACAACTGAGGCTCCTGACAGATTATTCATGCATTTAAGCATCAGCAGAATGAGGGTACATAAAATTTGCAGGAAGGTAGAAACAATGGATAGAAACAAAGCTTACTTGTGGCTCTGCACAGAGTTCTTTTTCAGAAGAGCCTGTTTTAGTTTTGAGTGGCTGTTTTTTTTAGAAGAATTTATCAACAACAAGATATGCTTAACATTAATCATGTATGTCAGGCTCTGCAGAACATTTCCATATCTTCGGGTCTGTGTGAAAATGCTACAGAAAGACCCCCACTGGAATAAGTCTTTGATCAGGCTGTAATGCTGTTTCTACTCATGAAGGTGAATCAGCAACCAGCTCAGCTCATTGAGCTTTTATTTCTACAGTTGAGAACCAAAGGCCTCAAAGATATGCAATCAACTTCACTACAAGATCAGAAGTAAAGGACTGAGGGGCTCTGAGGCTAGCTACACAATCAAAGAGATATTGCCATTTTGCTTCTCTTTTGTTTTGCAGATCACCTTCTTCAGGGACTTGGACCAATTCTACAATTGGCATTGGGCCTTTCCACCCAAAACCCACTTCCTTTAATGAGCATAGGGCAGAAGCCTAGATGACTTTCTACTGTGGTCAGAGATAAGAGTTGTGTCACCTACTACCCCACTCCCAGGCTGGCTATTTTGCAGATTAAATTTTAGCTCCTATTCAATATAATCACATCTTCCTTTACTACTGTTTACTACTGCATAGACAATTATTTTAAAGACTATTTTCTTTTCCTTTTTTTAAAGAAAGAAGTAATACAGGTAGTTCAACGAGTGCATGAGAAAATCTAGTTTCTTCAGACTTCCCAAAGCTCAAGTTATTTTCCTCTGAGATTGCAGCAGGCTGTTTCCAGCATAGCTAAAGCAAGAGCAAAAAAGAACTTAAAATAGAGCAATAAGCACCCAAGGGCCTCACATCTGCAAGTGAAGAACATGAAGTACATGAAGAACTCAATTTAGGGAGCACCTTGGTGGATGTTCTCAGAGAAATACCACCATGGCTTCTACAGGGTCAAGCCATGATGCAGAACTACAAAATCTGAGGGTAAAAGAGGTTTAAGGGAGGAAACAAAACCAAATCCCATTTGTAGCTGTACTAGGTAGGAGACAAAAATGCCAATCTTTTTTCCAAGCACTGTAATCTGACTTGGAGACCTTCTTTAGAAATGGCATTTGCTCTTCATTTTAATCAAATGGTTGATTTTCCCCCTTTGAATGGGGCTGAGCCTTTTAACATTGCTGTGGAGTAGACACACTGGTAATAAATATTTAAAGACTCAAAGCTTTAAGTGAAAAGAAGGATTTGTTGGATAATATTTCACTTTCCTTAAACTGTTTGTTCACCATTAAAATTGAAAATTTTAATTTTATGGTGATTGCTCAGAGAGCTGATGTTCAAACTCTTCCCCAAGAAACCCAAGAGCCAGGAAGGCAGTCTATAAATAACTGCCTTGGAAATAAACTTCTGGACATAACCCAGATCAGATTTTCAAGTGTGTTGTAAATTACCCACAGCCACAGTATAGGTCAAAAATATTTACTAGCATTGAGCTTCATTCCTCAGAATCACCTCCCAGGAGTATTTTAAACCCAGAGCAGATGATAGGGAAGTCTGTGGTTCAATTCTTCTTGCCCTCAGCCCCGGGTGGTTATTTACTCCTGTGCTCACACAGAAGAACTGTCCTTGGTCTTGCACTAGTGCAAATGTCCATAACAACCAGAAGCATCATCTGAATTTTCTGTTCTATTAGTACCAAAAGATTGCTTGTGATTAAAGACTTCTCTCCTCTCTTTTAGTTTAAAACCACTACCCCTTGTCTTGTTGCAACAGGTCCTGACAAAAAAAAAACAACCAAACACAAAACCCACCAAAACCGTTCCTATCTTTCTGATAGTCCCCTTTATTTAGTGAAAGGCTGAAATAAGATCTCCCTGAAGCCTTTTCTGAGCTGAACAACCTCAGTTCTCTTGGCCAGTCTTCACAGGAGAGGTGTTCCATCCCTCTGATCATTTTTGTGGCCCTCCTCTGGTCCCACTGCAAGAGGTTCATGTCTCTCTAGTGCTGAGGGCCTCAGAGCTGGGCACTGTACTCCAGGTGAAGTCTCATCGAAGCAGAATAGAGGGGCAGTATCACCTCCCTTGAGCTGCTGGCTACACTCTTTTGATGCAGCCAGGGGCATGGTTAGCCTTCTGCACCGCAAGCAGAAGGCAGGGTAACCCAGTAGCATTGTCAAGTTCTTCTGGAGAGGTTGACTCCAGTCACTTGTGCAAGGCACAAAGAGAGTCATTTGCTTCTATGAATTAATACCTGAACTCCCACTGAAGTTTCTACTCTGTGAGTACAATTCTACATTCTTTTTTTCTAGGGTGAAAGTAATTAAGGTTGTTGATTTATAAAGTCCCACATCCCTGATGCCTATCTGCTGTGCCCACTGTGAAACTCAGGCACACACAGTCCCTTTTTTTATGCCTGGAAAGTTCTAAATATGCTTCAGACACTGCAGCAAACCAACCATATTTTCAATAGAGAAAGTATTAGAAGAAAAATCTTGGAGACCATTCAGAGGTGGTGACCTGGCTAAACTGCTGAAGGGAGGATAGGTCCTCACGGGTTCACTGCACAAACTACCAATGGGATTGGTGTGAAGATTGTGAAGTCTTGCCAGGTGGGGCTGAAACAGGCAGTGCTATCATGTCACCAGACTGCCAGTCACAGAGCTTTGCAGCAAGGTGGCCCATTAATAGAGTGCCAAAGACATAGCCCAGTCAATCAAACTGTGCTGGCATGAAAGGGTGGCAAATCTGGCTGAAAATCTACAAGATCAAGGGGAAGATGATTTGTGTTCTTGTCTTTCATTCTTTGCACAGTGCAACCTTCGCTGGAAAGCTCAAAGCCTTGAAGAGAAGGAACACTCAGGTCCATCTGCATTTCCAGGAAGAGCATACATGGTGTTTAGCTGTCAAATCAGGATTCATAGCTGGGAGCTCTGATGCTTTCTGAAGGAGCACACAGCAGCAGCTCCTCATGTTTCCACGAGTTTGACACAGCTTTCAAGATAAAAAGCTGATGTGAAGAAACACCCATCAAAAACCCTTGGGAGATGCTTTTTGTGATTTCTAGGATAATCCTCTGCAGTTTTGAATATGATCTAAGCCTGAGCTGTGGAACTCATGCATTTTTTCCAATGAGACAAGTCTCTTAGAAAGAGTCTCATGTATTAGACATTGCATCGCTTAACTAGTTGTATTTCCATGTGCATGTGAGATATTTCACTTGATTTAAGAAACTGGCAATATGCTTCAACTCAGACAGTATATTCATAATTAGTTATACAACCTTAATTGCAAAGAAGGCTAGCCAGAACAAGACAGAGAATTTTCTTTATGTAGGATAGGGATGTTGGTTTTTAAGGTTACTTTAGTTTAAATTAGTTTAAATGCAAAACTCTCAGAACATTCGCAGTAAATTTAAAATTGGCTACTTCAACTAAAATCCAATCAGTAAAAATCTGATGAAGCATCATTGTATTCTCTACAGTTACCTTTGTTCCAGCCTCACCTGCCCCCTTGCATCCTACTCTCCATCCATCCTCTTACTATCAAGGCTCCCAACATCTTCTGAACAAAGAATAGGCCTGATGCAGCAACTCTACAGACACCAAACAAATATTGACACTGAGGTGTCACTTTCCTATTGCACCTGCAGCATAGGTGTGTACATTCCCTGTTGTGTCAACACAAGGAGTAAGACACTTCAAAGTCCAGCCATATCTCCAGCATCTGACCTTTTGGGTTTCTGAGCCTCTAGAAGCACCTCTTTCCTGCAGCAATAGAGTCTGTAGTCTCAGACTTGGCAATCCAGATTAGGAGATTGAATTCAGAAAGATGAACCCAAGCTTCTGTGTATTCATAACACCAGAGACTGGAAAACCCACCTGCAAATTGTCACGGCAGATCTTATGTCAGCAGGTTCCTTCTTTCATCAGGGAGGTGACTCCATTGCACAGCAGTGAAAAATCACCCCTCTGAAGCAGCTACTAGGTACACAACTACCAACCTTCTTGAATTTTCAAAATAGTGCCCAAGTATTGCAGGGGAGTTTGGCTAGCTCTCTTGGTGAGTTTGGCTCCAAATTAACCTTCCTAGCAGTGTGCTGTTGGCTTTGTTAGAACTGGCAAGTCAGAGCATCCAACCATTAGTGAATGCTGTTAGCAAGAAAGGAACACCAGGGCACTAGGTCAGAGGAACAGAAAAGAAAACCCAAGTAGGTCAGACTCACTAGGAAGGCCAATTCAGTCTTAACTACTCATCACATTATACACCTCTGATGGTCCTGGGATTTCAGGAGAAAAATTGCTGTGTCTCCCTCTGGAATCAGAGTGGTGGTTTCATCCATCATATATATTGATATGAGCAGATAATAAAAAGGAATATATGAAATATGACATAATTCTCTGAATATGTCAACTATCAACCGCTTCTTCCAGAAGGCCCAACAGTTATGGGGAGAGCTCTCAGCTTTTCTAGTTCCCTCCCAAAATAATCAGCTGGAAGGGGGCTTCTAAGACCATATGTATTATGCAGAGGACAAGCTTCTGTACCACTGCTTCAAGTACCTATGACTTGGGGAGCTGGCTGGTGGTATCAATTAAGGATACACACGTTAGAAGTATCCTTATCTCTTCTCTGCATATCCTCCCCTTAGATTTTAATGTTAATACCACAGAGAGTTTGGTCCCTAAACCAAGATGTCCCAAAAATAAAGTTTGACATGTAGTGTAAGCTGTCAGTCAAGGCCCTTTTCTGGTCAACAGAAACTGAGAGAACAAGAGAGACACCTTCCTCCTTCATCAACAGACATCAGAGCAAGGCAAGACAAATCCTCTCTCATGTATGAAGAAGGAAACAAGCTCCCTCTGCTAGCTTGATGCCACTGACTAGAGTTAACTTCACTCTACCAACAGAGTCCTGGTCCAGGACACTTCACTACTAATACCATCAGCAGATGGGAGCAATGGGGTTGCTTGAGGAAAGAGAAACATCTTTCAAAGATCTGTTTCAGAGCAACCTCCAGAAGTCTCATTCATGTCAGCAAGCCTGGGGCAGAACAAGCCTCTTCTCCACACAGTGGCTAGCCTGTTACAGGGGTTGTGTCATCTCATGCCAAGACACTGTGACAAGCTAGCTTTTGAGATTCTATTTATTTTCCTTCTTGCTCTGTACGATGAAGTTTGAGCTTGGTGATCTTCCTGATCCATCAAAAACTGCAAGAGCTGCTGCCTCCTCTGAGCTTTGTTCCATTGCTTTATCCAGAGTTTAAGGTGGAGATGGCAAAAATCTAAATTTAGAGTAACTTCAGTAGCATGGTGCATTTACCTCTGTTTGCACTCTGCTCTCTGGAAAGATGATAACCAAACCAAATCCAGATTTCCTTTTAATATGGCCTATTTTAAATCAAACTGCAAAGAGAGATATTAAAGCTGCTACTATGAAACACACTGCTCCATGAATTAATAATTGTGTTTACCTTCCACATTGGGAAATTTTTGCCTGTGTTGCTTTCTTCCTGCCACTTAACGTGAGGAGCTTTCATTCGAATGAGACTATTTCAAAGCACTTTCACACTCATGTGGAGTCAGGAACTTGTTTACTTTCTGACAGTTATTTACTTCCTGTAAATATTTCACAGCCACAGGATCTCCCAGATGAAAGCAGAGTTTGCTCTGTGCTCCTGTTCAGGAGCCTAATTAAAAACTGAATAAAATGGGAGGGTCGGAGCGAAAGCGCTAACAGCAATGGATGTGTCTGGAGGGAATTCAGCAAGGGGAGCCTGTTTCTTGGCACAAGTATTGAAGTCTCTGCATAAAAGCTGTAGAAAAAGGCCCAGCACAGGAACTGAAAGCCCTGAGATAGATAAAGGGAGCAGGGGAGAGGCTTCCAGAGGCATGAGAGCTATGAGCCAACACTGCTCCTGCACAAACTGTATGCTGCCATCGCTGAAGAGTGGTCCTGGTTGCTATTGCACATCACCAAAGCCAGCCACCTCCTTTTGCCTGAATACTCACCTCACAGCACAGAACTGAAAGCAGCAGCAGCAGCAGCGTCTCCCTGTGCCTGCAATCCCAGCAGTCCAGAGCCACCACCACAGGGACAAGGCTTCTGCTTTTCACCTGTGAAAGCTGAGGGCATCTCCTCACCTAGGGTAGGTCACAAATCCCACTGATGTCCAAATACACCTTAGTATCTCTAGAGGCTATGGGACTTCTGGCAGAATTAGTACTTTCTCCAGTATGTTGATGACTGCAATAGAATGACAGGTACTGCGAAGGACTCCATGGCTGTGCTGCCTCTATATTTGGGCGACTTCCCATAAACACTGCTCCAGAAAAAGCCAGGGACTTCAAAGTAATCAAATAAAGAAGGAAAAATAAAATAAAATAAAGATCAAGCATTACTTTCCCTGTGGTTTTTGGGTTTGGTTTTGTTTTTCTCAGAAATTACTTGTTTGCTCTTGGTTAAGGAAAGATTACTTCCCATATCTGAGTGGATGGCAAGGGCAAATTGCAATGTGCTTAAGGTTTTGAGCGAGGATATTTCACTTAAAAGAGTGCATTTGGAGACAAGGGAGATTATGAACAATCCTTTAACATGATCCTCAAGCCATCACGCTGTTTAACATTATTGATCAGAGCAGCCAGAGCACATTTTAAAATGAAATCTATCAGATTATAATGGAAATAGCTTTCTTGTTCTAATTTCTCATAAACTTCATTTTGCTTTGCAGCAGAAAGTGTCTCTGAAAGACAGAATCACAGAATCATTAAGGTTGGAAGAGACCTCTAGGATCAACTACAACTGTCAACCTACCACCACCATGACATTAAACCATGTTCTTAAGTGCCACATCTATATGTTTTTTAAACATCTTCAGAGACAGTGACTCCACCACTTCCCTGGGCAGCCTGTGCCAATGCCTAACAAGTCTTTCTGTGAAGAAATTTTTCCTGCTATCCAATCTAAACCCTGGTGCAACTTAAGACCACTTCCTCTTGTCCTTTCACTGGTAACCCAGGAGAAGAGACCCACCCCCATCTCACTACAACCTCCTTTCAGGTAGTTGTAGAGCGAGAGAAAGTCTCCCCTGAGCCTTCTCTTACTCAGACTGAAAAACCCCAGTTCCCTCAAGGCTCCTCATAAGAGGACCCTTCACCAGCTTCATTGCCCTTCTCTGAACACACTCCAATTCCTCTATGTCTTTCTTTGTAGTGAGGGGTCCAAAACTGAATACAGTATTAGAGGTGCAGCCTCAGCAGTGCTGAGTATAGGGGGACAAGCCCAAGGTGGTGGCCCTGCCAGTAGCACATGGCCCTCCACCCCTGCAAGCTCCTTCTGCCTCTGACACAAACACATATTGAGCAGCCACAAGTGTGTGTGGTGGTCCTTTTCCAGCAAAAAAAAAAAAAAAAGGATATTTCAACAAAAATGCCCCAAACCTGACACCTCAAACCAGAATTTATGTCTCCTAACAGTTCATTGCTGCAGAAAGTCATTTTGGTAAGAAGGAGCATGGCTTGGGTGTGTATTTTAAATGGCCTCCTTTGCAGATGCAGAACATCAAGTCAAAATATGCCCAGGTCTGACTGATGCCATCCACATAAAGAACAAAGCTTTCATCTCCAAAGTGCCCATGGTGAGGACTGCAGCTCTGGGGAATTTGTTTGTAAAATAAATAAAAAGAAGTATTTTGCTTTCAATTTAATGCCCCCAGAAGTTGACAACAATAGTAGAAAATAGAAATTATTTGTATTAATAGCCTTGTTTGTTCTAATGACGTTGGCATTTTCTGTGAAGATTAATTAGCAATAATGTTGCAAACACTATTACAAGTGAAATATGCACCATAAACCAAAACTAATTTGAGTGACCTATGTTCTAAAGTAAAATATTTACAATAATGAGATTCTAATTATCTTTTGATATGGCAGGCCATTCTCTACACTCCTCTTTATTGATACGATATGTATTGTTTCAGTACTTTAGCTCAATTTATTTTCTCACATTTGCATTTTCTCATGCACAGAAAATGAGAGATGATCATTACCTTCTTCACTTTGCATTCAATTTACATCAACAGCACATTACCTCATCCTAACTCATTTATCTACCACAGAAATTTGATAACAAAAGCTACTGTCAGTGATGAATAAAGATCATTTCAAAGAGAGCAAGAAGAATCAAGATGAATTATAGCTTTCAGGGCCTTTTGTTTGCTCAAGAAAGGGAAAATACAGGATTTTTTCCACCTAGGCAACACAGATCTCACAAGGCTGTAGCTCACATTCAGCATCTCATGTTTACCTGCAGTTGATTGGTCCTTTCTGCATACAAAAGTAACTCCAAATACCCATGCAATCATAAATGTCTCTCCCATTTGCTGCACAAAGGTACAGTTTTAATTTTTTTGGAGAGAGTACACAGAATTTATGGTTCATAAGCCCAAGCAAACACTTTAACAACTACCCAAGGGCTATTGTATCCTCATAGCAACTAATAGCTCTCCAGCCTGTGAGCCACAGCACATCCAGCACAATGCATACCTTGCCTCTCACCGGATGGTGTTAACCTGCTTGTGAGCACTTGCAGTGCTGTGAAATGTGCCATGGGATTCCCTTGCATTGACAATAGCAGAATATCCATCTTGCTTTGCTGAGAACTAGTCAAGCCTGCCAGCTCCCCTCTTCTAGCTCTTCTGCCTTAACAAGCCATCAGAGTATGCTAGCCTTTTGCTGCTCATCTGGAGCACAGTATTAGAGTTAAGCCAATGCTAAAAGGCAATAGTACTACCACCACACTCAGAAATGGAGTTCTGCTTTAAAATACCTCTGTTCAAGACCTTTCTGTAATGGGGCAGAGCATTGCAAGCCCCAGATGTGCAGGGGTGCAATGGTGAATTTTAGTTCTGCCCTGTGCACGGAGTAGCAGGGGGGAGAAGCAGAAACTGAGAAACAGGTTTTGAGGAACAGGTCATTGGCAGACAGCCCACAAGCCCTCCCCAGAGTGGGATGAATTATTTTAGCCTACTTTCCCTGCAGCTACTCAAGGAAGGAGGTGGTAGAAGGAGAGATTTGACCTTTCCAGAAGTGAATGTTTTGTTTATTTTCTTTTGCAATATTCAGTATTTTTCAAAAAGCAATTACTCTCCTTGAAATAGCTCTTCATACTCTGGGAAAGTTAAAAAGGAAAAAATGGGGTTTAAAAGTTGTAAGTAACCCACTATTAAATATGAATGGTTTCCTGTGAAAACCCACTCTTCCTTTTCTGTATAAAAGACTGGTGGAGATTTTTCCCTCTTGTTTCATTTCCTCCATCTTCCCTTTCTTTCAGTCTGCTCTTTGGGCCAGTGTGGATCAGGAGTAGCCTGTGAAACTGCCCTGAGTGAAGGCTGTCCTGCAGCCAGGAGCCTGCACATTCCCCCTGCTCCAGAACTGGCATTTTATCAGCACATCCCCACACACTGTCCAAGCCACCTAGTAGCAGGTTCTTTCAAGTACTTGTGGCTTCAAGTACAGGACATAGAAAACTCCATGTGTTTCCTGGGTTTTCCCCAGCAGATCTAGATGATGGACCAACAGTCTTACCCAACTTCATCCAGGCTTTTAATGAGATAACCTGTGTGAAACCATGCTGACTGACATAGCCCTGCTCCAAGGGCATCTAGTGCTCAAAAGGAAATAGCACCTGTAGGGTCATCTTCAGGGGAATTGTGCCAGCTCTTCTGGATGAAACATGGACCATGCTGAAGCCTTTGAAAATGCTATTGTGGACTTTTATACAGCCAGCAACATCAGCTGGAAGAAGTTCACCAAAGCTGAATTAATTTACTCTTGTGCCATGCTCAACCCCCACACTTGGCAGTAAGATCTTACAGGGCAGAAGATGAGCCCAAGGGATTAAATAACCTGGAAGGTTTCTTACACATGGACATGCCCCCTCCACTAACACCCCTATTGCCATTTCAAGCTTCAGCTGGGCACCTTAAATTAAAGGGTTACCCAGAGTAAATAAACACGTGCTTGCACTTTGGAACTATTGACTGAGCTCCACAATCTGAACAATTTGTCAGTAAGAGGTTTGGGCAGTGGGAAGAAGATGGCAAATATCCCCTTCCTCCTCTCCATTTGTCTTCTGGGAACTTGTCTTGGTGCCGAAAGTACAAGTGAGTTCATTTAAAACCTAGCACGTCCTTCAGCTTTGGGGGTGTGGGGGGTACTGGCACAGGTGAAGGGACAGCTTGTCACTTGATGGTGGGACAGCTTGTGCACCTCAAAAGACACAAGAGCTCAGAGGGATTGCTGTATTTCATAGGTCCTCGCTTTAAAGTTCTAGTTCTTGTCTTGTGGATGAAATAGTAGTTTTTATGGTGATTTTACACAGAATGTGTCCTAGGGATTCATTTTAAGAATGGGGGTTTTCATAAATTTTTGCAACTTTTAAGCTTTCAGAGCTTGATTCAGCCATCTTAGAATGCATGCACTCACACTGGGAAGGAAAAAAAAAGAGGAGACCATCGCTGATGGAGTAACATCCACACCTCTGCCTGCACTCCCTCTTTGTCCTGGGGTACAAACAAGTGCTCACATCCATGAAACAGCCACTGGATTTGCCACTGCAAGAATTGTTTAAGGCCAAGCTCAGTGTGAATTTAACAAAGACTGTAACAAGCAGCCAAAATTGCAGACAAGATAGAGCAGTTGATGGATGTGGGCAATCACACATAGTAATGCAGGCTGTTGCTTGATTTATCTGTAACAGCAACAGTTCCAGCAGAGGCTGGTTCACATCCAGTGTGAGTAGTTGTTAGGTACAAGGCTAGCCTTTCTTCTTCCATTAAAACATTGCAAGTAACAGGCTAAAAAGTTTTCCAAAATGTTTGCTTAGCAGTGAAAAGTGGGCACAACCTCATATTGTTGCCACCATCCACCCGAGTGTACCTCCTAGAAAATACAATACAGAGCTGCCAGGCCAGGTCTCACCCCACAGCCCCTTGTCCCATAGACCCATCTCACACTCAGGTACTAGCTCAGAAGTTAGTAAGTCATGTGTGGGGATGTTCTTGGTGTGAGGATGTTTTCCAGCCACGGTGAACACCATGCCTGTGACCCCATGGGGCCTGCAACCTTCAGTTCAAATCAAGTTTTGCTGGTAAAGCAGCATGTGGGATCAGCAAGCAACTGAGAAAGCCTGGGGGGATCTAAGGGGGGCAAAGCTGCATTAATTAAAATGTGTTGTCTCCATTAAATGGGTTAAATAAGGCAGATGGCTGGCACATCCCACTGGGAAGAGAAGGAGGAGTGGGTCTAACACAGCTGCCTCACTTAGCACAGGGCAATGCGTGGCTGCACCCACATCAGGTTCTCCAGGCTCTAAGCACATGGAGAGCCCAACAGTGTTACAAAAACAAGGCAAGTGGCTCCAGCATTCTCACATGGGCATTTTCTGCCCAGCTTGGGGACAGGCTGGAGGCTGAGCCCTATGCCCATGGGGAGAAGAAGAGGAAAGGTCTCCTTCAGTGAGGCTGTGCCTCCCCAGCGTCTCCATGCTCTCAGCCTCCCTTTCAGGTGGGGAGGGTTGCTTACAGGTGTACATTCACGTTCCACAACAACCCTGCATCTAGGAGGGAACCAGCCACTTCACAAGGGCTGCAGTGTTTGAACCAAGCCTGGTTTCTTCAGAGGTCACTGCTTTACCTATCAATATCTACTGTCAAACAATGCAGTTAAGGTAAAAACCACACTAGCATGAGGAAGCAGAAGTGCCAGCTTGCTGTGCAATGAGTTAAAGCACTGCAAAAATTAACTCAGTCTCTTACAGAGATCTTTAGGTGAAGGGACTGGTTACACTATCAGTGGCATTGTGTAAATCAGAGCAAACCACCTTGATCTCCTTAGAGTTCAACAAAACTGAACCTCTGCACGTTCAGAGAGGCTGGGATCCACACTGGATTAAAAACAGAAGTTAGTCATGAAAAGGAATGAGCGGCTAGTACATCCCTTCACTCTCTTCTCTGCCTGCCTGGCTGAGCTCATGCTCTCCTTAACCCTCAAAGGGCCCAGACCCCTTCCAGCACAGAGATCCCAGATAAGTGATCGTGTCAAGGGTGGCCACCAGGAGCTCCAAGAAGAGCTGCTCTACTGTGCCATCTGGTGACAAAAAGAGACATGGCTGAGAGAACTAAAGGAGGGTGGAGAGATAAGGCTGGGGAGGCAAAGCAGGAAAATCCTCTGGGTGAATAATTTTTAAGGTGGTAGGATGGAAGGAAAGTGCTCAGCAGAGATGAGGGTCTCCGAGAGGTGGGTCAGGAGCAAACCCTGCTGGGTGGCTACCATGGGGAGGCTGCAGCTGCTGACCCTGCTGATGGAATGCCTGGCCTTGCTGGGAGAACGTTTATGGTAGCAATGTGACAAGACTGCATGCCCTTGTGTCCTTAACCAGGGAGCCACCATGGGAAGGCTCGTGGCCACTGTGGACACCCCACCTAGACTGGGGGCCTCTGCAGCACCTGCAGCTCTCTGCCCAGGAGTCTGGCTAATAAGTTGAAGGTAGATGCACATCATCTCATTGATCTAGCTCAGGGGGTGAGGAGAGCTCTTGTCACCCCTCCTGCCAGCAAGAAATCGTGGTACCCAGGTGCACGGGCAAGGACGAAGAGCAGGGACAGAAGCAAATGGCCCATGGCTTCCAAGGGCTGCAGCTGCTTGCAGAGGCAAATGGCCTTTCACAGCCAAAGCAGTTAAAGCAGGACAATTTCTGCATCCAAACAAGACCTCACCAGGCACTGCATGGAAAAGCCTATTGTTTTCCCTTCTCAGATTAGCTTATTCCAGTCTGTGCATCTGTGATTGGAGACACTCACACTGTCTGCTCTAGGGTATTTCAAGCATCAAAATTCAGTGCTCCAAACCACCTTCTGCCCAACAATCATTTCTGTCTGTCAACTACTTTGTGTCTTAGTTCTCCAGATTTGATTCTCTGGGTTACACTTAAGTTAGATGTCAAAGAAAGCACAAGTAGATGATAACACTCCTGAAATGCCCCTGCCCATGGGGCAATGGAGGGGTGAATACATGAAAAGGGCTTGCTTTCTGGGAGAACAGAGCCCTGACAGCCCATCCCAGCTGCATCACAGGGTGCTGTGTGCTCCTCTCTAGCCCCTGCTTCTTTTCAAATTGCAGTCTTCATGGAGAACAAAGAGGCAAGCTCGGTTCTGCAGAGGCAAAAGCGAGCCAATTCAAACAGACTGGAAGAGGTTATTCCTGGGAACCTCGAGAGAGAATGCATAGAAGAGAAATGCAGCTTTGAAGAAGCCCGAGAAGTGTTTGAAAACACAGAGAAAACAGTGAGTATCACTGCTGCAAAATGGGAACACCTTGTTCCCCCCAGCCAACACCTCTATGAGCCTTATGGGTGAGCAGACACACAGAGGGAAGGAGGAATGAACTGCAAGGGGAAAACCTGGGAGGCCAAGTGAAGCATCTATTGTGTTTTATATTCTCATTTTTGATCCACCTGTTGGGCTGGGGAACTGCTTTAAAGGTTTGTTGGCCACCATTTGGATTATGGATGTGGTTGTTTTCCTGCAAGTCTTTTGTGCTTTAGTTTTGGTGTTGTTCCTTTACTACTTCAGTCAGGCAGTGCCCAGAAATTACAAATCAAAGGAAACTGGTTTTTTTGTTTGTTTTTTTTTCCTTTGCAGATGGAGTTTTGGAAAATATATATTGGTAAGAGCTGCTTTCTTCATGTTCAAATGCATAATATTCCCCCCTCAATGCATAAGTAGCAGATGTTTATTGAAACAAATGTATTCCAGCATTCAGAAACTGTGTTATGACAGAGTTAGTCAGAGTCATGCACCCTAAACCCTGCAGCAACTCAGCCTGGGCCCAACTCATTTGTCTACAAATTGTAAGCCCAAAAACCCTCACAATACTTAACATTTTCTTCTTCAAGCAGGTTGTTTTTTTTGAACAAACTTCTAAAAACTCACAAAACAAAACCAGGTTACACAGACCAACTGGATCCACTGGGTCCAGGTCACACTCGGGGCTTCTAGTTTCAGCCCTAGTATATGGTAAAACAAGACAGCAATAATTAACACCCCTTCAGCAGACAGCAAATGCTCTGTTCTCAGAGATCTCCAGATAAGGCATAGACTCATGCAAGCACAGCATGAATCCCTAGAAATGCCATATTAAAGTGAAGCCTCTACATGATTATAGCAATCAGATGTCTGCAGTACACACCAGTGGTCCCAAACCCTTGCTACTCCACCATTTTCTTCCCACCACCTGTTTTTTCCCTTCCAGCCTCTATTCCCAACCCTCCTCAACCCTTACCAAGAAGATTTCAATGTCCACTTACACATCTGAAACTAATTTTAAGGACATTTGAATAAGTGAGCTGCTTTGTAGATTGGCAAAGTGCCCAGAACATCTCACTAAAAAGCCTTAAATAATTCAGATTATTCTGTCCAGACTGTAAACCTTAAGAAGTTGTATTTGCATTGTAGGACCATACTTTGAAAAAAGAACAACCTGTGAAACTCAACATTGCATTTGTTTCCCTGCCACTGTGACCAATTAGCTCTTCAAAATTAATGAATGCTCTATATTCCCCTATCATCCAAAGCACCTGGCTTACTATTCAGCTTACAAACTCCTGTTCCCAACACGTGCAGCCTGTGGGAGCTCACCCCTTGCACAGCACCCAAGTGGTACCAAGCCCCCGACTGCCCTCACCAGGCAGCAACAGCCTTGATCCACATCTGATGTGCAAAAGTCAACATCCTGCCTCAGACTAGACAAAACCATTTTGTCCCTGTTTGCAACCTACCTTTTGCACTCCAGCCCATTTCTGAAAGCACCATTAACAGCCACAGTTACTGACAGGACAAAACCACATCAAGGCGTTTCCTTTGTCCCTTGTCTTTGCATTACCATTTCAAAGCACACTTCACTGACTTCCAAAGTGTTAGATCACTCATTTTGCAATACTGGGTATTTTTATTAAAGCCTCAGCATCTCAGTTGTAGGCAACTGTAAAAATAGAAGTCCTGATGTATAAGGAAACATCTAGACCAGTTAATAGTAGTACAAGACGTAGAAAGAACAATGACCAAGGCTCTCAATCCTAATACATAGAGAGGTCTCCAAACCCAAGAGGACAGGCCTAAACCTTCAGACAACAAGGACAGTGTGTGTTAAAGTAATCCAGATTAGGAAATCCAAACCACCCTAGAGGAAGCAAACCTTCTAGCTTTGTCAAGACATGAGGTCCTGTTGAGATATTGCATGAGGGATACTGTAGAGGAGTTCTGCTGAAACAAGCAGAATTAACCTACACAGGACAGGGTACATGGTGAGGATCCTGGGTAAAGCACAGTTGCTGGTGTTACCCCTGCAGAGGTTGTCTGTTGTACACTTGGGAACTAGGATCTAACTTACTTTCCATTACTAAGTAGGAAGGTGTGCAGTCTCTTGTTTTGCAAGGAGGCTTACACAGAGCAAGGTGCCAGCAAGTGGTCAGCACTAGCCATGGTGGACACTCATGGTTGTTAATTCTCCTGTCTTCTCTCCAAGATGGAGACCAGTGCAGCTCTAATCCATGCAAAAATGGAGCTGTTTGCAAGGATGGAGTAAGTTCCTATGTGTGCTGGTGCCCAGCCGGGTACGAAGGCAAAAACTGTGAGATAGGTATGTATTGGGGGCTTATGTGTGTGGCTGTTCTACTCTACTTAAAAAGTTCATTGGATCCAAGTGGGCATAGAGTTTTATCCTGCTAGAAGGCTGTCACAGACACATTTTCCCTTGCTGTAAGGCACTGACTGCATGAATGTGCAAATTTAGCCTGTTGGGATTACAGGAGGACATGCATGGGGATATAGGAGCAGATGTCTCTGTCCTCTAACGTCCTCAGCAGAGCCCCAGCTCCAGCTCCACTAAGCACCAAGATGCCTGCTGTTACACAGGGTTCAACAGAGACCCAGGCTCAAGGTCTTTTGTTCAGCATACTGCGGCTGCCAGCGCAAATGTTGACACAGAGACCTTCCTTTATCTCTCCAGCACAAGCCTTTCTGGGGCTGCTCATCACTCAGGGATGACATGCTCACCCATAGAAAGCAACAGTTTTCCACTGACCCCAAATGAGGCCTCCATGATCTTACTCCTCCATTTCTCACACCAGGCTGGGCAGCAGGTGCTGAGCAGGGCAGGATCATCTCAACCTCCTCTCAATGGCACTCTGCTAAATTCATAATTATGATTATCACCAGCAACCTTGATTCTGAAGGCAAACAAAAGGCAAATATTTTCCTGATGGGTTGAGGAGTTTATGAAAACCAAACAGCTGATAATTTAACCAAGAGGGATATTCAGCTCTTATATTTATAATCAGGGGCTGTGCGACTCGCATAATGTGCTAGACTCACTGCACTAATAAAAGATTCTCTTTCTAGTTGTGCTTCTGCTCTGGCAAGAGAGGAGTCTACATTAAAAAGAGCATTTCAAAGCTGCATCAAATTTGAATAGTCTCACTGCAGATTTCTCGTGGAAGTGAGACAGGAACAAAAATAGAGCTAGAAGTGAGGCGTGAAAAGGAGCCCTGTAAAAATAGTAAATGATGGCATTAAAAATGGCTACAGGAAGGGAGGTGTCCTTGAGGAAGTAGGAGTAGAGTTAATCTACTGTGAAGTTATTTCAACACTCACTGAGCATTCAAAGGGCATCTGTGGATTAGTGGTTTCCCATCTCCAAGAGATGGTGCTGCCACCATAGAGGAGCACGTGCTGGGGTGGGAGAAGACACACACAAGTCACAGGAATCTCGCCGTGCCTCAGGTTGGGACCCATTTCACCAAACACCCTGCTGACATGGCTCTTCCATGTCAGGCTGCAGTGATGTATTGGTATGTCAAGAAGAACATATGGCTTTGCTCAAAGTTTTAAAATGAGAGCCCAGCTATAATCCCAGGACAAAAGTTCAGGGTTTGGTCCCATTTGACACAGGGTGTTCTCCGTTAGCATCTGCACCAGGGCTGGAGGCAGTAAGGACAGGGATAGGGGGGAGGAGAGCAGCATGGCAGTGGGGAAATCACGTGGCTGGTAACCAAATATTTGCAGGAATCCTTTACAGTCAGGCTGCCAAATTTCAGCCAGCATGCAGCTGTTGGAGGCAGGAGGCTGTGCCAGGGCTCAGTGGGACCTCTCACAGGGCCATTCCTCAACCTGCCTTCTCAAAGAGGTGCCTGATGCTCCTTCATTATGAGCAGGGATTTGATTTGGAAGGCAAATGCAAGCAAGCATCCATTTTCCATAGTCTGGAGTACCAGGAGTGGGTTTTAGGCTGAGTCCAAAGGCCCAAGTCCCAGCAAATCTCTATGAAATTGTATTTCATAGAATACCAGTTTAGAAGAGACCTCAAGGATCATCCTGTCTAATCTTTCTTGGGAAAAGCACAGTCAAGACAAGATGATCCAGAATTCTGTCCAGCTGAATCTTAAAAGTGTTAAGGAAATTTCCAGAGAGCTTTCATAATTTCATTTTCATTTCTTTCAGACTTCACCTGTGCTATTAAAAATGGAGGCTGCAAGCACTTTTGCAGGCATGACCCACCACAGAAAGTTGTGTGTTCCTGTGCTGCTGGCTATAAACTTCATGAAGATGGAAAGTCCTGTGAACCTGCAGGTTAACTTTTAAAGTGTTTTTAAGAGGTTTGGGTGAATGTTTCCAAGGTCTTGTCCTGGATTTAGATACATGAACCTCATAGAAATGCAATATCCTGTTGGAAACCAGCCTTGTTTTCCTGCTTAGCAGATGTAAAGAGCCTGAGCCTGCACTTTCCCAACAGCAGATGTGGGGTCAGGCTTGAAGGATGCAATTTAAACACTTTTTATAGCCTGGGTGGGTGGAGAGGGAGGGTAGCTGCCCATGAATTTGTTCACAGTGCAAATGCTCATTTCAAATGGCTGCTCACACAGGGACTTCTCCCACTTGCAGCCATTTTACATTTCTAGATATGGATCTGTAGTTTTCTGGGGGTAGAAATGTTCAGCTACACCAGCATAGAAGCTGGTGTCTAGCCAGCCAGAGCTCACTCCCATGTTCTTCCAATAGGAGCTACTATTTAGTTACTGATCCTACATTGAGAATGCTCTAATCTTTTTCAGAAGAAAAGAAAATCTTTCTTACTGTAAGTCCTTCTGATAGTCTGTTTCATGGCTGGCCATCACAGAGTATTATTATCTGAACTGAATGGAAACAACAGAATCTTTGTTGTAGTGCTGTCCTCCCAACAGTATCTGCACACAAAGACCCTCAATAGGAACTGGACTCAGTGGTTTAGCTGTGGTATATAGCAGGGTGGAGCAGAAATTAATTGCTTGAGGTTGCAATTTCATAAAGGGCTAAAGAACAGCTAGTTCTTGTTATATTCCCCAACTTTGTCCCATTCCTAGGCTGTTAGAGTATCTCTAACAACATTGGCATGTGCAATCCCAAATGACTGCAGCACAAGTTAGCTGGGCATGAACATCACAGAAGCACATTTGGCAGAGGAAGGAGTAGAGAAATATTTTGTCATCTAAGGTCAATTTAACATTTGATGCTGTCATGTTTCTAGCATGTGAGAGTGATAGATTTGCACACCTAAGCTAGCATGCTGGCACCACACAGGTGAATGAGTTTCTGAAGGTCTGAAACTAACAGAGCAGGCTACAGCCAGGAACATTTTGAGCTCCTGAAAGTGCTGACTTCCAGCTATCGGTGTAGGAACTCTCTTAGGCTAGGAGTCCTTCTGTTCATGGAGATCATTAAGAGCTCAGGTCTGTGCTGTCCAACATGCAGTGTCACTTTCACTGGACCAGAAAGTTTTACTGTTAGCAATAAGATCATCTTTCAGGTTGGGTAATTGCCCTTCCTGCAAAAGCTTGGCTTTTGTTGGCTCTGAAACCTTCATTTCCTAGCCTAACCCCTCATGGGTAGCACTTTCCATCATTCAACGCTTATTTAAGCCCTATTCCTAAAGCAGAGTGTTAAAAAAAGAAAGAGAGAGAAGAAATCTCAGTAGGCCACACTTACATCTGATTTTACACTAATGTTTGTTTGCACAGTGCTGTCAAAAGCTTTTCAGATGAAAGACAATGCCTGATGCTATTTACTATGTCGACTGCCACTATCAGCAGGAATTCAGCATACACTGCGTAGGAGAGAAATGGGAAGAGCTCGTCAGAAATGAGCCTACAGATGAGATCTTCATTAACAGGGAAAATCTACAACTCTAAAAAAAAGTTTATTAATGTTTTCCTCACCTTGGTGCCAAGTGGGATTATCTGTACAATTGGCAGATATTATTTCCTGCCCTCTCTCAGCTGGACTTTTATTGTACTGGAGTTGCTGTAGAAATGTCAGCCAAGCAGCCAGCTGCCTACCACAGCAAACCTCCCAGGTATGCACCTCAACATCCTGCGAAATTAAAGGCACAACTGCACCATCCCATCAGACATGTGCTCTCTTCCACAAGCTGTCTGCTTTTTAAGACCTGTTCAGGTATCATTTCTAAAGCCCAGAAACTATTTATGCTTTAGCTATTCTTACACATTACGGCTCAAAAGTACAGGCATCTGTTTGCACAGAGAACACATGGTCAGCTCACAGCCTTGCATCTCCCATGTTGGTCCCAAAACGAGGTGCTGAGCCGAGGCAGTGTTTGAGACCTCGTCTGCTCCTTCAGTCATTGTAACTCTCAGCGTGAGGTGCAGCCAGTCGTAACTGTGACTGTTTCTCTCCCAGTGCCGTATCCCTGTGGGAGGATCACAGCTCCTGAAGCAAAGAGCAAGCTCACCCGAGCCATAAACACCTTTGAGCACTGGAACATCACCTCTGATGCCCAGGATGATAGTCATGATGAAGAGCTCAGCAACATCACAGACACCACCACTGCTGCTACCACGAAAATCACACCCATAATTAAGACAGGCACCCGGGTTGTTGGTGGAACAGACAGCATGAGAGGGGAGGTGCCTTGGCAGGTAATGGCTATTTCTGTAGCTCTCCCATAACCCCAACAATCACCCAGTCTAATAATTTCCCTCTGAATTACCTTGGTTCTACATAACCAAATCTGTCTCTCAGGTTAGTTTAGCAAGAGATCTCAAGTCTAACAGGATACAGCTTCTTTCTGTACAGAGTTTTATGCCACAGCAACAAAACCTACCTAGCTAGGGGCCCACCCTGGCAAAAAAGCTACAAGTCAGAGTCACAGTAGCTTTAGCTGTTGGAACACAATGGTTCCAGTTTTGACTTACAGAAATAGGGTAGTCCTTGAATTTACCAAGACTAAGCTGAAGGCTGAGGGAGGGGAGTGTTGCAGCACAGCTTCACTTTTTTTGCTCCATCAGTTTCAACAGATGCATGATAATTGATATCAACAAAGGATCTGTCCTTGTATGACATTGACCAAATCCAGCTGCTCCTTCTTTATCCAGCTTGTGTCATCCTCCAACCCACCACTCTGCAAATACTTTTAAATTGTTGTCAAAAGGAAAGTTAGCTCCTAGCTTGGATCTTCTTCAAAGTCATCTACTGCCCTTAAATTCTACTCTGGCTTCAGGGAATGTAGAAATCTCAGTGGGTGAGAGTGCAAAATAATACATTTAGATGAGGCTTTAGGAACAGAAATCTCTTTCTGTTGCAAGATGGGGCACAGATTTACACCATTGCTGTCAATAGTTGCCCATACAGGGGTGTAAATGCCCATTCACACAGATCAGCTGATTCTTCTATGTCTGACAAGGAAGCAAAGCACTGAGGGGTGTGTGTGCAGATAGGTCAGAAGCAGGCTTCTGCCCTCCATTTCAGAGCTAAAAAGATACTGGGGATATACATGGCCAACAGAAGCAGTAGCAGGTGGTTTGTTGGTAGGTCATGTTTTCTATCTGAAAGGAAGAAGCTGTCCCTCTGCCCTGCTCATGCAGAGCTATCTGGCACAGCCTTTTGTGGATAAGTAATAGGTGATGCTTGGCATCCACTACACATTCACAGAGAGTGAAGAGAAGAACCAGAAAGTTAAAGATGAGAAATCAGTATCCATTAAAAAAGAAAATTCACATGCTACAAACCCACCAAATCTGGCTAGTTGGCTGTGCTCACTGAGACCTTTACCTCACCAGGCACCCTCTGAAAAAAAAATCTTTGAATCTCAGAATGCTTTGGGTGGGAATGGACCTTCAAAGGTCATCTAGTAAAACCCCACTACAGTGAGCAGGGACACCTTCAGCTAGATCAGGTTGCTCAGAGCCCCAGACAACTTGACCTGGAATGGTTCCAAGCATGTAGAATCTTTACCACCTCTCTGGGCAGTCTGGGCCACTGTCTCACCACAGACAAAAAGCCACTCTGGGTTATCACCATGGGTGAGCCTCGTGCTCTTCTTTGTGGTTACTGAGCTCCTTAACATGCAGCTGGCTCAGTCTGACAAGACATCAAATGAGTATATATATGGGAAATAGTAGGCAGATAGTAATGATCCACATCATGGGAAGGGAACAAAATGGGTGGACTATAAAGAAATCTTTCTTTTAAATACAGGCCACTGAGTCAGCTGATCAATTTAATTAGAAGCTTTAGCATAACAGATGTCCTGGCTTGTGCCTCATGAGTGTCCAGATGAAACAGGTAGTTAGGATTTTGTCCCTAGCTAACTAGTTCAGATCTACTCAAGGGTAAAACACTTACAGGAGGTATATGTGGAAGTGCTTGTACTTTGGACACTGAGGTTCATGCTGAGATTTATGTTCAGGACTCTCTGCCCTCCCAGCTCAGCAGCAAAGGGAGAAGCGTGATGGGACACTAACACATTTGCAGGGTGGCGTTGGCCACCCTCTGTGACAAAGCACAGGATAGAGTGGCAGGTAGTCTGCATCTCTGGGAGTACTGAGCCTGTACAACCCAAGTGCAGCCTGTCCTATAGCCAAACAAAACCCATGTCCCACTCTTCTTCCTCACTTATTTACAGAAACCCATGGGTGCAATTTCCTTCTGCTCCCACAGGTTCATCTGGTGGACAGCCATGGTGTGGGCTTCTGTGGTGCATCCATCATCAATGAGAAATGGTTAGTGACAGCAGCACATTGCCTGCAGCCAGGTGACAACGTCACTGCCGTGGCAGGTAAGCACCCTAGGTGGCATTAGGCCAGAATAGACAAGGGATGTGGGAGAGAGCTTGAACTGGCCAGGCACAAAGTATTGCACAGACCCGTGGGAGCCACATCACCATGATGAGCAGCAACACAGCAGGAGCTGCTTTTGGGTACTAAGGCTTCAGATTGCAGCATTTTGGCAGTCTGATCTCTCCAAGCACCACCACCTCTGATGGGAGCAGTGAGCTCAACCTGACCTTGGTCCCAGAGCCACAGGGCAATGTTGCAAACACAGCTTAACCCAATCACAGACAAGACCACCTGACCCAGAGAGGACTCCAGGCTGCTTAAAGGCCTGGTGCACTTCAGTTAAGATGCTGCTTCATGAGCTAGTGTGATGGATTTTTATCTCTACTGGCCATGTAGGACCTCACTAGAGATTTCAGCTCTTCTTGGAGATCACATTAAGTTTTCTCTCAACTCTCAAAGAAGGGATTTGTGTGGCTGGTGCAAGAAGGGCACCAGCAATTTGACTAGCTCCTTGCAAAGAGGTGGGAAGTCCTTTTTCTCCTGACTTCTTTAGAAGTAAATAGAATTATGAAGTAGCTGCCATGTGGGAACTGAGCTGCCATGTGGGAAAGGGTGCTTTTATAGCAAGGTCTCTGGGGAGCTGGGCAGGAGCAACATGGGCAGATTGCACAGCACCTAGTGCTGCTACTTTACAAAACAAATGTATCTCTGCTTGAAAAATGGTGTTTCCTCCTGACTCTTGGTACCCAGTGGTTGCAGACTGCCTGCTAGGCAGCCTGCTGATAACTCAGCACAGAGTCTTGGCAAGCATTGTGGTGCCATGTTTCACAGCTGTGGCAGAATCAGCTTACCCAAATTATTTGCTTCTCCCCATGTATGAATATCTAATATAGGAGGGTAACACTGATGGGTACAAGGGAGGAACACTGGTATGGTTAGTGATTGCTACAAGCAGCACAGAGAGGAGGCATGGAAGAATCATGCTTTCTGTTTAAACACTATGAAATGTATTCATGACAGAAATTATGTGAGCTCTGAGTTTATATCTACAGAAACAAGCTCATCAGGAGGGCTACAGATGCATCTTCATCTTCCATGTTAACATGGCCAAACTCCTGGTTGTGCCTGGCCAGACCCTAGAGACTTGTGTGCCATGGGTCTGGGCACCACCTGCCTGCTGCTGACAGGATGAGCCTCACAGCTTGCACACAGCATTTTTTGCTATCCACTTTCAGGTAGTTTCACTGGAAAGCCCAGCCTTGCATCCACTAACATGAGAAAGTATATATACCCAGTACAAAAACAGTTCCCCCAACAAAAGCATATTTCCACATGGACAGGGGTTTTGTGTTTGCTGCATCTGCACATAAACTGCCTCTTCTTTCAGGCTCTCTCTTGTGGGTCACATACCCCCTTCATTTAGGATACATTATTAGCCAAGTCCCTTCATGCTACCTTCACACCACTCTGCAGCACTACTGGGTTTCCAGAGCAGGATTTCAGGCAGGCAGCAAGTCAAGAAAGCAAAACACAATTTTGCAGGCTTTGGGGACTATTGAATTTGTGCCTGCACCATGTTCACTGCATGCACACCTCCATTCATGCTAGATGTTCAGCTTTGTATATAGCATCCTAGGAGGCCCAAAAGCATTCTCTTCACCTGTTCTCCTTTGCCTCTCCACTTTCATCCCTGAAGCATATTTTTAGGTCCTCAGCAATAATAAGCAGCCATAGCACAAGAAAAACCTTCTGAAAGTCTCCCCCACACAAATGTCTTACATTTAAACTATAGAAACACAGCCTGAGAGGAAGCTGACATTCACACTATGCTGCAAAATAACCCCTCGCAGAGCGCATCAGCAGCACCAGCCACCAAAGCCTCCTTCATCAGGCACCAGCATTAACGTGAACACAGAAAGCTGCCTCACCTCTGGCGCTGGGCTTCGTGCTGCTCCTCGCTGGCAGACGCAGGACACTGCCGGGACCAGGAGTGCTGCAGATATTGTTTAGAGGAGATGGTATATTCTGGAGATTACAGCAAAGCATGCAGAAATACTGCAGGAGGGGTTAAACACACCCTGCACCTCCTGGGCTGTGAGAAAGCAAGGGAGAAAAGTCATCCTGCTCAGGAACCTTCAGCACAGCCAGTTCACAAACAAGAGAGGGGATTCAGCTACAGCCAGACCCAGACACTGCCCATTTGCTGACCCAAGACCACAGAACGTTTTCCCTTCCCTCTACCTGTTACACAAGCCAGGAGGGGAGATAATAGGCTACCAGCAACTCAATCACAAGAGCCTGAAGCTGCTGGTAGCACCCTGCAATCGCCAGCAGCTGAGCCTCATGTGGGTAACAGGGACCCAGAGGCACCTGTGAGCATCAAGGTGGGGAAGGTATTTTGTAGCCCCCTGAACCTCATGCTGCTCCAGGGCTCTGTGCTTTTAGAAAAAAAGGAAGGTCAGGGTTTTTTCACTAATAAATGATTTATTTTTTAAAAAGTTTTTGAATTCTAGAGGCTTTCCTCCCTTTGATGCAAGGGCAACACCCCCTTACACCTCTTTGAGGGTGCTGAACCCTGAAAACAGCCACATTGCTACTAACCTTGCCAAAAGCATCTGGACCCTTGGCATTTGGTCAGCCAGTGCATACCCAGTGTCACATCTGGAGGTCCAGGTCCTGCTGGCTGCGGGGACCAAGTTGGTGCTGCTGCAGAGGAACTTCCAATGCCCTTTGACAATGGGCAACCAGCCTTACTAGCTTGAAACAGGCTGAGCTCTGGAGTGTGTAGCACTCAACCCTTTGCATGGTCTCTGCTCTGGCCATGGAGCCCAAGCTACGCTTGTCTCTGCAGGTGAATACAACACCAACGAGGAAGACAATACAGAGCAGCGGCGGAAGGTGGTGAAAATCCTTCCCCACCCCACATACAATGCCACAATCAACAAGCACCACAATGACATCGCCCTCCTGGAGCTGGATCAGCCACTCAGCTTCAACAGCTACGTCACTCCCATCTGCATCGGTAACCGGGAGTTCACCAATGCCCTGCTGAAGCACGGGACAGGGACGGTGAGCGGCTGGGGCAGCACCCTCTTCCGCGGCCGGCCAGCCACCATCCTCCAGATCCTTAAGGTGCCCTACGTCGACCGGCCGACCTGCCTCAAGAGCACTTCCACCACCATCCTGCAGAACATGTTCTGTGCAGGCTACTCGGCCGGGGGCAGCGACACCTGCGGGGGTGACAGTGGAGGTCCCTACACCACCGAGATTGAGGGCACCTGGTTTCTCACAGGGATCACCAGCTGGGGTGAGGAATGTGCCAAGCCAGGTAAATATGGCATCTACACCAGGGTCTCCAAGTACCTGAAGTGGATAAATCAAATTACAAGACTTACCTAACCCCTGAGAGACGATGCCATGCTGGGGGATGGACTGGTTAGTTGAAATGAGACTGCAGCAACCCACATGTTTTTCAGAAATTGTTGCATCTTAATAAACACTTCTAAATTAACTGATTTCTACTCTTGGAAGGCAAAAGTTGAGAGAACACAGTGGTAATAAGGAAATAAAAAGCATTTTTAATTAGCCATGACTGCATTCCTGAATGCACTTGCACTCTTGAGATGGTGTAAATCCCCAAATCCTGAATGCAGAGGCTGGCATGGATGAGCCAGGGCATGGCTCCCACATGCCCTAGCCAGCATGCCACCAGTATTGCCCACAGCTGCTGCACAGCATCATGGGCAAGTGAAGCCCAGCAGGCATTGGGTGCCTTGGGCAATGGCATTCAGCATCGACTCTGGCAGGAGCCCATGAGGGAAGTGAACACACGAAGCATTGCACCTCTCAGCCAGACGTTTTCACATGAGCCAGGCTAAGATGGATCATGGGCAGCAGAAAATGCTCCTCCTGCTTTAGGACAGGATAAAAATGGCTGTATAAATGACCTAAAATCTGTACAAAACACATCTAAATGTAGTGGCAGGTGTTATGCAAATGATTTCTGAAGAGCCTTGTTAGGATTATAAAGAGAACTGCTTGGTGCCCATTACCTGTCCTGGTCTCCATATTAATCATGTTAAATTAGAGACTGTGGCCATGGGCATTGCTGGTGGAGATGGAGGCAAAGCATCACCTCCCTCAAATTTGTGGGATGTCTCCTGAGTGCAGACACTGTGAGACTCCTCAGTCTCTGGTCTGAGTGGCAGAAACCTCCCTGGGAGGTGCCTGCCCCATGCCCGGGGTGGGTGCTGGCACTGAGACACAAGAAAGGGGAGGCGGCATCCTGGGGAAGGTTACACTGGGCAGAAGTCCTCTGCCAGGCTGCTTCCAGCTGGCTTAATTTGGTTTCCAACTTCAAGGGGAGGAAATAATTGCAAATGAACATATGTTTACCTCTGACCAGTTCTGGTTCATCTCATATCACCTTCTGTGGAAAAATCCAGGGGTGCAGCAGGAAACAGTGCAGCCTTCAGGAACTGCACCCTGTGATGCAGGAGCAGCTTGTTCACAGGCTTCAGGCACTGCTCAGAGGACCATGGCATGTCCTCAGAGGCAGAACCCCACTGATGGGGTCTCCTCCATCCCACTTGGTGAGATGTGCCCCTAAGACCACCTCTCCCCCAACACCACCCACAACAGGGCTGTTGACGACCACACAGCTTCTGTGCACCCACCCATGAGCATGACCCCGTGGCCCCCAGCCTGGAGTTACCTCCTGGCAGTGCTGCCCAGTGCTAAGGTGGAGGAGAAGCTGGTGATGGAGACAACTTGAGCCAGGGCAGGATCTCGATAGCTGCTATTTCAGAAGTCAGTATGAGCGCTAAAGCGCCTCTCCCAATCTCATTGCCAGTACACCCAGCAAGAAGCTAATTGGATCATCTGCCACTCCTTATTTTAAAATCAAAAAGCATGTGAGCAGGTTATATTTGCTCCAAAGAAATTAAATAAAACCAACACTGTAAGAAGTATTATTTTTGTTTCTCTAGAATCAGAGAGGAGGTATCTTTGGACAGAATTGTATATTCTCATATGAATTTATTTAACAAGTTTTTAATCTTTAAATATAGATTTAACACATTTTTTTACAGGTACATATACAATATAGTTCATTTAAACTTGCAGTCAGAGAAAATTCTCTACTGTAATTTATACATGTACATGAAGAGCCTAGATCAACAGCATACATAAAGTAACAAACCATGTCATGTGCAAAGTTTCAAATGTTAAAAATCTCAGTCTGTACATTCAGATTTGCAGAGCTTATCAACCTCATAAATTAATAAAAGCTTAGATTTAAAACTATGGAAGACAAAAAAGATTAAAACCAATTAAATATGCAATGTGTGCTATGTTTGAGACAAATATTTACAATTGTACCTCAAAATGTGTACTGTTACCACAAGAATTGTTGCCACTACAAACAGCCCCAACAGTAACTTAAAACACTCCTACTTTTCCACCTAGCAAGTGCAGCGTGACCACTTTTAAAGTAGACAGAAATAACCTTTGGTGACTTAAGATCTTCCTTCTGTGATTGCCAGTACTTAAGGAACACAGAGATCTTGCAGCACTGCTGAGTTCAGACACATATTTGAGGGTGTATGGGGGTTACATGCAATTCTGGCCACAAGCATGGTGGGGAACCCCCCAGGCAATCACAGCCATTGTGTAGTTCAACAATTCCTCTCTACAAAAATGGTCACCAAAAATAAATACCCCAGTATGTTTTAACTTAACAACTTGGTACTGCCTCTAAGAATCCACAGTTCACAAACCAAAGTCAGATCATAAAGGTCCCCCTTTAGTCCACAGTATAAAACATTTCATTTGGACGGGACAGAGCAAATCCACTACCGCATGCACACTATTAACCCTGTTCTCAACACAGTCAGATGCTCTTTGCACACATCTTCTTAAAAGTCAAACCACCTGTTCTACAAAGGCAAAACTAGACAAAGAAACACCAAATTAAATTATGAGTGTTCAATTTCTTTCTCTAAAATTCAATAGGTACATTATCATTAAAGATGGTGAAAAGCACAGTCTTCTCACAAGAACATCCTTAGTGCAAACATGGACATTTAACTCTGATTTATGGCACGTGTTCCAAAAGTACATACATTTAATGTAAACTTCAACACTTGCTAGATACAGGTTTCAGCCTTGGGACACTTTGGGACCCTAAGTGATTGGTGACAACCCTGAGTTGTCAGTTTGACCTGATCCAAACCTCACTGAAATCAACTGAGAGTGCAGCGGGCTGGAGTCAGACCCTAAGTGCAAAAAGAGGATCTTTAGCATTATTGCATCATTGCATGTGAGTCAGCCAGATGATGCTCTTACAGAACATTACATTCACATAGCTGAAGTAGATATTTAAGAAAAAAATCCATTCATAAAATCAGTTAAGCAGGACATACAGCTTCTTTGTTTGGTTTTGGGTTGGTTGCTTTTTTTTTTGGTTTACCAACACTCAACTCTTTTTATTTGCAACTTCAACAGTTGTCAGCTAAAAACTAGGTAAAGCCTTCAACCTGTAGAGGAAATTTCAAGCATCTAAACAAAGTGTCAGGAAACTGTAGTGTACTTCTCTGATGAAACATGATGGATGTCATGGAAAAACAGCAGTAAAAATAATAAAATACTGTACTTTCCATAGGAGAAAAAAAAAGAAAGAGCAGAGAATGGCTTCCTTTATGATTATGAGAAGCTGCTTAGGACCCCAGTCCCGTTCAGTGCAGATGAAGCTGTGGAGGTCTGTGAATGTGATGAATAGTACAGGACAACTCCAACTATTGTGCTATTTCTCTGTAACACTTAGTTGAAAGCTTCCAAAGAGCATCGAAAATAGGATGCTACCAGTTCACCCTTAACTCAAGGGGAACTAAACTTTCTCGTGTTACACAGGGCAGCATCTATAAAGTAATGAAGAATGATGTTAATATTAAAGTGTCTTGTTCCAAGAAATACATTGTTCCCTGTAATCACATAACATTTGTATAGCATAAAAAACCCCAGTAAGTGCACTCCTGCAGTTCTCCCGAAAAGCTGAACTCTCACTAGCTTCAGTGAGAGGCTTGTCTAAGGCAGGACCACACGGTTTGACTCATTTCCATCATCTATCACTTGATTATCACAGCATGGCCAGCTGATATCTTCTCTAGGCTCCTTATTTTGGCAAGCTCAAAATGGTTTTCTACAGCTTTACAAAATAGCTGTTCTGTGAAGCTGGCTGGCATTGCAGGTTGTACAAGGAGACCCTGCTTTACATTTCAAAGACCAAAAGGAAATCAGCATTACCTTCAATGGACCCTGCATAAATACAGACGCCCCTGGCTGCAATCATTAAAGTGCATGAGGAATAGTGCAAAGAACTTTGCTGCAGCTGCAAAACTACAAGTGGCATTTTAACAGAACTTTGACAACACTCGTGCATTTTGGCTACCATGCTCATGCAGCCTGCAAGAGCTCAGCCAGGTACAATACTCTTATCAGGCAGACTCAAACCATGTGGCCTCAGAAGCTACCTACAGGGTTGCCTCGAGTTCACCATAGTACAGAGGATGATCCCCACTGCCCTGGCCAGCAGAAGCAGGGGACATGAGAGCTCGGTCCTTCAGGCACTACCAGCGAGGGAAACCTTTACTCTGCTTTATTGAATGAAGAGCACACACAGGGCATCCCCTTAAGGCTTGGAAGAGATAATTTGGTAATTGAGGAGTTAAAACAAACTAGGAGAAGTTCTGTCATGTAGAACAGGAGCCTGCATCTTCCTTAACCCAAGCAGGTTCATGAACCTGCCCTGGCACAGAGCATCCTTCCACACCTGCTCTGAATGTCCTCACCTTTGGGCTCAACTCACATTCTGCCATGTAACTTTTCTGCTGTTTAAAGGAACTTGAAAACTGTAGCTATATTTCTTCTACATATATAATAAGCAAAAGCTTTTATCTCTGCTTCCATTTTTCATTTGAATCCTATTTTTTATTCAAGCTACTCTATTTCATGCTCTCTCTAAAAGAAATCAGTTTCACACAACTCCCTGGAGTGAATGCAAATCGGACACTTGCCCTTCTCTCTGCCCAGGTGAAAAAAGCTGAAAATGCTTTGGCCCCATTTTGCTCTGGTGTGAAAACTTGGGAGCAAACAGCATGTTTCCTTTTGCTTGCATCTGTTTATCACTGCTCAGGGAAAGGAAGAGCAGGGGCAGAGCTTAACCTTGGTAAGAGGGGAGGCTGTGGTGCTGCTGGACATGAGCACTGTGTCACTGAAATGAAAAGGAGTTATGAGTCTACTTTGGGTTATGCAAGGACCTCATGTCTGCTGTCCTCACTCTCTGTTTGCCATGAAGTGTGTGCTGCAACACAGCTGAGAGTCTAGATGCCTTTTCCATCACTGACACAGATGCTATCAGTGCCAAAATCTTTGGCACATTACCAACCAGGGGGCTTGCAGAAATATTTTGTGCCCTGCCCCACTGTGGAAGAGCTGGGATTGTAAGATTGCAGCCCTCACCTTCCCCAAGATGTGCATCTTGCACAAGGGAAATAAAGACATAAACTTGCATCCCCTTGTTAATGCATACAAAAGTCAAATCAGCTGACCAGGCAATACCTGACTGCTTTAGCAAGGCAGCTCAAACCAGCAACACAGGTAAATCTTCGTAGTAGTAGCTATTTTCTGAGTATTTCTTTTTCTGAGCAGAGTTCTTTCCAAACCTTTTCCATTTTGAGATCTGTGTGTTATCACCTGCAATACCAAACTATTTCTATGGGACACACATAAGAAAATCCACCATGGACTTGCACAGCAGACAGAATAAATCTCTTCAGAAGAAAGTGGCAGGGACTAATCTCAGAAATTATAGCTAGTAGCACACCAGAGGGAAAAAATGGTTTTCAAAGTGACCTCCAAGCCAGCTATCTTCCACCCAGAAAGCCTCCTGGCTTATAGGCAGGCCAAGATTTACAAAAAGTTTAATAAGGTGTCTCCCCCACACACCTTTGCCAAAGAAGATTTGGATCAGATTACTTGTTTTATCAACAGTTACCTGGCAGTGCCAATAGTAACCACCTGTCTATAAGGAAAAGTACCTATGTAGCCATGTAAGGGAAAATCAAACCCACCATCTCTAGATTCATTTGGGTGTTGCAAGCTCAGCTTTGCACATTGTCTGTCCCTTGGAAGGCTGGTGCAGGAGGACAGTGGATTTGCAAAGCTGGCAATGGTCAGGGAGTGGAGCATACACATCTGATAACTTTCAATGGGCAGCAAAAAGTTCCCTGTAACTCTATTATCACTTGTACTGGCTGAACACTGGAATAATTAGCAGGAGGTGAGAGCAACAGCTTGTAAATGTGCAGGTATCAGCCATCCTGTGGTGGGAGGTTTTGGTTTAAAAAGTTTAGAAAAAATGTTAAGGCAAGGAAACAATTTCATCTATTCAGTTAAAGGCTTTGCACTGAAAAAGAAAATCTAATTCAAATCCTGAAATTTGTGAATTCTAGTTGCAAAGTTGTGTGATTGAAGGTATATTTTGTTTTATTGTGGGGACCTGGAGCTGAGCAGTAACAGAGGCACTGCCCTCCATTGCCTCTCCTCTGAAATGACTCCAGCATGCTCTAAGCTCTTGGTTACCCTACAACATGTTAATCAAGTTTACCCTGCTTACATGTAAAACAGCATTTCAGCACAAGCAGCTAATGACATGTAAAGGTTTATGGTGCTCCCTCCTGCACCTACTTTGCTCTACAGGCTTGGCTGCCTAATTCTCCCTCTGCTATACCGGAGCAAGAGCTCCATCTTCTGAAGAAGCAGAGAACAGCCCAACCCAGATCACATCCCAGAGCAGTCAGTGCTATGAAGTCACCCACAGTATAAAATGACCAGTCCACAGAGTAAACAGACTTGCTAAAAGCAAAGGTGTGTTTGAAAATCAGTTTTCAGAGAGCAAGTACACTGAAAAGCTCTAGGAATAGCTCTAGGAAATAGCAGGAAAACATCCTACATAATCCTACAACAGTGCCTGGAGTGAATGTAAAATTAGAACCATGCCTAGAGCCTGCATACACAATCAGCAACAGCAAGATGGAACAGAGCTAATCTTAGGGAAAACAGAGCCTTAGGTCTATGAACAGGCCCTGGCAACACGACTGCAAAGCATCTGGGAAGGGGTGTGAGACTTCCAGGAGAGGCTTCATCTTGTGGTGGTTTCACCTTGTGAAATTCTCCTTAGTTTGTACACAGTAACTTTGTAAACCTGCCTGGAGCTGGAAGTCACTAGGCTTTGGGGGATATGGCCACTGACAAAGCAAACCAGTGTTCCAAGTCTGCCTTCACCCTATTTTCAGGATGCATTTATGGCTGGAGAGATCTCCTACACAGACTGGGGTTCAGGATCTGGTGAGATGTGACAACCAGACTTCCTAAAAAATCCCAACATATGCTCCAGAGTCGGAGCACACCAAGGGGAACCCTCTCAGCTACCCTGCTAGGCCACTACAAGCTAATCCTTATTTCAAATTTGACTGCCCTGCAACAAAGGAGACAAAAAAATACCTTCCTGTAAAGGAAGATTTCACTGAAATATGCTGGAAAACCATCAAGAGCTAACAGGAACTAAAAGCCTTTCAGGAGGCTTCCTTCGTAGTCATTAAAACAATAGATTTTGACAAAAAGAAGTAGTTAAAAAGAAATCTATTTGCAAAATTTGTTTCATATGGCCACAACTGAAATCAGCTAAATCTCTGTGGATTTCCTGAGCTGCTCCCATCACAAACCCTGTTCTCCCGTTTCCAGTGGACAGCAATGGGGATGAGGCAACACATGGAGCAATGATGCTGCATACACAGCAAGGGTGACAGGCTGCTCTTAAGGCATTTTCTTGTGTCATCTGTTATGCTTCCCTATCTATTGCTATGTACATTTACAGCTAGAAAAGGAGGAATATTGGTTTTTGAGACTAGAAGCCTTCTGCTGAAACCTGGTAACCTGTTTATAATCTTTATTCTAATGATGGATTAACAAGCAGGCAGCAATGAGGGCAAGAATGAGGCTGCAGAAATGAAGATTTGCCTTAAGAGTGCTGGGGTCAGGCCACAGAATCTTTTGCAGCAGGAGGAGATTTTGCCTAGGTACCTCCTATTCACGTGGGGTTTGAGCTACCACAGCAAGTAGGCAAAACAGTCACAGGAATCCCTGGTCAGACTCTGTCTCTTCTCCCTGATCTTCTACCCAGTGCTCTTGCAAAGAAATCTACACTTTTAAATGCTTAGTTTTAATTTACTACTGCCTAAAGTCACAGCAATGTCTTAAGGTGTTAACAAACAAAAAAAGCTTAGTTTACTACTTTTGCAGGCTTTTTGGAGTAGCTTCTTCCCTTTTTTTTTTGTTGGTTTTGTTTGTTTTTTTTCTCCTGCAGAGGCATATGTGGCCAGATTTAGTACATCAAGGGTAAAGCAAATGGCTTAAAAGACCTGATTGGAGTTATGAGCTACTTCTGCTAGGCGTGCTATATGATACCTGTGACTTTGGCATGCCGAAATCTGCAGTCACCAACTATGATCTGCAGACTGTGGACAGGAATCCAACCTTCTTTTCTTCTGTTTAGGTTTTTCACCAACCTTTGAACAACAACAGCGTTAGAGAAAGAAACAAACCAGCCCAGGAGCAGTTGGATATGGGCACACTCTACACAACTGTCAGTAAAGCCAACAGTTTGTTCAATGCAGGGAAGTATTTTAACAGGAGCTGGGCATGCATTTGAAGTGTTCTTCCCACCTGAATTTAACACCTCAATTAAAAAAACAAATAGGGAGCACAGCTGCCTTGGGCCCCTCTCTGGTCAATGGAGAGGAACAGGACTTTTCAGAGCATGAGCTATCCTGTCTGAGACCTCCAGAGATGCCAGTTTCCCTCCACTGACTACCACTGGAACCACCTCACTTCTCTGCTACTGAGCTGGATGGGTAGGGAGGGTACTATAAGCAAATTCAAGTCAAGATTTAGACAGGTGAAAATACTCATGACAATGCTCCCAGCTGCAAGCAGAGATCCAGCTGTGAAATGTTACCTTGCAAGCCACAGCCTTAAATATAACAGAAAGATGGTTTGCAGCCATTAACCAGGCAACATTCACATAGCTGTTTGAGGGAGGAAAATGTCTTGCAGTTACTCAATATTGCTATTAATAAGCCCAGAGGAACAAACCTAAGAGCTGAGCTGAGGTAAGCAAAGAGCTTTCAGTTGAAGCATCATCTGAGGTGGGGAGAGTGTGGCAAGAGGGGCTGTGAAGATGCTGGTAAAACACAGCTCACCTGGACACCCATGGCAAGAGAAGTCCTGACATGTTTTCCCAGGCCAAGCCAATGTGCCTTGGCAAGGGAAAGAATTCTCCAGCTTTCTGGAATAGCCTAAAACTTTTTCAGAAGCCACAAGGAGTATATCACCAGGCAAGTGAGGCTGCATAGGACTGCTTCATGGGCTTTTAGAGACAAGGCAAAGTGATCCTAAAATACCTACCACTGTCCCTCACCATCTTCATGCAAAAGCTGAATTTCATCCCCGTTTTTCACCAGCAGGTCCTCTGATCCTCTCCTCTTGCAGTCTGCAAGGGCTTTGTATTTTCCTGGAGACTGTGATAAGAAAAAATTATCTTATTTAGCTGCATTTCATATCACACAGCTGTTGTTTCTGACTGCTGCAGGGAAAGTGACAGAGCCTTGTCAGCCTCCTTAATTAAAATTCTTTCAAGAAACTGGGGCTGAGACATCTCTTTATTCCCCAAGTTGAGATATGGAAACCCTGAGAGATATGAACAAGATATATCCATTATCCAATGAAGCAAAAAAACCCAGATATGACCAAAAACGACAGCACCCCAAGCTTTGGGTCTATTGCATCTCTGAACTAACCAGTTGGTTCCCATCCTCCTCCTCAGTGTCCGAGCAGTTGGAGAGGTACTGGTTCCCTGACCACTCCTCCAGCCCCTCACAGATTTCCAGGGATTGTGACATTCCTGGCCAGCCTGCAAGACAGACAGTGTGCAGCTCAGGTTGGGGTACTCCAGCACCTGCAAAGCATGCCCTGAAGGGAGGGGAAGGGTCCATACTTCTGTTGGGCTTGTTCTGGGGGGACACATGCCCACTGTCCAGCATCACTGGGCTGGTGTGTTCTGAGTCATTCTCTTCTGAACTTATGGAGGCTCTTTGCTGCTTCCTGAATAGTTGTAAAAATAAAGAAAAAAGAAAACAATCTTAGTTTACTTTATGAATGAATGTAAACTCCACAAGGTTTTCTGAAACAGGGTCAGAGATAATGATGGTACTTTTTAATGTGTGTTTCTATAAAGGTCAAGTATTTCAATGTCTGGTTTTAAGCTTTTGGGAGAGAAAACAAAATTGCCACAATTTCTCTTTCCCTGAATTTGAGCATCAGCTTTGATCTTTGTCTCCATTTTCAGAGCAGCTGCAACTCAAGCTGTGCTGCCAGGTGAGTACTCAAGGGTACCTTTGACAGCCCCTGGCCCCAGACCACTGCCACGGAAGGATGAAAGGCAGCATATCCTTCCTGCCACCCACCCAGAGGTCTCAGACAGAAATGGGGTGGGGGGAACAGCACAGAGCCAGGATACAGGCAGAAGGCACTGGGTGCCCAGCAATGTGAGGGTACCAGAGAGCCCCTAGTGCAGCTCCTAGGACTCACCCATCACTCAGCTGGGACGAGAGTGGGAGCTGGTCCATGCAGGAGCTGGGCTGCTGCTTCTCCACTGCAGGGAGGAAAAACACCAGCATAAAAATCTAGTTTTTTATTAGTACCTGTCACACTTGAAGCATTATTTTAAAAGATAGACGTTTTGTACAACCCTAATGATTTCTGCTTAGAGAAAAACAGACCTAGAGGCGTTTGCAAAGTACAGACTTAGTCATGATTAAGATGGTATGTTAACACAAATCCAATAGTGATCATGCCACCAAAGACTCTAATATGCTTAAAACTAGGCATCTGTTATGTATCTTGTCAAATTAAGCTTATGATAAGAAATGTGAAATAATCCCCAAGGTAATGAGAAAAAAAAAAAGGTACTTCTGTAATTCATTTTCACATAAGCACCTGGCCTTTACTGCTTCAAGTTATGTTCTTTCCCTGTAATTTAAGACCTCCCTACAGTATGTTGCTACTAGGCTGCTTCTGGAAATCAATTTTCCATTGAGAATGAGTGGATTTGAAGATTAGCAAGGTGAAAATAGGGAAAGTTCTGCTGCAGAGTGAATGCCACAGAGAAGGTGGTCAAATGTACCTTTCATAAGCTCCTGCTGCTTGAACAAAATTTTTCTTATTTCATTCAACCATGCCATCTTTAGGTCTACTGTTTGGGCCTGGAAGAAGAGAAAACTGTCTGAATTTTGAATAAAGAACCATCCATTATAATGTATAAATAAAATCTTCCTTTTCTATGCTGTAATTATCTGAAAACTACTTTTAACCAAATAGCCACCACTACATTTCAAACATCCTTCACCTTTTAAAACTGGTGATCTCCACTACACGCAGGCAAAACACGGTGGAAGGTGAGGAGCCATCAAAACAACACAAGGAGCACAGGAAAACACACACATGTGCATACATCTGTTCTCTTCTACAAAACACCCAAAGGGCCAAGTGTGCCTTTTGAACAGATGTGTACTCAGCTCCATACATCTAATTCACCATACATTATGAATTTCAGCTGTCTACTGTGTTGCAACATGGAGAAAAAAAAGCTGGGCAAAAGACTAATAAAAAAAATAAATCAGTCAACCAACATTCTTTCCATCACAGGTTTTCCTGTAAACACCCCATTAGTCAAACATTTCACTTCCAGAAATTTCTATTCAAAATGTTACAAAAGGAAAAAAAAAAATCAGGAATAAATCAGGTCAGTCAGGCTACTATTTTATAGGTGAGTTGAAAGACTCCTGGAAATAGCACCTCAGGAGCTAAGCCTTTGCTCTGGGAGCAGTTCTGACATCTAACTGCAGAGGAGCTCATGTGGACCCTGTTCATTAAAGCATGAGGGCCATTTCCCAGCTCAATCACATAAGCTCTTAAGCACAGTAAAACTACTGGTCTATTTGAGATTTCATCTGGAATAAAAGGCTCTATTTCCAAGGAGCAATTCTGTCTCCACTGTAAAATGACTTTTACAGGTTTGGACTGGACACCAAGGACCAACGGTGGGAGAGCTCTGTGAACAGACAAGGGCAAAAAGGAAGAAGAAACCCAAGTTAAACATTTGATCATCCTGTAAAGATCAATGGGAGACATTTCCTTAACACTGGTATGAGGACATGCAAAGATGCAGATTTTGGAAGCTACAAACCTGCACGACATAGACCTCTTCTCGCCCACTGTACCAGATCTCAAACTTCCGGTGATCTCCTTTCACATTCTCTGTTATTCCAACTGCATTCATCTGCAAACCCAAAAGAACCAAACAATCACACTCCAAACCCTTCCCTCTTCCCTACCAACCCAGACATTTTCCAGCATGTTAAACAAACCTGTTTCCACCCAATTGAACACATTTCGTCAACTTGCATTTCAGTAGCAACTGGAAGTCATTAGCTGACTTATCTCTCCTGATTTTCCTCCAGCTTGCTGGATTTGTAAAAGCTTTCTGAAACTCACTGAATTGCAGTGAGTTATGAACCTCCATCCTCTAAGTTACTGGATCTCAGCTGAAGAGGTATTTACTACTGGGTATTTTACTTAGTATGCCAAGTATTATCCTGTGGGATTCTTTTGTTTGTTTTACAGGCATCCAGTTACACAGCTTCTATCCAACAGCTTGCTTCAATTCTGAATCCCTAGAAAACATCCTTGCAAAGAAAAATAATTTCCTGATGCTATCATGAATCAAACAAATGTCAAGCTGCAGAAACAGGATTTTGCCCTCAGGACAACAACGCTGAAAACAGATGTGTGCAGATATAATCCTGCAGCATCCATGGATTCTCTAACCCCAACCTCTCAGTGTGGTAACGCAAACAGCTGGAAAGTGAGCTCTTTTCAGGCAAAGAAAAACCCTGGCCACATTGCCTGAACTCCTGAGCACAGCATTTTCTCCTCTGAGCAGGCTTTCCCCACACCAGCTCTTCAGTTCTTTCAAAAGCATGTATGGGAAAACAAGTACTAGAGGGAAAACAAGCTCTCCCGAAAGAAAACGATGCTGTTTGGGAAAAACATTTAAGTACCTAAACATATGGCCTGGGATTTGCTTTTAATACACAGTTTGTAACATGCACTGAAGCTGAACAGACTTATCTACTATGACATGGTTTTCCAACTACTCATGGCATCTCCCTCCCTAGACCCCACTGAGATCAGGGACCTGCAGTGCCCTATTTTTTCCATTCTTAGATACACCCATACTGTGCTTTTATTTATCAAGACAAATAAGGCAGAGTAGTGAGACAAAATGCTGATGTTAGAAGTGCTCATCACATGCAGTATGCCAGAAGGTCTCTTTTAGAGGAGCAGTTTGAGATTTTTATTGATAACAGTTAGCATTTATAGGCTTGGGACAGTTGTTTATGTCACTCATATTTTGCCACGGGCTACTCTCTGATAATTGTACTTTCAGCTGCAGTTACAGCCTGCCAAAGGGGAAAAGCAATGAAGGAGGAAGAAGAGTTATTTCTGTATCCTCCTGTCTGGGACACAGGGCTTAGGAGCAGCCAGGCAGAGGGGTCTTTCCTGGGGACTGTGGCATAAGGACACCCCTTGCTCTCCCAGGTGGGCTGGGGAAGATGCAAAGGGCCTCCTCCCTGGTTTCATTCCTGGAAACAGGCTAGGGAAGGAGGAAAGGTACATTCTCATCCCTGGGACTTGTCCAAAGCTCCATTTCCCTGGCACACATCATCACATATGTGACTCTAAGACCATGGGCTCTCCCAGCTGCTCCTTCAACTGTGGGGGTCCTCACAGCTTACTATAAGCAACAGCCTTTCATGAGCATATAGAATCATAGAATCATTACTGTTGGAAAAGACCTCTGAGATCCAACCTACAGCCCTTAACAGCAGAAAAAACCACCCTGTGTTAGAACAAAAATACTCTCTGGGTCTGCAGAGTTATTGGTTCACAATACACATGGCAATGGTCCCAACTAACAAGTCCTTACTTTCAAGAAATGCTTAAAGCTGTAAGATGAGGTTTTGTCATATCCATCCCCATGATCCTCTCGCTTCTTGCAGAAAACCAAGGCTTTCTCGTACAGGAACAGATGCCTCTGCATTGGCTTGAATCTGGCAAGATCCTTCATTTTTGTTGGACCTTTTCGATGTCCTGTCCAAACACTGAAAGATCCTTGCATCAGTACTTTCCCCAGTTCACTCAGGTCACCCTGGTGAGAGCAGGACAAATAAAAAAGGACAAGACATCCATTAGAGGACTGTCCAAACAACGCCGAGCAATGGGGCCAGCTCTGTTCCAAGGCACGTCACTCTAAGAATAGGTCTTCCTGGAAGGATCAGATGATCTTTTGGGAGTGATGGCATGGTGCTAGGAGGGAAGCAGAGGACTCAGATGCAGGGCTGCAATTAGTTTATATGAAAGGGTACTATTCAGTAACTGGAAGAACTAGGGAGATAGGAAAACTCTTCAGCTCCTGTGGAAGCCCAGGTCAAGGGCTCTGGCTACTTCAGTGGGAGAGAGGAGATCTGAGCTTGATCCAAGGTCTCGAAGGATGGACTTCTCAAGGAGGTCAGGACTGGGACCAACAGCTTAGAAAGCCATCCCCCCTCCCTTCCCCAAAGCCCAAAGCAAGACAACCACTTCAATATGCAAGGATCAAACTCAGCCTCAGAGAGGATTTAGTTAAACGATGAATGAGCAATGCTATGAAGACAGCCCACATGAACTGTAAGCTGAACCATGAGAACTTAGGGGCATGCTGGAAAAATACTCTCAAGTACCACAAGGTGGCAAGTGTGGGTACTGTCCAACTTTGGATATGTTCTCTGGATGCAGATGGTTTCCAAAATCCTGAAATCAGATGGAAGACTTTCACCTGTATGTAGCTGTTCTATTATAGTTTTGAGCTTGTACATTCTGGACACTATTTGCTCCCAATGCATCATCTGGCATTGTGCAAGGTCTCTCATTACCCAAATCTACTCACATCATATCCTGTTATTGAAATCTGATGCATGGAGTCATTGACTGACTTTAGCAAATCCAACATTGCAACCAGAGCTTCTTGAAGTTCCTGAACTCCATCACAGCTCGTGCTGTACTTTAGCAACTCCTGAAAATAGAAATGGAAGAGCATGTGTTAGCACTTGAAACAAAGCAGACTTTTCCATCTCACCCAAAGTTTCCAGTGCCCAAGAGCAACCTACACCTACATCCGAGTTCTTTCTGTTGTGTTTTCCTGCTTGGTAAGAAATAAGAAACAAGGCTCAGGTTTTCCATTAGCTGCCAATATGTCATACATGCTTTCAAATGAGGCTGAGCAGATGATTGTCTTCAGACTGGCAGACACAATGAACAGAAGGCATAAAATCCAGAGCCTTTGAGTCAGTAAATGGAAGACAGATTAGAGATGTATACCACTGATATAAAATTACTTCAATTTCAGATCTTCTGTGCCCACTTACAGCTTCCTGTGTACTCATGTCTTATTTAAGAGGCTAGAAAATGGGGCTCAGAAGCCCAGTGTTATTCCTACTTTTCAGAGTGGGAACAACAGCACTGCCCTGTTTCACACAGGGCACACAAGAATAAATGCATTAAAGATTATAAGCACTATAACAACTCGAGGAGAAGAAGAGATGCCTCAATACAATGTATTTCATACATCATACTCTTATGATCATCTCTGGTTCAGTTTTGTTAGAAATGCTTCTGTCATTTTGCATCTCTGAACAGATTCAGTCCTTCTCCCCTTAAACAAAGGCTTGTTAAAAGCACTTGCTTCTTTTCCAGGTATGTGAATTTTCATCTTCACTGAAAGTCACTAGGGAGGGCCAAGAAAAGAAATATGTAATCTAAAGCTTGGTGCTGATTTACAGGTTAGCTTTTAATAGAAAAATAAAAAGAACCTGGAAAAAAAACAACCTATTTTCAAATGTCCTTTCTAAGCAGAATAGGAAATACCTTCAGAAGTAACTGGTATTTTGTCAGGCGCTGCACTGGTTTGAGCAAGTAGGAATCCAGCCCAAGTTTGTGCTCTAATTTTCTTTGGCATTCCTGGAAGAAAGAATTCAGATTAAGTAAGTTCTGCACCAACAGTAAGCAGTTATTCCAACAGTCTGACTAGGATGGTTTGATGACTTCAAAAATTTCAGGTCAAAATGTCACATGATGCCTCTAACCAAAGAAATGTTATAAAAACACATCATGGATCTGCATTAAACTCCTTCTGCACAAGAAACTCCAATCATTGTCTTTGTGAGGCTTCCATGCTATGGTAAACAGAATACATTGCAAAATCATGAGGTGCTGAGGAGGGTGTTTAGGGCAAGTGAGTGTCCCAGGTTGATGCTGGTAGGAATAAGCAGCTTACCTGGAAGAAGGTGCTCTCAGAGCACTGCCTCCACAGGGACTCTGACCTGGGCTTGTTCTGACAGTATTTCTCATACATCTGGAAATCCTCTCGCTGGAAGGGAAGATGAAAGGCAAGTCATATGCATGCACACAAACCTGCTGGGCAGCCAAATGAGGTGAACACCCAAACTGTAAATTGTTTTTTTATCTCTGCTGCCAACTTCAATATCTAAAAGTCACAGAGTTTGGGTAAAAAAAAAGCACTGCTGGGAATCACAGCAGACTGCGGGGTAGTCACGACTGCTGCTCTGCCCCATCTGCTGCTGGCCACCCGCCTCCGCTCCTTCCTCGCTGTTGGTATTGCATACCAGCAGCATCTTACTCAACTGACATAACTGAGATGTTGTGGAGTTTGACAAACCAGGAGAAACGTTGGCCTTTGAGTCTGCTTTATATGTGAAAATGAGTCACCCACCCTGTCTAGGAAACAAAATCCCACTCTCTCGGGTGCTCCCAGGCAGCTTTCCAAACTGTGCAGGAAAATTCTGCAAGAGACAGGAGAGGAGAGAAAATGCAGTGGTGAGCAAGGTGTGGCTTGGGTATTTAACTGTTACAGGAAATCAGTCTGATAAAAAGGGCAACAGAGCCAGCATCTTACTTGTTGTGGAAGTCATATATCTCAGGCATGTTTCCAAAGAGGACATCCTTCCTGTTCCTCAGCACAGGAGGCATGAGGATGAACATGGCAGGATTATCCATCTCAGCTCTGTAGCCCTGCAGGACACAAAAGGGACTCATCACTCAGTTGGTAAGAACTTGGCTTGGCATCTCCTTGAAGGCAGATGAAAAGGGGACGTGAGCAGACTTTCAATACAATCTGCTCTGTTTCAAAGGGCAACAGCCCTTTATTTCCTTATTTTTGTCTCTAAAACCCTGTCTTTCAGTCCCCTGCCAACTTCTTTATAACACAGAGTGTGGTTTAACAAAAAAAAAATTAAAAAATCAATTATGTGGAACTACCTGCAGTCCTACAGATTTATAGCCTGCTTGCTCCTGAGTGAGAGAAATGTAAGAGGGGAGAGCTACTTAACAGCCAACTTGCTTTGGCCATCAGTGAGAGTTATTTAGGAATAAAGCAGAAGTGTCTAAAATGGCAGTATGAGAAATTATCATCTGGTTTCTAAAGAAATATGCTTTATACATTCATGAACTTCACAGTACTGAGGCAGAATCCTCCCCAGAATAAAACACAAGCTTCTTTCTTTTGTCTTCAAAAGGTAAAAGGAACTAGAGAACAGTTAAAAACAACAGGTTTTTGCACATTTTTCCACACACTTATAAAACTAATTACCAGTGCTTTTGTGTACAAACAGAAGGCTTCTCCCTCCTTCTGGATAAAAAGCTCATCCTGAAACCAACTGTTCCCACAGATGCCTCCAACAGAGAAAAGCCAGGGAGAAAACTTGACAATTTATGACTAGTTGGGATCTGGCAGCATGGTAGAAACCTGCCCCATCACATTTTTGCTTAGTTTGACAGAGTGGCAGGTGGCCTTTTACACAAGTCATTGGAGAACAGTAATGAGGAACCTGAAGAAGTCACTTACCGTCAGCACAGTGAAGAGTTCCTCCACGTACACTCTCTCTGTTTCTATAAGCTCATTTATGACATGGCTAAAATAAAGGGGGGGTAAAAAAAAAAGTCTATTATTTTTATGTCTGTAAAAAACCCACAGGCAATCAGTGTAGTTCAACAAGCCCAAAACACAGTGTGATCTCATGAACAACCAGCATAGAGACGATAAACCAGGTTACAAGCACAAGAGATGACAGCCAGGTCAGGTGAGAGGAACACATGGATGGGGCAAGGAGAAACCAGAATCATTCTGAGTGACAAGCTTACCCTTTCAGTATATCTAAGTTGTCATCACTGTCTGAAATGAAATACTGCAAGGAATTCCGTTTTTCCTGATAGTCATGCATGACTTCAATCTGGAAGAGAAATGGGATGCACTGGGAAGAGCTGAAGGGAGGTCACTGCAGAGGCAGGATGAGTGCAGCCCCGATGTCAGCACCCAAGCTCCTTGGGGAAGGATGAAACACACTTCCTTTTAAGAAATCCTTTGTGACACTAAACTTTAAAAGGGTACAGTGTGTCACCGGTAGCCAAATATCCCCAGATACTCTGCTCCATTAAATGGTAATGTAATTCATTAGTGCAGAGATCAGAGAACAGTTTCCACAGAGAAAGTATCTATGGATAGGGAGCTTTCCCAGTAGACCTTGTTGTTATTCAAAGAACAAGTTCAAGCAATAACACACAGGAAATCAGTATTTATCACTTTGAAAAACAAACCAAGATAGACTTACATGCTGGACTAATCCAACTAAACCATACAGATAAGAAAGTTTGGGTTTGGGATTGTTTTTTAAAAAAGGAAAAACTGAAAAGAGCATCTTGAAACCCAAAGTCTAAGTACAGTCTAAGTACAGTCTAAGTACAGTCTAAGTACAGTCTAAGTACAGTCAGTTCTTAAAGGGTTTCAGTTTCTCAGTGTACAAAGACTCATTCAGATTTCAGGAATATTTTTTACCTTGCGAGAACTTGGAGTTTTTCTTGATGTTTTCTTCCCAGGGAGAGAGAGATCAAATGAAAATTTCAAACTGGAATTAAAATCCATACCTTAGGTAGAAAAAACCATAATTACCTAAGGTACCTCTAGAGTGAGGGAGGTGGTTCAGGCAGAAACTACTAAGTCACAAATTAAAACAGGCTGCATTTTAAGAATTAATAACTAGTTAGCTAATACTTCAAGCAAACTGACAAAATAAGGAGTATTTCTCTCAAATAACAATACTAATACCAAATTGCACAAGTCGCAGGGATGATCATAAAGGCCATAAAGTAAACAAAAATGAGGAAAAAACCCCAAAATGTCCATGAAGTGAACACTGCAATCCAAACCTAAGGAAGCCTGTGAAGTCTTTAAAAAGATAGAAAACAATAAATTCAAATAAATTACCAAAAGGAACACCATATACTGGGACACTGTTTTAAAGTCCTCTTATGAACCTAGGGCAAGATGCTCAGCTGGTATAAACTGTTTCTCCACCTTGAGAGTATTTGTTGATACTGTTAGTAAACAATTACAAGTTGGAATACTTTGAGTTACAGAGGTAAGAAAGCTTCTTCCCAAAACACCAATCTTCCCAGCAAGTTATAGGGCATCTAACAAATACTTCTTACACCTCAATAGTCAATATGGCAATTCTTCACCAAAAGGATCTTTTCCCTCAACATGAATGGCAACAATTAATTTCTCCAGCATTGCACTGGCTCCAGCCTCAGTGACCAGCTCCATGTGCCAGGCTGCAGCCCCAGTGGCCACACCAAATTCTGAGATGGACCAAAAATAAACACACTCTGATGTGTAATATTCACCTGATTAACAAACAGAAAAAAGAGGCTAGCAAAGGAAAAACAACACCAAAAACCTGGACTAATAAATGCTCTTTCATTAGGGTGAAAAGAGGTATCACAGCACATATGAAGGCAACAGCTGCTGTGCCCAGATCAAAGGTTTGTCGGTGCTGACACTAAAGAGCCACCTTTCCTGAAGCAGAAGACTTAGGGAGAAAAATGGATGCAGAGGAATGCAAACCTATGTGGACAGCAAGGGCTCCATCTTCCACTGGGGCTGCTGTTAAGGTAAAGCTATTGTGTATTAACACACCAATGAGGCCTTAAACCTTCACACATAAACACATCAAAGGAGGAAGGAAAGAGTTCTGGATGCTGGTGAGCAGATCGAGGGGGGGGGGGGGGGTGACCCACCATGTACAGGAAGACACAAAAGAAGCAAGACTTGCCAGTGATCTTACTGGGAGACTCCACTGGGAGGAAGGGAACATAGATAGCAAGTTGGACAGGAGATGGTCACCAGCTGCAGCAAGGTGTTCTGTTGCAAGAGTGACTTTATTCCAGCCCTCAAGCTCTGCTGCAGCCTGTCATGTTGCTTCTGCACATCTCACTAGGTTTGGTGGCTCAGGACAGGTGAAGTTTACACTTCTTTACCCCAAAAAAGTCATTTCAAAATTAGAACCACAATAATCAGACAAGTTTCAAATCCAGAGCAAAGATAAAAGAGGAAGTGTCTGTCCTCAGACACTTCGAGAAGGGGAGGGGGAAATAAAAGAAAGAAAAAGAGAACAAAAGTAATGTGCTCAGAGGTGGTTTGGTTTCAATCCATGCCATGAAACCCATCCATCTCAAAGCACTCCCAGCAGAGCCCAGCATGTGTCTTTGACACTTCACATCATGCCAGCAGGCCTGCAGCAGTTTGATGTTTTGTATCAAACAGAGGCCTTATTAAAAACCTCTTTTGGCATGATCTATCCAAAGAGGAGCCTTTTGTCTTTCCCAGCTTGCTGGCTATGCTCGTTTCAACACACTTGATCATCTCTTTCAGGAAGAGGATTAATGAAGGATACTTGTGCTTTGCAGGCTGCTGAGTGCCTTTGCTAGAAAAACGTGCATCCCATAAAGGCATGAAGTAAGCCCAATTCACTGATGATGGTCTCACAACATCCTGTGGATTTACCCCTACTCTTTAAGTCAGTAATTCCTCCTTAACACCTTCCTGTTTCTAGAAAGCTGGAAAACTTACATTAGGTAAAACAGGGAATGCTCTAGATTTAAAACAAAATGTGATTTATTCGCTACACTGGCCTGCATCTTGATTAGCTTTATGCCCCACACTGCACCTAGCTGCATTCCCATCCCTCCATTAGCCTGGCTATTGACATTAGTCACTCCCCACATTGGAGCCACTTTTACTATTTGTATGACATCTGCTACAATTCACTAGAACCAATATTCATTGATCCAGCAGAAAAGTTCTGTCTTCAAACACAAAGGTTTAATTGCTTTTTGCAGTCACATCACTCAGTTTAATACTGCCACATAACTTAGCAGGCCCCTTCTTTAAAATACATGGATGTTACTTTGGAATACTTTTTAGTTCCAATACATACAGGGCTGCCAAGGATGAAAGTTTTAATGTTATTATTTAAAGCTTTACCATTACCAAAATCAGGGCAGAACATTCAGCGAGCTTAGTTCAGCCAGAATTTGTATCTTTATGGGCATTAACTATTTCACAATTGGGATTTAAAGAAGAAACCCTCAAGGAATCAAAGGGAATTAAGCACCCAGCTCATTTCTGTTCATGAGATTTGAGGTCCTCATTTCTCCAAGCTCCTTTGCAAGCATCAGTCTCACTTTATGTCAGTTCCAGTCAAGACAGTCACAGAGAATAGGTATGCTAATAAATTTATAAACCTTGCCCTTTTTTCCCCTGTACTACTAATTCACCACTTTTCAGCCCAGTAGGATGCTAATAAAGCAGAACTGGAAGTATGGGCTGTTTATAGCTCTCTTTTTTTCACTGAGTAGGAAGTGAAAATAAATACCAAGCAACCAGCCTCATTTTTCACACAGGTATGAGAAGCCAGACCCAAAAATTAGAAAGACAATACATCATCTCATATGCATTTAGCATCACACAACAACCCCATACCAGCCAGGAAGGTTTAGTTGCTTTCTCAAAACCATCCTTAGCCTAACTCTTCCTACCTCCAGGCAAAATGACCATGAAGTTAAATATATTTTACCATGTTTAGGAGAGAACAATGGTGATTTTGATCTCGGTGGGTTTTCTGGCCGAGGGGCTACTAACTGGACAGGTCGCACGTGTTTGTCCAACAGCTTCCTGAAGCACGACTGCCGGTTCTCAAACATGCTCCGGACGTTTTCAAGCTTGACCTGCACTGACTGTATCTGACTCTGCAGAGAGTGAAAAAGACTCCCATGATCAAATAACTACCATTATTTTGCACTGTCACCCAAAATAGAGGACCATAAAGGTGACAACACCACAACACTGCCTGATCTTGCTTTTCACTTGGGTACCAAGGAACTGGAGGGGTTGCTTACCTTCAATTCAGGTGTTAAAACTGACTCAAAATCGTAGAGTAGGGCTTGGGGATCATAGTTTAAGTAGGCTGAAGAGCTTTCAAGAAATCTTTCTATGTCCTGGAGAGCTTTCTGAGCACCTTCTTTAGACTGGCATTTATCCATCTGCTGGTTGGCAAGCAGGTAGGCACCTTCATCACAGCACTGCAGAGCCTGGTACCAACACAGGGCAAACACAGGGAGAAAGACAGTCAGCAGCACCCCTACCAAATCAAGGTTCCCATGAGGAATATAACTTGCCAGATCTGCATTTTCAACATGGAGCTAATCAGTACTCCTAAATATCTCAGCAGCTACTGCATTTTGATTAGAAAGTAGAAAGGCCACATTTTTTCTGGAGGGTGACTGCAGCCCTCAACATACTCAGACAAGTAGTGCTCCCACTTGTACCTGGATAAAACCAGTGGTATAACTGACACAGAAGCACTACTTAGTGCATAGTTGAACCAAATGATAAGCAGACCTTTATTTATCCACCTCAGAAAGCTGAAGGAGGACAGGTGGGTTTCTGGAGATAAATGCCTGGCTCAGTGCAGACCCGAGAGGAACGCTCAGAGTAATTGCATTCATTTTTTAAAAAAGCATAAGGATTTTAAACTGCAATTTAAAGTTCAACATTGAACATGCACAGGAATGAGGTGAAGGCCAGACTAGGGTTCAGCTGGCACTCACACACTGTGCTGTGCACAGGCATGAGAAGATGCTGCAGTCAAGAACCACCAAGCACCTCCAGTGTTGTGAATGGGAAGGGAGATCGTGGAGAGCAGGACCACGGTGTGCTCCTGCAGAGCCCATGGGCTAGACCACCAGCATCAACCAGAACTGCAAGGAGCCCAGGAGAGGACTCTGCCCAGCAGCAGAGAGACTGCTGAGGAATGGTTTGTCCCCACAGATTAGCGCAACATTGAAGTGGAGCACACAGAGAGAAAAAGTAAGTTCTCTAGTCCTCCAAAACAGTGAAAAATGTAACAGGGTCAAACTTCACTGCTTCTCTTAATGGGCTCAAACATATTACAATCATGTGCCTTCTGGTCTAATTAGTGTGAATTTCTCTAAATGAATTTTTGATGCTGATTAAAATATCAAAGAGCATTGGAGCCACAAGTTTCTATTTCCATGCTAGCACGCAGCAGCTGTGCCTATCTACCAATCTGTCACCTTATTGTACAGTTAGCTATGTTCATTCTCAATAAATTGCTAACAAAAAAGGGCTGGAGTTTATCTGAAAGCTTTGTCTCTACAGCACTGGGTATGAAAACCTGAAAAATCAATTAATATGTATTAAATGATGCAGCATGAAAGCAAGAGCAATAGCAGCAGCTGAACTTTGGTGTTCTGAATTGCCCTCTGCAGATGCTCACCTCTTTCTGCTGACTATTCACAGCACCAGCAGATATCTGTTTGCTAACTTAACCTGCTAAGTGAGGGGCAAAGCACTCCTCCAGCCTCTGAGAAACACTTTCCTACCATGAACTGCTAAGCAAGGCTGCAGATTTCAGATTCCTCCAGCTAAGAACTGGAGAGGTTAACCCCATGGAGAAACTATCTACTTCTTGGGACACTATGTCTCCAAACTTTACCTGCTGAAGGCGTGTATGAAGATCCAAGGTCTTCTGCAGCCGTGTCTGCTTCCTTTTGATCTCATCAGACAAGACATCAGAATGGTGCCTCAGCTCATTGCATTGCTGGCAGATTAGGTTGAGTGCATAGTGATGATTTGCTGCTAGCTGGTGTCCATGCAGTATCACCACCTGAGCCTTCCCTATCAGATCCTTCAGTGAAAGGAAGAGAATGGATTGCATACTTACTGAAATAATCTCAAAATAGCTCCATGTAACCACATGCACTTTCTTATCTTACCAGTTTTCAGGTACACATGGAGATGACTGCCATTAGGAGTAGCCAGAATGGGCAGGACAAATGGCACCCATCATCTGGGAAAAAAAACTTTTGCTATCCAAAAAGAGGATGAAGAAGAAAACACTATTTCACCAAACTAGCAACGCTGTGAATGGCTGCTGGCAATGCATTGCTGCTCTCTCCAAGAACTCAAAAAACAACAACAAAAAAATGCAGCTGATGCCCACTTTAAGCACACCATGATTATAAGCATGAAAGGGAATTTGAGCTGTTAAAACAAACCAGGCCCTTTTCAGCAAAGCTTGATGCATAGAACACACTTTCTTGTCTGCACATCTTGGTCAGTGTAACAGTTACATGTTCTCCATCATAGGCTTTCTGCTGGGACTGTATCCCTGTTGCACCCTGTCTGCCTGGCCTTTTGTTCCTCCTCCCTCTCTCCACAAACATTTCTTTCAAATGGCCAAAAGGCCTCTTTTGACCTTCCCCCAAGGGCTCTTCTTTTCAAAGAAGCCTCTGGGGGGTTTGTCCAGATCCTTCAGGATTGCTCTACTGACCCTGGCCCACCTGCCAAACACATCTCTTTACAGAAGTCACATACTCAGTTGGGCTCCTGCAAATCATCTCTCTTCACTCTTCCTTCCCCTACACCTCTTAGTCTTCACCCATATGTTATGTTCAAATCACAGACACATCAAGATAGCAACTTTTTTGTCTCTCCTTGTGCCTGGTAACAAGTCTCTGCCTATTAGCACTGCTAAAGCACTTAACATATAAATAATTCTTCTTCCAGCTCATTAACTCCCACGCCTCCCCTATGTTCAGATATCTATATGTTCTGGATTTTCATGGTGGCTCAGCAATTTATTTTAACTGTGATAATTAAATACCCTGTTCCTGGCTTTCAGAGTGATCATAGCATTGCTGCACTGAGCAAAGACATGAAACCAATCCTTTTGTGCAGCCATTTACCAAGGAATTACACTAGACCCAGGTGATTTCATAAAAAACATCTCCTGCCACAAATACAGAAGGTGCCACTTGTGTTTCATTAGTGCTTCTTTCTGTGAAAGATTATCTCACCTGAGCCATACCATCAAAATGACCCAAGTCCTTGAGCCTCTGTTTTACTTGGAGGACACTGTTGCCAGTGTCAGCCACCTCTGCTTGCTGACCCATTAAAAATTCAATGGCATTCTTGACCTAGACACAAAGAAGAAGACTGCTGTAAAAGGATACAAAGCACAAGCAGAAGATCATTCTCAGAGCAGAATTAATCACACTTTAGCTCAGATTGCTAAATCCAATAATAAAACTAGTGTCCAAGAAGTAATTCCTAAATTCAAAGATGCTTCTGTCAGCAAAATCTGTGTGACTGCAGGGCAAGGATACCTAAATTAGCTCTGAATGAGGAAGCACAGAGCTCTCCCCAAGCTAGCCAGCTCTGTCAGAGTCAAGGAACAGCAGCATAAATTAAACATGCTCAAAGGAAAAAGCATAAGAACTTTTCTCCTCTCCCCTCTTTTTCAACTCCAACTCTTCCTCCTGCCAACAGAAGCACATCTGATCATACCTCTTGAAAACTCTGCTCAAACTTCCACAGTTGTAAATACTGCTCCATTTTTAACTGATGTTTTTCCCAGAAGCCATCAAAAGCAGTCTCCATCTCATGCAGCTGACCAAGTAACCTTGAGCATAGAAAAAGAACAGGATTGGAACACTTTGCAAACAGAGGACAAGCAGAGACGAACAAGCCCTAGAGATCACCTATCCATGCCTTGTAGACTCCAGGTCTCAGGAGAGGTCACTGGACTTGTATATATAACTTGTGAAGAACTCAGAAATTTAATGAAATCACCAGTGCAGATGACAGCTCCTGTGTGAAACAGTTGTTGCTATCTCCAGTTATCTGAAACACAGCTGGGAGCCTGGCATGGGAGAGCCTTGCAGCTGCTCCACAGCCTCATCCGATCAGTGGGGGCAAAAAAATCAGAGCAGGTCAAAGTCATTTGACAGATGTCACCCAGCAGTTTGATGGGTCTAGAGCATAACACTTGTATCTTTGTCTTTACCTGTTTGATAGGTGACACAAACACCACATGTAGGCATAAATAACTTGAGTGTTTTCACTCCAAAGTCAGGCAAATCCAGAACCCAGTGCACTCACCGATTCACAGTCTCCCAGTCCCCAGGCCTCTCACGGTGTTGGTCCTGACTGCACTCCCCCAAGTCAGGCTCTTCAAAACTGCTCAAAAGCAAGTTTCCTTCTTTTGTGACTGCTCTAATATCTTCCTGTATAAGGCAAAATATTTCTGATCAGACTACTTTTGGTGAGGTAAGGATAAGTCATTTTGTGGTTTTCCTGCCTTAGTTTTCCCTGGATGAAATCAAGTACAAGCATCTATCAGACCTAACCAGACCCCAACAGATGGTTTAAGGTGGGGTTAGCTCCTGAAGCTGGAGAAGGCTGAACCATGTGGCCACAAAATGAGTCAAGAGGCAGGAGGACAGCCCAACCACAGGTCTCTCTTGGTGAGCAGGTAGTTTTGTACTAAATATCTATCTACAAGTTCATGTATTCAAGTAGGTATCTGCACAGCTTGGAGGCTATGTTTCTCCATCAAGGTCATCACGGGAGGTTGTAGCAGGAGCATCCCACAGTGGGACAAAACTGGTACTGAGATCACATGGCACTTACCAGAGCCTCCACATATAGAGGCAGGTCAGCACTTTCAACATAACCTCCACTTAGGGAAAAATTACAGATATGACTGATGAACCAAGTTGGAAGAAGCCCTGATGGAGAGACCTACTGCATAGCTCCACTGGAAAGCCAGCTCCTAGAGGAGTAAGAGCCCATCCTAGGACATGACCAGATTTGTATTGCAAGAGAAACAATGGCAAAAACACTTTAGGCAGAAGATTCAAAAAGTACAGACTTGCTTAAACATCTGCCTGCTCCCCATAGCTCACATTAACCTAAACATGGCAGCAACCCCAGGGCAGAAGGACACAGCCATAGGCGGGTCTTCTCTCCCATGCACAGTGTCTGTTACCAGTTTGTATTTCTACCCCTAAAACATCATGGAAAGAGATCACAAGGCAAAAACCCTGTCTGCTTTTGATACTCAGGAGACTCAAAAGGGAAGAGGAAATAAACAGCATGCCTTAGATTGCAGGTGGCTGTTATTTCATCCTCTTACATCTCACTCTCCAGAGCTCCATGTCCCTCTTTGGATTCAAAGCCTTTCATTACACGTACGACACAGTAGCCTGCCTGTCAGACAGGTGTTAACATGATGTTTTTTTCCCATTCAGTGTATCAAAGAGGTTAATTTCTTAGCTACTCTGTTTAATTAATTTCTGTCATTTTTTTCATTGTGTTCCCAACCAGCTTCTGTTCAGTATCACAGCTATATAAATTACTCATTATCTGAATGCAGGAATCAGCAGTACCAATCTTGGGGTTGTCATGAGACAGACAAGGATCCCATGTCTTGCTGTCACCACAATCTGTGCACAATTTCTCATCTGCTTTGATCTTTCCTGGTCTTAGAAAGAACAAAAGAAGAAAGAAAAATGGACTTCATCTCAATCAAAATTCAGTGACTGGCTCTGGTATTTGAAATTAATAGACAAGGCACTAAAAGCAACAGATGCCTTGTACTACTGCGACTGCACTTTATATGCAAATGGAAACACATGACATGTTTTATTGCTCCACAGAGGAAAGTGTGTATTACTGCCTGGTTACAGGACTACGTTGTGTAGCCAGTGTTTGACCCCTACACTTTGGCTACAGAATCAAAGAATAGGTCAGGTTGGAAAAGAACTTTAAGATCATCAAGTCCAACTGTTAACCTAACAATGCCAAGTTCACCACCAAACCATGCCACTAAGCACCACAACTACATGTCTTTTAAAAACCCCTAGGGATGGTGACTCCATCACTTCCCTGAGCAGCCTGTTCCAGGAGCTGACAACCCTTTCAGGGAAGACATTCTTCCTGATGCCCAACCTAAGCCACACCTGGCGCAACTTGAGGCCATTTCCTCTTGTCCTGTGGCTTGTTACTTGGGAGAAGAGACCAATCCTCACCTCTCTACAACCTCCTTTCAGGTACTTGTAGAGAGTGAGGTGGTCTCCTCTGAGATTCCTTTTCTCCAGACTAAACAACTTTAACTCCCTCATCCACTCCTCAGAAGACTTGTGACAGAGACACTCCACCAACTTTGTTGTCCTTCTTTAGACTTGCTCCAGCACCTCAATGTCCTCCTTGTAGCAAGGGGTCCAAAACTGAAGCCAGTATTCAAGGTGTGGCCTCACCAGTACCAAGTACAGGGGCACAGTCACTGCCCTAGTCTGCTGACCACACTATTTTGGATACAGGCCAGGATGCTATTGGCCCTCTTGGCCACCTGAGCACACTGCTAGCTCATGTTCAGCTGCTGTTGACCAGCACACCCAGGTCCTTTTTCACTGGGCAGCTTTCCAGTCACTCTTCCCAAAGCCTGTAGCATTCCATGGGGTTGTTGTGACCCAAGTCCTAAGGATGAAGTTTAAGTCAGTAAGCCATATTGCAATATATGTAGCTGCTCTTTTCTATTACAGCTCTCTTCATTTTCAAAGAAATAAAGGACTACTGGCAGTATCTATAATGATACTTTCTATACATATGCACATACATTTATGCCTACACACAGCACAATTTGGATGTCATTTTGCATATTTTTTACAGGCAGCCTTCTGGGAACTCACTGTCATCTAAGTGACAACTGATTAGAAATGAAAATAGATATCCTTTCTTGACTTATGTAAATGGACCTTGTTATAAAGCAAAGGAGCTCATTCTTCAACAGCACAGAACAGTATGAATATGGGAATCATTTCTGAAGTGAGGGTTTGCTGTACCCAGAAAGATGCAGGAGCAGCAAAGACAACAGGTCGATACAGCAGCAGCTGACTGCACTAAAGCTTCCAGTAACTCACAAAATAATATTAATCACAAACAGCTGAGAAATAATCTTACTATATTAAAGAAAGAGATGTTGTTTAACATGATATACAAAGACTCACATGAAGACAGGGATCACAACATGAATGCTCTGCACCACAAGCTCACACAAAATCTTCACCTTGGATGCTCTCCAGCACAGTTCCCTTAATTCCCCACAGGGAAGCTGCATCAGGCAGAGGGACGTGGGGATAAACCATCCCTCCAGATCTGCTGATGATCTTTGCCTACAGTTTCCTCCAGCCATGGCGGTAAAGCAGAGAGAATCCCACCAGGGACACAAATACCCAGGTGACAAAGCCTCCCATCTGCCCTCCTGCCAGCAAGATGTGCAAAGCCCACAGGAGGAGCACACTACAGACAGAACCTTCTGTAGCCAGCAGGGAGGTGGCAGCTGACACAGTTTGCTGGATGCTGCCAGGGTGATTTGCTTGTGTGGATAGCAAATGTAAGGGTAACATACAGGAATAGTCACATCGTGCTTTTATTTTGTCTGTCAGCATGCACACATGCATGGGAAGGAGGAAGGAGTGGGCACCAAGCAAACAGGCAGTCACACCCCAGAAATCCCATCTTGCTGTGCAAACAAGGGCTGGAAACACATGGCAGGGCTGCTGAGGAGACATACCTTCAGCTGGTAGTACTTTTCTGTGCGCAGGGCCAGGATGCGCTCAATTGAATACATGTCGTCTGGTAGCTCAGTCTCTGCCAGCTCCGTGCCAAAGGATTGTAACATCTGGGCAATTTCCTTCACAGTTAGGGCAAAACTCTCTATTGCCTGGTGGGAGATGATAATTGCAATCAGCTTGGGGTTCAAGGTATTCCCCCAGCTCAATAAGAGTAGGTGAAGAGCCAAGGCTGAGATCTGCAGGGGAGCCTAACAGCTTGCTCTGAGAGAGGTGGGTGGGATGTCCGCTGCAAATGGAGCTGATGTGTCCTGTGAGGCATTAGCTAGTGGCCACCAACATGTGGCCAGGTGGCTTTTAGTGCAGTCTGAATTCATAACAGGGACTTAAACAAAGATAGTATTGGGAACTCTGTTTTCTTGCCAGAGTATGTAGGGATACAATGAGGAAAGATAATGCCCTCTTGGAATTAAATCTGGCAAAGGATGTGAAAGACAACAAGAAGGTCTTCTTCAAGTACATCAGTAGGAAAAGGAAGACAAGGGAAAATGTGGGCAGGCTGCTGAATGAGGTGGTTGCTCTGTTGATGGAGAATACAGAGAAGTTGGAGTTACTGAATACCACCTTTGCTTCAGTCTCTATTGCTAAGACTGGCCCTCAGGAATCCCAGTCCCTGGAGGTAAAACAGAACGTCTGGAGGAAGAAAGACCGTCCCTTAGTCCAAGAGGATTGGGCTAGAGATCATCTAGGCAAGCTGGACACCCACACATTCATGGGCCCCAATGGGATGCACCCACAAGTGCTGAGGGAGCTGGCTGATGTTATTGCTAAGCCAACTCTACTGTTTTCGAGAAGTCACAGAGAACAGGAGAGGTGGCTGAGGACTGGAGGAAAGCCAGTGTCACTCCAGTCTTCAAAAAGGGCAAGAGGAGGCCCCAGGAAATTAAAGACTAATGGGATTCTCCCAGCCCTACTCACAGCTCCAGCTCTGCTCTTGAGAATGAGGTAAAAAATTCAAATGTAACTTATGGCATTTATATATTCTTTAAACAGCATGTATCTTCCATGGACATTCCAGGAAATGTTTTATGAGCACATTACAAGGGAATTTTGTGAGAGGTTTTTCATATGGACACATCTACCATACTCAGCTTTGGTCTAGAAATTATCCTTTTCTTAGATTAAGATTTTCTGTCATTCATTTTGTCATTTTTGTCTCCAAGTGTGAAAGCTATGCCATTATTGCTTTAACACATCATGCAAAAGAACAAAGCTAGGAGACAAAAATTTTAGAAATTCATTAATTTGGCAGCATTTGAGTGTAAACTGGCACAAAGACAATGGCACAAGCAATAGCTTGAGGTATTCCAGCTACAGGATCTTGTGCTTTTCTCTTTCTCCTGAGTTCCACATCTGCTGGCATGGATGATGTTGTAGGACATGGGGCACTAGGATGTCAGGTACATTTTTCAATAGTGCATTGATTTGTTGGGAAGGCAACTGGGAATCCACCCTGCTATCTGTCTGGGAGACAAAGTCTCACTGAAAACTAAGAGTGTACAGGAAGCATAGAAACATGCAGTAAGGCACAGCTCAGAGAAGCAAATGCCCGATTCCTGGCAGTATCAAAGGAAAATTCTTGCAAAGAAAAATAAAAAAGAAGTTTCTGAATTCTCTGGATTTGATCAGTATGCAAGGAGTGGTCTCATTGCCCTGCTTCCCAAAGACATTTCTGATATTAATCATATGAAGCAACTATCATATTAAATTAAATAAATAAAAAAGCACCTACTTTGTATCTAACATTAAGAGAATTTTAATAAAGACTTAAGAAGACAGATCATTGAGAAGCAGTTTCAAAAGGAGCCTGAGGGAGTTAATCATCCAATTCCCTCACAAATCCCTCACCTGCCTAACACTACTTGACTCTTTTACAAGTCTGATTGAAGAAATGTAGTTGGCTTCAGTGTTTACCTTTCAGCTACCCATTGCTCACTGCCTGACAGAAAACCTCCCTCAATTGATCCCAAAGACCCAAGAGCCCAGTGCTCAGCCCCAGTACGTACAGTCCTGAAGATGACCCACTCGCTGTGGCAGTACTCCAGGGTGCCTCCAAACTCTGGGGTTAACTGCTGCTCATCAATGTATGTCAGCAGGTCACTAACTGAGCTCAGCATAACAACCTGCAAGCAAGGCAACACCATTAGTGGACTGAACATTGTTTCTACCCAAATCATACACAGATCAAGCCTATAAATCTTTTATGTATCTAAGAATAGAGTTTGCTCTAAATATTGTTCTACAGAATGATCTTCTGATGCTTATGGCTTAATATGGCTTTTATTTGAGATATCTGTCCATTTTTGTAAGCCAACCCTGATCTCCCAGGTGTTTCCTTTCTCAAATGCAAAGCACAGTGAGAGGGATGACCAGTAATCTGGAAAAAAAAAAAAAATGTATGCTAGTAAATTATGAAGCATTGGCCAATTTCACCTAAATATAGACTCATGAATTTTTGTGTGGCCTGATCTGCTCTGGGATATGTCATGACTTTTCAAAACTGTGCAAATGACAATAATTTTTAGAGTGAAAAATGCAAAGTTTGCAAAAAAACATATTATTTCCTAAAGGAAAACTTTGGTTTGTTTTATGCATTTGCAATTGTGTCAACCTCAGATTCCATAAGTGTACTTTTATTCTCTTATTTATTCTCATTATGTCCTATAATTAAGGTGGCTTTAGAAGGCTTGGAAACTTTGAGTTGAGAATATGAAACCATTTCAGTTGCTGTTTTAGAAACAAATACCAACATGATGTTGGTATGGAGTTTACACTGAGATGAAAGTGGCAATTATGGGTGGAATTCATAGCAAAAGCTTCACTAGACATGTCTTCTGACTTTTCAGACGTTAAACAAATTCTGAGCATGGTTTTATCCTCCATAGAAGCATGCAGCCTATACAAGGGATGAGGACAGGCTGAGAATTCCATCCAACATTACCATGGACATGCAAACTGTGCACAGGGGAGCTAAAAAATGCTACAGGAGAGATTTGATGGAGAGAGATCTGGCGGAAAGAGGCCATTTCTGGCAGAGACACTCAGGTTACTCTTCATTTAGGTGCCTGCAGAGTGGGACACTGTCATCCCCCACCTGAGGTGTGTGGGCAGCCTCTGATCACACACAGGCACAACACCTCTGCTTGCTCCTACCGGTAACTTGAGTAGAAAATCCTCCTGGCTGAACCGAAATCCAATGTCGGTGAAGGTGCGCTGGAAGAAACCCGTGGGACGAAGAACCATCACTAGGTGCAGGTTCCCTGGGAAAGAAGCCTGCAAGGAAATAGAGACCACACTCAACCTGGGGACATGGCAGGTCCAACAACAGCTTTCAAATGCCTTGAAAAGGGGCGAAATCCATCAGTTTTTAGTATTTTTTTCCTGACTGCTCTTGATAGACTTTTCTGATTTTCGGAACAGGAGGGAGACACTGTAAGTGGCTTAGAGACGGAGGAAGTAACTGTGGGAGGATTGTCCAGTTCCACTTCCCTTTGGAGCAGGCACAAGTTCAGCCATGCACCTTGGAGATCCACTTCTTATAAACCTTAACACTCTATATTGTGTTCAGCATTGTAACGTGGGCAGCGAAATGACAACTCAGCAGGGAAGAGAGGGCTGGAACATTGAGAGGAATGACAGATTGAAGGGGCAAAATTTATTGCCAAATTCCCTAATCAGCCCATAACTGCATTAAGCATACTCTTCTGGTCCCTGGTAATTACCAGGCAACATTTAATTTGTGGTAAGAATTTGGAATTTCCTGTCTCTGCTGCTGGAGCCTTTCTTCAGGCATATGGTTGGCAGGTGTGTTTTTAAATAGATCTGTGAAAAGGCTGCTTGAGAATGAAAAAGAATTTTTAAGGAAGTAGGTGTAATATCACTAAATTATGGATAAGTGCATGATGCAAAGAATTAATTAAGACATATGAGGTACTCTGAGATCCTGCCAGGCCAAGTTATTTTTCTCCATATTTTCCTCCTTATATTATCCTCCTGCATGAAGCATGATAGTAGCTTCTATAACAAGAGTGAGAGTAATAAACATATTTAGGTATTTTTCACTGCAGGGCACTTAATCTATGCCTTCAAAACAAAGATCTCTCCCATAGACATGCATTAGTGTTGTTCAAAAAAGCTATGATTTATAGTTGGTATCTGACATCCATGAACTTCACTGTAACTCATTTGCTAAGTTTTCTTGCTAGGAAAGGTCAAGTTGTGGCTTCCATTGCCCACAGCTCCACTTAGAACTGGACAGTGACTTTTAGGATCAAATAAGCTACATAAATTCAATATATTGATCTGTTGTTATTTTAAGTAGGAGCAGAAAAATAATAAAGAAATTAATGTGAAGAAGTGCCAAATTCATATACCCTCTGGAAGTCAACAAGAATGGTGCCAGGGACAAAGATCTGGGCTCAGAAACAAGAGCAAACTATGAAATAACAGAGATGTTTGTGCTGGCTCCAGGCCCTGGGAGCTGTACCTCTGTTACACAGCACCTGGTTAGCACACAGTGTCTCTGAAACGGCTGCCAACCCCAAGGGCACAGTGATGGGTACAACCATGGGACACCCAAGGAACCAACTTTCAACCCCATCAAACCTGCATGTCTAAATCTTGTCATGAAGCCACCAGACCTTCACAGCTCTGGTAAGTCTCACCCAAGAAAGTGTGGCTGAGAAGATGCAGGAGATCCAGGTCTAGTTGCCTGCCTCAATGCCTTTTTAATTAGCTCTACAAGAAAGATCAGCTCTCCTGCAAGACAGCCCCAGGCAGGCCCTCCAACAGCCCAGCTACTAGATGCAACTCTGAAGAGCAACCCATCTTGGAGAGCCTGCTCAGCTCAGGATTTTTAACTTGAGGTTCCCATATTGCTAGAAATAAAATCATCCACAGGCAACTGGATATTTCCAAGCAGCTGAAGTGGTTCCTCACTTTGAGGAGAAGCTCTGCCTGGGATGCAGAAAAGCCTTCACTGAGGAAAGCACCACCAGAACTGGCACAAACTTGTAGACATTCTGAATGAACTGAACATTTAAAGCATTAATATTTCACTGGAAAGTCTCTGGCAAGCTCAATACTCATCTTCCAGCATGCCCCAGAGAAGCTGGCTGCCTCTTCAACCTCACCGTGCTGGCTCTCCCTTGGACCCAGTAAATGCTGCTATTGCACTTCCATGGCCTGTTGGCTGACTTGGCTAGTCCTTGATATTTGTCATTCTCCAGCACATCCCACAGCACTAGGACATCCCAGGAAGACATCTGCCAGTCTATATTCATAGCAATGTCATGCCCACCCTTGCAGAGGTGTGAGTCCACCATGTGTCAGTCCCTCACCTCCACCCTGATGTATATGCTTGCTTCATTCTACATCCTGGTCATTTCCAAGTGAGCATTTCTCTGCAGATAGGACAACAGTAGCACCCCCCAACAAGGTTTCAAAGGTATCACAAAGGAGCCATCACAAGCTGCAAACTTGAAAGGGTAGGATGTTTTTCCTCCAAGACAGACCCTGCACTCCTTGCACTAACAGCTCAAACTGACTTGAACCAAAGCCTCAGGAAGCAAATGGTCTTATAATGCTTTAAAGGAGCTCAGAGGAAACAATTTTAGGTCCTTCTGCGTGATTATGAGTCCACTGTAGGTGAACTCAACCCTAAAGTCCCACAGAATTTGGAGAAAGTCACTGTTTCCAGCCCAGAAACACAAAAAGTGTGTTCAGGTCTCTGAACTTTAGGCTCCTAGCTTAACCTCCTTCTGAAAAACGCATCAGGAATATCTCTGAGATGAACAACCAGCCAGAGACACATCCTCCCTTACTCTTATATCACTATAGCCAGCCCCTGTACCCTTTAACCCTGTTCAGCACTTTGAGCAGAGATAAGTCTACTTTTCCCTCTCCTACTTCAAGTCCTTTTTGACATACACCCTTCATGTGCAGAGCAGACTCCCTGGAGGAAGGGCCTGGGTCTCCAAACCATATTGCCCCATGGTAACCTGCAGACTTTGAATGTCTTCTCCTATAAGCCTTTGGGAAAGAAACCCCCAGCTCCAGGAAGATGGACCAGCGATCAGGAGGCAAGCAGAGCCACCTGCCTAAACTACAGGGCAATATCAATAAGGTGTGAAACACCTCTCTGAGAGCAAAGGTGCCATTGGACACCTTTGGTTTCTTGAATGCAGGATGACAACACGTTCCACACAAACTACAAGAAGGGAACACCACCTAGGACTCACATCCTTCTGCCACACCCACCACAGGGGCCAACTGTTCTTTGATACAACTTGATGTCCCATACCCACACCACTGTATCCCTTTTGCTCCTTGATGTTTCTCCTCAAGAGTAGCTGGCCTTCCAGGACATGTCATTTGATTCCATTCAGTTTAGAAAGCATTTGGGGATTTTTCAGCTGATCTTATACATACAGGATCAAGGTCAGCACTTATGAGTAGCTACAAAACAAGAAATACAGCTTTGCAAAGGATAACTAATGCATTTCACACATGGAAAAAAAAAAACAAAGCCACCAAAAACTAAGCTTCCAGAAAGAGAGTCACCAGTCAAACCATGCCCTGTGCCCTTTTACAGACTTAATATACACACACCAGTAATTCCTCAGAGATAACACTGCTGAAGGGTCTAAATCTTTTTTAATCACTGCTACAATTCTAGTTCTTCCCAGGGCTGAAGTATAGATAAGTTACCTGCAAACTGAACTCCAATGATGCTGAAGGTACTGCTGGGGAAAAAAACTTCCCTACAATATATTCAAGAAAGCAAAGACAAAAGGGTCATTTATCTTGCCTTATGTGTTAGCTTATTCTTTATAACAGTACAAACAATCTTGTGCCTTTGGCAGATTTGGGGTTATGTAACAGAGCACCTAAAAAAACCTTCTAAAGCCTTTGCCCTCTGCTACTCCTCTGCAGCACATCAAGAAAGGCAAAAAACTGTCGGCGCACTTCCACTGAATCAGGCAGTTGGCAACATTTCACTGCTATTAACTATCTCACTGACCAAAGAACATGCTCCTTCTGAGGAAGCTGCATACCTTAAGGCCCCAGTTCAGCAACTTGTTTAAATGCACCCTCAACTATGACCATGTAGAGAGCCCTGATATAATCAGTATAGACAAACTGAGCTAATGAAACACAGGAAAGTGCAAGGGTTGAAGGCATCACCTTCTTAGTGAAAATAGCTCATCCTGACACATTTAATGTGATTTTTACTAAGTTTAGGAATTCAATTTCCAGAGAATATTCTTTCCTGCTGTTCACTGGGATGTTCAGGATGTTGGAAATCAATAAACACAACGAAAGAAGTAGTATCTGCCAGTAAGTTTCTCTCTGGGCAATGGAGGCTGAAGCTAGTGGTCCTTATACAGGTGCTGAAGTGAATGACTTTCTGCTGTCCCTTAAAGGAGAAGTCACACAACGCCAATCTGAGCTTTAACTTCCCCCAGAGCCAAAAATGAAACTCCAAAGCCTTTTGCTCCCTTTGTCTTAGCATCATTAACCCCCGCAGATGATGCGAGCACCGCTGGTGCACCAGTTCTTCCGAGGGCCCCTCTCCGCAGAGCCTTCCGCTTACTGTAAGCCAACAAATAAAGCCTTTCCCACGACATCCCAGGGATGCGCTGGAAGCATCCCTGCAGGACACCGCTGCAAGAACAGCCTGGCTACTCCCGCACGGAAGATGTTCCCAAAACCACCCCCCGCCGCCGCTCAACGAAACCGGCTCCGGTCGCTCTCATCCCTGCTCCCTCCGGCCCCTCCCCGCTCCAAAAGGCCTCTCCAGCCGCCGCGGTACCGCCGCAGCGCCGGGCCCGAGCCCGAGCCTTACCGCAGTGCCGCCGACCCGCCGTGGGCTCGCCTCCGCCATCGCCCCGGGGCCGCGGTTGCTGATAGAGACCGAGCGGGGTGGGAGGGGAGCGCGGCGCTGCCCGCGCCCGGGGCAGGCACAGGACTGGCGGGCAGGCAGGGCTCCCGGTTCCGGCACCGGTTACCGGCACCGGCTCCCGGCCGCAGCCCCGCGCTCCTGCCTAGCGCCCGGCTGCTTTTAAGGTGGAATGCCAAAAATCATCCTGCAGACGGGGCCAGCTCTTGCCTTCCGAGGATCGGGCTCTCAGCTCGGAGCTTTTACCCTTCCCTTTCCCCCACTGTGATTATCTCCTTTCAAAGATGTTTAGGATTTTTTTTAGGGGAAGGAAGGGAAGTACGGAAAGATGCTCCTACCCTAACAGGAGGCTTGACCTCTGGACCTTGCCTCCCAGAGCAAGGTGGTACCAGTGTGAGGCTGGTTTGCCCAAGAAATTAGAGATATACACAAAGAGTTAAACAAAATTCTCTACAGTCTGATACAAATTTTTTCTGGATCAGATGCACAAGCGCAAGAGCTGCAACTGCTTATAGATATGCTGAAAAAATAGGACACTGAGTGTTTCAGATTCCACTTATTTGCACTTCTTCATTCCAAAATTGTACAAAGATGAGGAAGAATATTTTTTTATTGCAGTATGGCTTACGGTTTATGATTGGAAAGAAATCAAGATTTAATCTTCGTGTTGGCTGAACAAAGACAAAGTCCAGTCAAACACCTCCTGGACACAAAGACACTTTAAGGCTGGACCCTGGTTTAAAGGCAAGATTCCCAAGTCTTAAGATTTAGTGGACACAGGTTTCCTGCTTCTTGTTCCTCTTTGCAGAGAGCACCTCCACATCATTTACATGGATAGCCCTGATACACAGGCAAAGCCACTTCTCTATATTGACACACAGTGCATACACAAATAGGGAGTATGCTCAAAGGTCATGCAATAATTAAATGTTCTCATTAAACACAAGATGAATGACACTTCTGTAGAAGCTACATACCAGGACAGGATTTTTTCACATTTGAAACTTCCAAACTATGCAAAGCAACTACAGCATCCTTAAAGGATGCTCACAGTCCTAGCACCTCTTCAAACACTGGCAGCAGAACTGAATTTTGATGATCACTTTAAAGAACTACATTTTAAATGCTGCTTCTTCTCTAATGGCATGGTAACCATACTTAGAAATTCACTTAGTAACATTCAGGAAAATCAGAATCCCAAATATTGACCGCAGTATCTTATGCACACTGCAAAAAGGTAACCCTCTTTTCCTTCTATGGGATGCCTGTCAGCAAAAGGCCATCCAAGCCAGATATTTTTAATACCAAGTTCAGCTGTACCAGTATTAAGTACTTAAAACAGTGTAAGATCTAACCAGAATCACAAAAGAGTTTTCTTTCTCAGTACATACCATTCACTTCATTCCCTAGCACATGGATCAATGTCCAATGATTATAAGCAGAAATAAAGGTAATAATAACACGCCTACACCATTTTCATTTATTTACCCACATGGCACAATCTGCTTGGGAAAGCATTTATCAATTAACTCCTACCTATCCATGCATCTATAAACATGACTCTTCTACGCCTGCAGGCACAAATCTCATAGCATGCTCTCATTTTGTAAGACACAATGCACTGCAAAGTTGCAAAAAGCTTACTTTTGAGATACGTTCAGACAGGATATGATCATAGAATCACAGAATGTGCTAATCACTGAATGCTTGGGGTTGAAAGGGAGCTTTAAAGGTCATCTAGTCCAACCTCCCTGCACTGAGTAGGGACATCTTTAACCAGATCAACTTGCTCAGAGCCCTGTCCAACCTGATCAGGAATGTTTGCAGGTATGGGGCATCTACCACCTCTCTGGGCAACCTCTGCCAGTGTTTCACCATGCTCATAGCAAAAATGATGTGTAGAGATAAACATATGTAATAGATATTTAAAATACATGAATGCATACACACACACACACACATTTAAAACAGATTTTTCCACCCACACCCACATGTAAATGCTTGTCAAGCCTGTTTTAAGAATCTAACACTTTCAGTCACTGACAACTGGGTAAAATAAAGTCCAACTAATAACTAGTGTCTAGAAAGAACATGTATGAAGCCAAATTCTCCACCCCATCAAAAGCACAGAACAAGACACAAAATACATTTGAACCACTATGAAAAAGTACACAAACAAGCAAAGAAAATGATTAATACTCAGACAGCTCATTTAAGTACTCAAATGGGGCATCAAGCTATGCCTGAATTAATTATAGGGCCATAAACCAACATACTAGCTAGAGAAAAAGCATGAGCAGCATTGCTCCTGGTTCCCAGTGGTTTTCAAATGTGACAAATAATGGGCACAATGATTTGGTACATTAAAAGAAATACACAGTAAAGAGGACTTACGGCTATTTTTTGGAGAGTCATTTTGACTGATGTCCATGTGTCCAGTCTTCTATCCAGGATTAGGATAAATTTGGTGTCAGACTCATGTTGACTATGAGATAAAAAAACACCAATGACCAGATAACATTTTCAGGGAATGTGACTGCTCCCCAAAAAATCCTAAACCCAAGAACACAGAATGCAACCCACATTTTGACATTTCCATGATTGCCAAAATTTCCTTTGAAAAAATTGAACCGAGCAGACTCTGGCAAGAAATTTGGGAAGGCCACCTTACAGTTAGCCCAGGGTTAAGCATCACCTTTGTATTTCATAGAAGGTGGAGACAACAGATTGCTCTTGAAATCCTTGAAAATGGTCTTGAGAAAGACTTGGCAGAAGCTTTGCTCCTCCTGAGCAGCTCAGGAGTGACCAGGAGCCTCCACCAGCTCCTGGCACATCCCTGCCCTCACCATTGAGCTCTTCGCTCCAAGGCAGCTGGCTACCTGCTTGCCGAGGTTACAATAAGCAAGCCATGACTCCTGGCTTGTTTTGGCACAAGGCTACTGGGGTGACACCAAGCCAGTGAAGTGTGATGCCAGCCTGGCAGGGGGGCAGGAGAGCTGGTGCTGAAACAGGCTGTCAGGGCTTCCTGGGCACCTCCCAAGGCTCCACTGGAGAGGCAGCAATCTCTAGGAGAGACTTTCCAACACACTCTGATTCACTTGGCAAGCACAGGCTTCCTCACATCCCATTGGACACCCAAATCCTTTAAATTGCATTGAAATTCCCAGCCTTACCAAGCAAGCCAGCAGTACTGGGGATGCCCAGTCTGGCAGGTGAGCTCCTGTCTGTAGTTCCAATACTGCCTTCCCAAGCTAGCTGGGTACAGCTCAACCAGGCTCCAGCCATGGCAAAACACACTCTAGAGCAGTCTGAATTACAAACTGGAATCATGTTTGCACACAGGTAAGGGTATGCCAGCTTGTAAGCAAGTCCTCTGCTGTAAGTGTATTTACAGGATACTTAAGTAATATTTACAACATTTATTCTGCAGATGCTGAAACAGGATAGCCATGGCCCATGCCAACCTATCTGGGTGTCTCAGGGCTGCAGAGAGGCTCCCAGTACACGTGCTGGCTCCTGAGGGCTGGGTCAGGTATCTGCACAGGGCACAGCCTCATGCAAGCAGCCTACTGCAAGCACTGTCTTCAGTAATTCTTGTGTTTGGCAAGTGAAAACACATGGTGGATTACTCAGAGATACCACATGCCAGACAATGTTTGGCAACTTCAATACAGGATTAAAAAAAAAAAAGACACTCAAAGCCAGTGCAGGAGCTTTCATTCAATGCCCATCTTGCTGCTCTAGTCTGTGATAGCCAAACCTTTGACAAATATATTTCAAAGGAAATTAGTAGTTGTGCTGAGAGGGAAAAAAATCCCTCACAATAATTGACTGAAGATATGTAGAGACACCCAGATCCCAAGCTGTCCAGCAAATATATCTGATGGATCTCTAATGTCACACCCAAAGTGCAAAGGTTTCATGTAATTTATACATCATCATTGAGGTGTAGCAGAAAAGAGCAGGGAAAATGAGCAGCATGTTTCACACATGGGTCATACAGAGAACTTCTGCATGTAAACCAGTCTGAGGTTGCACATTGTGAGCTGGGCCAGGCATGACTTTTCAGACAAAACCTTTTTTAGCTAAAATAGTTTTGGCAATATGAGACAAGTCTGCAGGTTTCTGTCAGCTCTGTTCACCCCCATCACGAGTTAAATGATCCAGGCAGGAGGGGAGACAAAAGGATCCTTTTGTTTGAGGTAGAAAGAAACCCCTTTGGTTTTCAGGACACTAAAACTTTAAAAGGTTAGGTCTTTGTTCTATGAAAAACAACTCCCCAGTTCCTCATTGTGTTTCCCATCAGGCTGCAACTGAAATAAAAAATATAGTGTTTACACATCACTGCTGTTATCAAAATAAAATCTGAAGCAAAACCCCAAATCCAAGTAATTTAGAACAGGCAGCCAGACTGCAGTGCATTGCCAGTTAACAAAAGTATGCCAAAGCATGCCATATACTCAGGACAAGGCTATATTCAGAGGGTTGCCTCTAAGTATGTTAATTTACTTCCAGCAGTTCCCCTACAGACACAAAGAAAGTTCCCAGCTGTCCAAAAGTATTGAAACCTACTGGGGGAAGTGTTTAAATTTGCAGCCCAGGCCTTGCAGGTTTATCAGACTTCCAGTCCTGGGATGTACCTTGTAGGCTGACAATAAAAATAAATCAGTGCTTTCTCACCAAGGCTGCAAGGGGTGAATTCATTTGCATCTAGCAGCAGAAAGATGGAGACAGATAACCTGATAGAGGGTTATTTCTCCTTGGGTCACAGCTTTTTGTCACTTTTTTTCTCTTAACCTTAATTTTGTATGTGTTGCAGGACACTCTAGACTAAAAATAAAAGACTTGGGATGTATTGCAGGAGGAACTGAAATTGGATCCTGGAGTCTGCAGTTGTGAGATTTATCAGAGGACTGAGAGACTCCTTACAGCTGGTAGGGTCAGAGCAGCAACCAGGACCAAGTGCCTAATATTTAAATTCAGAGGTATTTATAGCCAACAGCACCCTTCACTGTGTCATTACTCTGTGTTATTAGCCAAGGCTCTAAATTACTTTGTACTTCACTTCCTAAGCTAAGTGAACCATGCAGAGCTTGTCTAAATACTGAAATCTGGTTAAACCCAGAATAGACTAGACTAGACTAGAAGGGACCCACAATCATCATTTAGCCCAACTGCCTGACCAATTCAGGGCTGACCAAATTTAAAGCATATTAAGGGTATTGTCCAAATGCCTCTCAAACACTGACAGGTCTAGGGCATAGACCACCTCTCCAGGAAGCCTGTTCCAGTGTTTGACCACCCTCTTGGTAAAGAAATCCTTCCTCATGCCCAGTCTAAACCTCCCCTGGTGCAGCTTTGCACCATTCTGACATGCCCTATTACTGGATCCCAGGGAGAAGGGAAGCTGTAGAGAGCAATGAGGTCACCCCTCATTCTCCTTTTCTCCAAATTAGACCAGCCCAAAGTCCTCAGCCACCCCTGATAGGACATTTCCTTCCAGCCTTTCCACCAGCTTTGTTGCCCTCCTCTGGATGCCTTCAAGGACCTTCTTATCCTTCTTAAATTGCAGGGCCCCAAACTGGACACAGTGCTCAAGGTGATGTCACACCAATGCTGCCTACAGCAGGATTATTTTTAGTTTTCAAAGGTACTTTAATTGTAATTAGGACAAGTTTTTGTAATAACAATCTTACATATACCATGACTGACCTCAATTGATTTCTTTTTTAATTCTTAAAGCTTCTACTAAAATTCTGACTTAACTTGAAAGAAATAAATTCTTTTAGGCTACATAAAGACCAATATTTGTTGCAAAGTCTAGCCTACAGCAGTCTTCAATCCAAGCCTGGATAAAGTGCTGCTTTATCACTCTTAGGGTCTCCTTTCTGCACACACTGGGATCTGTCACACTTCCCTGCACCTCTCCTTCCATCACACAGTGCTGCTCTGCTAAGGCCAGCAGGAAGGCAGGCAGCAAGGAAGCAGGCAGGCAGAAAGGCAAGCAGGAGGCAAGCAGACAGGCCCTAGCAGGCAGGCAGCATTTGGAGTTGGATGTGTGGGGTGTGTAAGGTGGGGATCTGCTACTTATTCTTCTGTACAGCTCTTCACCAGCTCTTCCACTTCTGCAGTGCCTGCTGCATGGGTCCCAGGAATCCTGCAGTAAAATGAACCTGCCTACAAGACTCACCCTCCTCCTGGCTCTGTTATTAATGCACTCATTTTGCAGAGTGAAGAGTAGCTTACAGCAGCCATCTCCTTTATCTAACAATTATTTCCAGGAGAAAAATGCTTCATGAAATTCAGTTTCCCAAAATACTACAAACCTGACACCCCAAGAGGTTTCCTCAGACTGGTATCAGTAGGACAGTAAGTAGTCCTTGCTACTGGTTGCATAGGAAAGGCTCCATTTGTGTGGTTTTGATATCCATAGGTATGTAGCAGGGAGGTATTGGTGCCTTCACATCAAATATTTACTCTTTGAGGGCCTTTTTGGCACAGTCTGAGCTCTGATCCCATGATGTGATGCCACTGAATGATGTGTACTGAGGAGTCCCAGAGCTGACACAAACCATACACTCCAACCCTACATTATGCTTTTCCTTACTCCCCAACACCACAGCCTTTTGGACTCCAAAATGTTAAAAATCACATTTTTAAGATGGTCAGATATGAAGGCAGGTTGTTGTGGTGGTAGGAGAAGCAGAGAAGCACAATTAAAGTGGTTTTACTAACACCATGCTGAACATGTATGAATAACCAGCAAGCTCACAGCTCTCATTAGTTTCTTGATTGAGTTTGACCTATTACAGAGGCAGAAAGACTGCTCATCATGCTAATGCCTGGGTGTTTACAGTCATCTGAAACAAGAAGCCCTGGAGAAACTGGGCAGTGCTGGGAAGTGCAGATTCACAGACATGGGCTGCCTGCACAGCATGAAGGAAAAACCCCTCTGGCCAGCACAAATCATGACACAATCCTGTCCATGCTAAGCCAGGAGCCCACAAGGCTTCAGAGTCCACCCCAAAAGAGAACTGAAGAACCAGAGGCTCTCTTTTTTTCCCCTGCAGAGGTGGCTAAACACACAGTATTTCTTCTAAGGCAGCTGCTGATGGAAAGCTCCCATCCAGCTGCTGTCAACCTGCTCTCCCTGCAGGTTGACAACAAGAAACAAATTTGCCAAAAGGGGCATTATTCAAGGAAATTAAGCATTCCAGGTAAGTGAGTCACCAGGCTCAGCAGCAAAAATGAGGAGGGCCATTAATCCAAGTATCCAGCCCTGTATGTGGCCCAGGCAGACTGTCAGCCACTTAACCCTGAGACACAGGTGGGTAATGGGAGCTGCAGCACGCTGCTGAGCCACCACAAGTAATGGGGACCCCAAACATTTGTTCCTGTAATTAGTCTCTTCCTTTGGTTACATTTCTCTTTCTCCACAGTAATGACCCTGTATCTGTACATGTCCAAATATTATTCTGCAGTGGCCTGGCATATTTAAGTGGTGACACATGGCAAAGCTTATGGAAAGCTTGGTGTTAATTACAAACTAAATAAACTAAATATATGATCCATGCAGGTTGACAAGTCATAAGGACACCATAAGGGCTTGCACTGCTTTGTCTTCTCCCTCTTGTTCTGAGAGCTGAGCATGCCCCTTACCCCCATGCATGACATCACCCTCGAGATCCCCTGCCTGACCCAGGCAGGACTAATACCTCTGCCCACCACAGGCAAGAGCTAGAAGGGAGCCACATACCTTGGGACTGACGTTAGATATGTTAAGACTTTAGATATGATCTCCTCAGGCACCTCGTTGAAGCGAGCGTTGTCGGGGAGGGTGATAATCCAAGCCTTGTCTTTCCCTCGGCCACCTGGGATAAAGACAAGGATGCTTCCCTGGGCATGTTTTCAAGAAGGGCCAGCAGCAAAGCCCAGGTCTACCAATGAGGTCAGAAAACATGCTGCCATCATTATAAAGGATTTCTAGCAACGTGAGAATAGCAAAACCAGGCTGAATCCTGTCTCCAACTTCAAGGACAACACACACACAAGTGGTACAAACAAGCATATTAGGTGCCAGATATTTCCTGTGTTTATTGAGTGGACTTTACATGGGACAGGGAAAAGAAGTCAGAAATACCAGAGCAAATCAGCATGCTGGTATGGAACCTACAGAAAGACATTTCAAAGCAAAATGCTTGTTCATGTGTTGAGTGTTTGAAGGGAAGATATTTTAATATTGGTTTATATTTTGGAGTATGGCTTCAGACAGAAACCTAATATGGTCTCTCAAACTCCTTCAATGTTTTATTAACAACATTTCTAATGGCACCAGAGATGATGTGATGGATAATATCCCGTGCAGAGTATCGTTTTGCCAAATAGTGCTGAAGGTCAGCTGGAGTATTTAATTACCACAGCCAGAGAGAAACCCTGGAGAAGTTCTCCATACTCACCAGACAGAAAAGCAAACCCTTTCATCAAGTCATCACTGATGTCCTTTGCACAGATAGGTATTGCAGTTTCTGGAAAGAAAGCAAAGGTAGTAGTCAAAAAGGAAGCAAAAATCCAAAGCAAACACACTTATCAAGGTGTTAACTCAAAGAAGGGACTTGAACCAAATGCAGCTTCCCTAAATTTACACTGAGGGTGGTGAAACACTGCCAGAGGTTACCCAGAGAGGTAGTAGAAGCCTCATCTCTGGAAACATTCCAGGTCAGGTTGGGCAGGGATCTGAGCAAGCAGATCTAGTTAAAGTTGTCCCTGCTCACTGCAGTGGGGTTGGACTAGTTGACCTTTAGAGGACCATTCCAACCCCAAACATTCTATGATTTTATAAATTATACAAGAAATTTCCCAATGAAGGCTACATGGTTCTCCCAGAAATTGATGTTTCCAATGACTCTAACAGAGCAAGTGCCATAAGTCAGCAAGAAACGTACTTTAACAAATGTATGAAGGGAACACTGCTGGGAGCTTGAGTGCTCTCCCCACAACACCTCCAACATTAATTTTTATATTTTGGAGTCACTAATTTTACTTCCTTATTTCACAAACTCCCCCAGTGCTTCCTAGTTCTGGCAGTGTAATGGGCTGAGGTTTCCACTCGCAACAGTGGAGTCCAAGGCTGCCACACTGGGAACAAGGTTGGGGTTTCAGCCTGTTACAGTCTTTCATTTTGAGCAAATAAGCTTCTGAAATCATGTTTTTGTCTGGCATGGGGCCACATGCACTGGGCAGGCTGTTGTTCTTACATTTAGTTATTAGATTTCTTTTTAATTAAATAATGGGAGAGGCTGTTTCAATACCATATTTAGCACACTGACTATTTCAGGGACAATGAAGCACATCATAACAATATACATGACTTTACCTTTCCCTGGGAGAAGGAAACAGAAACCAGACTGACTAAACACAAGAGGACCTTACAGCTGGTAGGCATTTTTATGGATTATTTATAAATGGAATGATAGCTCAAAATTAAACATCCTTGTTCCTGCAAATAAATGTTTTTAAGCACATCTATACAGATTAAAGTCCTTGTGCTTTCTGATAATCAAATTTAAACACTGATTACTCTGCAGAATTGGTCCAAGGGAGTAATCTTTTGGCTGCTTTACATCACACGAGCTGCATACTTCAGCACACTCCAGCATAATCAACATTGATTCTATTTCACTTTTTTCAAAAGATTTCTAGTTACTTCTTCTTTATTTAAGGACTTTTTAGGCCTTTAACCAGCTGGATGGAGCTGCAGCCCAGAGGTGTATGAGCTGGGGGGACTCTGCCTCCCATGGCTCCCCTGGCCACAGGCTGCTCTCTGCTCTTCTATGTACACTCTGCTTTTTCCTCTTGTAGATAAAAATGTTGGTTTTGTTTGTTAAGGATTAAGCCTCAGTCCCACTGGCATCTACAGAAACATTCCTGGTTTTAACAGGCCCCAGAATTGGTGTTGGTAAGAAAGAAGTTTGTCTTGCAAGATGGTTCAAATATTTCTCTCTCATTCAACAGCTTCACCTAAGCTGAGGACAAGCAGCAGCAACAGATTTCTTTTCTAGTAGTTGATTTTTTTTTCTAGGTCAATAGTTTCATACTGATAAAAATCACATTTTATAACTTAACAAGCTCCAACACATTAAGTAGATAATAAACATGTGGGTCTTGGAAAATACAGAACAAAAGCCATGGCTGTGCACACATATTTTCTTCAGGAAGATGTGGGGCTAGTCAGCAGCTTGTCTGCATTTGCAGGTGGGGTGAAGTCTGTCCCTCACCCAGCTCTGGCTTTCCCTGAAGATGCAACCACCAGCAGCCAAGCAAAGTTTTGCCCTGCACTCTAAAGCCCTGTGTGACTCAAGTAAAAGCAAACACAGCTACAGGGTTACAGTAAATGTAGCTTTTGTTTCTGGTTCTGCAGTGATATGGGAGGGAAATGCTGGTTTACTGGTATCTGTCCAGGAAACAGGATGGGAAAAGGAGGTTAACCTTTGCATGAAAAAAATATTTTAAAAATCACTTAATTAAAAGTTTCACAAGACTTTTTCTCACTGAGAACAAACTATCAACTTACAGCCTTAAACTAAGCTGGAGACAATTACAGCTGCAAAAAAAGGTAGCATTTTTTCATAGATATTTTCTACCTTTGCTTTCCAGAAAAGAAATATCATCTCAAAAATGCACACTTTAACCCCAGGCTCTGGTCCTTTTCTCACATCTCTCAACTGTAAATTCCCAATGATCATCATGGAAACTGCAAAACCCAACTGATGCTTTAATCCAACCTGTGCTGTGCCCTCTGCAAACATGGGCACAGGCCACCCCTGTCCCACACAGTCGACCAGCTGGACAAGTACTGCCAGGGACATGCCAGCACATGGACCTGGCATTTTGGAGTTCGAGGTGCAAACCACCCTCCTGAGGCATGGTTTCCAATAAGGGCCTTGCTCCCCAACATTTTATTCTACTGAAAGGTTCATCCTTGACTCTGGAACAGAGGTGGAGACCCAGATTTCTAAGCACCCTCACGACTTCGAGTTTCTCATTTCCCAAGGGATGACATTTTTGGAAGAGGGCACTCAGCACCTTCAGAAAAAATGAGGCCCTTCTGAGCCTGATTCAGTGAAGGAAAAACCAGGCAGGAGGACTTTACTCCAGGCAGTGAAGGCTCAGGAAGCACTTCCCTCCCCATCTCCTGTGGGCTATAGAAACACAACAAGCAACAGAAGAGCAGGACTGTTGCCCTTTGCTAAGGTCAAGGCACACAACAGGCTGATTGTGATCCCATTAGAGATGTTCCTTGGCCAACTCATGGCTTGCTCTGCTCTGGCCATTGAACTCAAGCTCCTGGGCAAACATTAAGGAAAATCAAGTGTTGGCATGGGATCTGCAAGTGCATTGCTGTGCCTGCAGCACATCTGTTGGATGTTGCTATAAATCCTGTACAGAAGCATGACCTCTGTTCTCTGGACAAAGAGCACTGAAAAGCAGTGGGGCACCAAAGACATTTGACTCTCCAACAAGGCTTCAATTGATAATCATTAGCAAACTTATTTGCAGGACACTCTTGGGACAGTACAGAAAAGACCCCAGGGGACTGCACAGCACTGGCTATGAACAGCACAGCCATGCCACATCTCCCTTGGCACAAGGCAAAGGAAGTCAAGGTTCTACGCAAGTCCACTCATTTCTCTTAAAAGAGGCTTTGTGATCATCAGCTACTATAGAATAGAGCTGTGCTGTTACAAAGCCAAGCCTGAACCCCTCTGTGTTACAGCATCCCAGAGCACCTCACAAACTACACTGCTGTCCCCACACAGTCGGTGTATGACCTTAGGCTTTGGGGTCTTACCAGAGAGGAGTAGCATCTGGATGATCAATCATCATAGCAGTGTAGTAACATCTTTTATATAGTAACATCTTTTATATAGGCTCTAAATTTGGTATTTATAAAATGCTGCTGCAATTATCACACTCAGAGACTCCACTACAGAGGAGATCGTTGCCATGACACAGAGTTTCAGAGGATGTGTGAAGCCAAGCAAGGAAAAGACAAAGGAGAAATACAGAGTACTCTACCCTGCTGAGAAAAACTAATGTGGCTCAGCAGGAAACCCTGCTGTCTCTGTCCTGTCCCCATCATTTGGTTTACATAGCCCAAAACATTTTGCTGGGTCCTCTCCATAGGACTGCATCTCAAGGCCACTGCACAGACTGCAATTGTAAGAATGAAGTTTATTGTTAGTGCTCTTCCCTTTCGAGGCAATCCAAGCACAGTGAGACTTTCACATATGGTGGAGGTCTGCAGTGACACAGAGAGGGGACAGCTACAATCTGAGTTCAAATTCCTTTCATAAAACTCAAAGGCTGAAGGGCTTTCCTCTTTGGTTACCATAGTTTTCTTTTCTTTTCCAAACTTTGCAGGCCTACAGCACTTGGCAGGCAGCAGCTGTGTAACACATCTGCCAAGCTGATGCAATAATGCCTTACACTTCACAACACTGACCAAATATTGTTTGCAGCCATAAAATCCATTTGGAGATGGCTTTGTTGTGAATGAAGAATAGTAGATTTTCATGTGATGGTTGCTGCTGTAGTCTAGGAAACAAAACTGAAGAAAATCAAATAAAAATGGTAAAGGATCACATTGAGTTTCTACATGATCTGCTTGTCCTTTTGGGCATCCACACCCAACAAAGCAGCACTTACTTGGTGTCAAGAACGCCTGCAAATCAGCACATTTGTAACCTATTCCCACTTCCCTCAGTGACTTTCTGGGCTAACTAGGGTCATCAGATGGTGTCTGTCCCGGGCTGTCCCACCACAGGAACACCTCACCTGCCTCCAGAATAACACAGATCTACATAAACCAACAGTGTTTGCAGGAATGCCTGGTGCTCAGGGAGTTTCAATGAACAGGGTTTCTTCCAGCTGCTGTGGGCAGCCCTGTTAATGGACAGCATCAGTGTGAGCCTCCCAGAACAGCTGATGGAGCACAAGGTGAGTTGTGAGGATTAAGCCATCCCCATCTCATCTGTTTTGCGCAGGAGAAGGAACAGAAATCCTTTGGAGCAGAATGCTCCAACCATGAACCCAGTGCAAGGCAGAGAGAAGCTTTTTCAGCTTCTCCTGCTGAAGCTGCTCCACTTTGCAAAATTAAATATTCATTGGGGCAAAGAATAGAAACACAGTACTTTATCTGAGGAGAAGGACCAATGCACCAACCTGCAACGTTTACCTCTCACTTAGTCTGGATTGCTGCACCCACTCAAAACATTCCAAAGGAGGGACCCTGCAGCCCATCCCTCCAGGCACTCATTTTGCACAAGGGGAAGAGTTTCACTTGAAATGTAATTATCTGCAAAACCCCAAGAGTTCCTCTGGAAAACACAGCAAAATTCCATCCCATAGCAGCAGTCAGGGCCCCAGCTTCCTGCAGGAAATCTAAGTTCACATCACCACGGTGAGCATCCCAGCCAGCGAGTGGCTGAGTCTCACCTTGCACAAAGCCTGTCCAACATCACGGTGCCAAGTGCCAAAGTGCCTGTCCCTGGCTGTGGGGAAGGTGCAGGGCAGGAGCAGGAAGGCATGCAGGCAGCTGATGTTCCTGCCCACGCACTGCTTCACCTGCCCAGGAACAGGATACGATGCTGCAGAGGCACAGAACAGGTGTTTACACTGCACTGATGGGAACCGGAGCCAGGAGAGGCTGGTGGCTGGCCAGGCAGCACGATGCTGACAGGGATACCATGCCAAACTGCACGTTCCTCAGAGAACACATAGCAGAGAATAGGACATTGTGCTCCTCAACAAGGCCTGTTGTATTCACCACAAGCTTATTTACAGAACCTGGTCTGAGTAAAGAACAGACAGCCAGGGTCCTGAGGCTGCTTCCTGGCTTTAAGACTAAACTCCAGTAGCCTGGAGCAAATCGTGGCTTCAGTTCCTCATTTGCAAACAGCAACAGGCACAACTGCCAGCAGGATACAGTGCTAGCAAGAGGCCACAAGCAGGTCTGGTGACAGCAGCAGCAAAGATCCCTTCAGTCCTCATCCATCAGGTCAATGTAGGTGTCCATGTCTGCATGCACACAAAGAGCTGGCATCAAAGGGTGGGTGTTAAAAACCCTGTTGACATAACCTTCGGGTGGTATTGGACTAATCTAGACAGCTGGGTAGGAAAAGGTCTCCACAGCCAACAGGACTGGCTTCTAGATGCACCAAAAAACTGAAGGTCTCAGGATCAGCTGCAAAGTCCACCAGCCAGGACTCAGTGGCTTCCTCCCTGGGGACCTGAGGCCAAGAGATGGTTTTCCCCTGCGAGTGAGTTTGTAGCACACTGGCTCAGGGGCTTGCAGGTCCCACAGCAGGGACTTCTAAGGCCTCACAGGGCAGAAAAGTACAGGGGACTGCTAAGAAGAGATATTTCTACTCAGTTCCTCCAAAGTCATCCAGAGCTGCAGAGCACATGGGCATTAACAGACTTAACACTGCAATTGCACCTTTACAGCTGAGGTAACAGCCTGGGAACAGATGTAGACCTTTGGGGACCTTCTCACCATGTGAGGAACACCTTGCAGTAAAGTATAGCCTACATCAAACAAATTTCCATCTCTCCATGCCTGAAAAGTTCAGCTGCTAAAGAAACTCAGAGAGTTGATTGTGCAAAGTCCAGAAACTGCTGTGGTCCTCTTCTGCATTTGCAAGTGATCTCAGGTACATTGCAGAAGCTCTGTATGTAATCATTACTCATTTCTAATAGCAACTCTGAGGTGTAGACACTCTCAAAGGCACCAAAACTATGTTCAGCTGCATATGCATCCTGCCCTAACACAGGTACACTCCTGCTGCCGGGGGCACCTGTTGCAAAGACAAGGCTCTGTTGCTGTCCAGGAAAGCCACACAGAGCAAATTCACCTTTAGCCATCTCAGTGCAAGAACAACAATTTCTGCTGCTGTACTAAAACTTGGCACATCCAACAGTTTGTAATTCCAGGTGGTGCAGATATTCCCCATGCAGAAGAAGCAACACAAAAGACTCATTAAAATATTTATGGCAGAAAGCTTCAATAATACCTTTGACTGCAGCAAGTGCCTTTGTTCCCCTCATCCCTAGGGACAGCTTGTACCCCACTGTGGCTGGGGGCTGCACAACAGCATCTGCATCTCTTGAGCCCTGGGCTCAGCCTGCGGGTACCTGCTTTGGAACCACGACCAGTCCAAAGCAGGTTTTCATTTGCAGGGAAAGACTAGCCATAAGATTAGGTTTATAAATGCCTGTTCTTCTAGAAGATATGATATATTGGTCCTGAGGAAGGTGATGGGGCTCCTCAGCCAGTTCTGTCAATAGCCTGATGGCAAACCTTCCCCTGCCACACCTGAATCTCTCAGTAAATCCTCAACTTGGCAGAGGGACTTGCAAAACCCACTTCTGCAGGGTGGCTGAGCTGCCACCCTCAAACATCTCCTGGGAAGAGCATCAGCACAACACAGGGGACAAGGGATGGCAGAGCTGCAGGAAGAGCTGCATGTCAGGAACACGGTGGGAGCCATGGATAGGGTGTATTTAGAGGGAGCTGCTGGTTAGGCTGCTAGCAGCACACTCTGGTCTCCAAGTTACAGGTGGCAGTGAGGCTGTCCCAGGAGCACAGTGAAACTGGCAACCAGGCATGGGTGGCCCTTGTAGAGCTCGCTATGGAGGCAGGTCAGCAGCAAAACATCTCCTTTAGAGCCAGACAGGACAGATGCACAGCATCAGCTGCCACGCTACCATTTCAAAGTGACCCAGCCCCTGCAAAGCCATGCCCTGCACAGGAGGACAGCTTGCCAGCACTGGCTCCCCAGTGCAGCCACCACCCCCCACGGCCCTGTGGGCACAAATTCAGGCTCCTACTCCTGAACCACGACAGTAACTGTCCACATGTGAGCATGTCCCAGTGAAAATAAAGATTTAAACTTCACCAGGTGCATCATCTCAGGTCACAGGTGGGAAACTGAGGCAGTCTCATCAGGCACACACATATCAAAACCACCCCAGGATTCAAAAAGGCCACGGAAGGCCCCAGGAGGGTTAGTCCATCACTAGACATGATGGGTTGGCCACCACTCCTGGTTCAATGACTTCTTAAATTATCCTTCTTCAGAGCAGGGAGGGTATTTTAAGGAAAGGCTCACTCTGTTTGCAAGCTCTTTCTTTTCCTTCTCTCCAAGCACCCATTCTAGCACAGCGTAGGAGGCAGGATATGGCACCAGATGGTCCCTTCTTCTGACCCAGTGCCTGTGCAGCCAATGCTTCAGCACAGGCACACATCCCCATCACCCAAATTTGGGTGAATGCTCAGTTAAGAAAGCAAACAGCCAAAAAGCAAAGCTTCTGAAAAACAAGAATGACCTTTTCAAAAGGCTTAGATTTATATACACTGAGGAGAGGAGTGAAAATGCAAAAAAAATGCTGCAAAAGGAAAAAATAAGAAAAAGATAAAGGGAGAAAATGTTAACTCATTGCAGTCCAGGCTTGTGGACCATCATCCAGGCAGCATGCCTGTCCTACAGAGGATGTCCTCACAGGAACAGCTGAATCATCACCCTACAATAGGAGCTGACTGGGGTGGCCAAAGAGAGATCAGATGGCACCGTGACCAGGCGTGTGCAGAATGACTCTGAATGAGGCCCCGTGGCCCAGCCTGTGAGCCCCAGGCCAGGAGTATCCTGCTCCTGGGCATCCCTCCAGCAGCTGCCAGCAGGGAAACATCAGCTGTGAAAGAGCAGGCACATCCAGGGCACCAGAAGAGCACAGCCTCCATCACTCACCAACACACAAAACCGGCAAAGCCTCATTCCTGCTGATCATGGGCCATTGCTGCCGGCAGGACAAGGTGCAGCCAGCTGAGGATCCCACATTACCAGGAATGTCATCCTCTGATGATGACATTTGGGAGCTGGAATGAGCAGAAGGATCCCCAGCAGCCAGGGCTGAGCCATGCTGCCAGCAAGAAGGAGGAGGAGGATGCTCAAGAAGGGTCAAAAGGACTGAGATGTCCCTGTGTTTGGGGGATGGGTATCTCTTCCAATACAGCTTTAACAGCTGGCAAATTGTGGAAGCTTCGTTCAGAAAAGGTGAAGCAAAAGTAAATTAAAGAGCACCCAGTCTTACATGTTATCTCCTGTTACTGCTGCAGCTAATCTGCTAATGGGAGGGAACAAAATACTGGGTGCTCTGATGTTTTCATGTCCAATCAGAAAACTGTCTTCTCATATTACCCCAAATTAGGTAAAAGTTAGGAAAGATAAAAGCCAGCTCAGCTATACGTGAATTTACATCTATTGCAAGGAAAGTAATAAAAGTTTCTCAACACCCACCCTTGTGGAATCAAATGCAGTGTGGGAGCTGAGAAACTTGCAATTCTAATACTTAGGAGCCTCAGTTCCCAATTTCAGTCCTCTTCCTTAGGGGAAGTTAAGGAAAGAGTTTGCAGGTGTTTGCACACCAGCACTGGGCACATCTGCCAGTTGTGCAGGGGAAAGTGCGTTTACCATCTGCCACCAGTACACACCTTCCCAGTCAACACTATCAGCCTCCAAACCAGAGCTCATTCAGCACAAAAGACTTCCAAAGCCAAATAAAAACATACACACATCAATAACTTTCCCATCATCATTCAATACCATGCTAGTGCTTGTTTTTCCATGGCAAACTCCAGCTTTGTGGAGAAATTAACTCCTGGGAGATACAACAGCAGTAAATCCTTGGGTCCCATCACCTGCCTAGGAACCTGGAATTAAGTTTACTAAAGTCATTGGAACAATTCCTTTGCTTTCATAGCCCATACAGCCAGGAAAAAAACTCACACAGCCAGGTTCCCACAATGGCATCACCTGGAAACTTGGCTGCAAACTGAGGAAAACTAAACCTAATTCTTCCTGAATAGAAAATGGAAAATCTTTACTCTGGCCTTGCCCTGTTGAGCAAAAGCACATCTCCCAGTCCACCTAACTGCCTTCCTGTGGCAGAAGGTCAGTGGCATGGTAAGTGAGAGATGGGGGGAGGATATTCCTGGCACTCACTCTGTCTCACACCACCCAGCCCTCGGACAGACACCCATGGAGCAGCAGATGGATAATTGCACCTCACAGGTGGCTCAGCCAGCATGGCTCCCCAAGGAACAGCTCTGCCCCAGGAGCTCCTGACTCAGCCCTGCTGTAAAACCAAGGCTAACATCACCTAGGTGGAAAAGAGATTGGGAAGACAGGACAGCCCCACCCAGCCACTTCCACCACAGCTCCTCACACTCCAGTTCCTCTGCCCCCACTTTTGCAAAAGTCTTCAATTCTACTGCATTAGGGAAGCTGGCAGATGAGATGATTGAGGCTTTGACAGCAGAGCAAGCTGAGAACTGTGGGACCTGAGCTGTGCTTGTCACACGTGCTGAAACGACCACCATCACAGTGACACTTGTCAGTCAGCATGAAGCTGCCTGTTTGCAGGAAGAGGTGGCAGGCACTCGTTTGGTTTGCAGCTCTAGGATTTGCTTGCAAGTGCTACCTACCAAAACCAACCTTAACAAAAGTCTCCTATTACAAACACAACCAGCAGCAATATCCAAGCTCTGAACTCCCCATCTCCAGGCACATGGGGGAAGCTCCATGTCTCCAAGCATCCTCCAGTTTGGTAGCAAAGACAGTGCTTTGGAAGACTCGTTCTTTCCTCCACCATATTTTACACTCTGGTTGCTTCCCTCCCACACAGCCCTGCTGTCACTTCAATTTTATTCTGGTAAATGAATGACAAACCATTAAACTGCAGTTGTAACAAACGTGATGTAGGGAGAGGAAGCACATCCCACATACTACTGACTGCTCCCAGGCTACTACTCCTCTGTGGTCCTCCCAGAGGACCCCAGACTGATAGCAGCATAGAGCTTTTGGAGGCTGCTAGCCCTAAACTCCTGCAACTTTCCAAGGGAGATCAAGTCATTTTAGAGATGAGAATGGCTGTAAAAGGCTTGGGACTTATACAGGCTTTACATCTCATTGTAAGGCAGATATGGGGGATACATCACCTTCTACTAGAAATGACAGACAAGTTTCCAGTACTGATGTGTGAAGGGAAATGGCTAAAACATGGTCACATATCAGGCTGAATGTTCAGAAATCAGTGACCAGGAAAAAAAAAACTTCTGATGTTTTTTTATTTCTTGACTTGGGGAACCTTACTCAACTTTGTATTTTTGTCAATACCTCATTGCAAGAACCAATGTAAATGCCAAAACACATGTCCAGATCCTGCAGCTATAACCACACAAGTGTGCCTTTGTGGAGATATTTTGATTTCATAGGAGCATTCTACAAAGGTCATCTGCCATGAGCTGGTTACAAGACAAGGTTCACGCTCACAAGAAACTTGCTGCTTGCTTTCACCCTGTTTCTGTTACATTGCTCATTGCTCATAGAACATGTTCACCATCTGCATCCCCATCCCCATGTCACCCAGCTCTTGTTCAAGCAGAGTGGGTGTTCCATCACCAACACCAGCAGCAGGAGGATCAGACTATTTTTTAATTACATCCGTTCAAGTAGCACCCTTTGCTAACTGGCCTCCATCATCCTGTCTGCATCTTCCTAGCCTATTTGCAGGGTGTGGGCAAAGAAAAAGGTGAGCATGGGTTTGGTTGGCAGGACAGCCCACAGCAGAGCAGAAGGTGCCATGGGGGGAGTCACCTCAGAAGAGCAGGTACACAAACAGCTCCTTAGGGGCAGGTGACACACTGGTAAAGTCCTCAGCTGTGACGTACCCTCTCAACAAATTCCTCCTGCACTTCCAACTGTGCTTTGCAAAGAGATCAAGGAAACTGGAATTAGACTGGAAGCTTTTTTTGGGTCAGTGTGTCTTTTTTGTGCCTGGCACAGCTCCAAGCTCTCTGCCAGCTCTGAACAAATACGGAATGATTAGTGCCTTTGCCTTCTGACAAGGTATGAATCCTCTAGTGAGGCTGGAGTCACCCAAAATGCCACTACCTCTCCTGGATTTTGAAAGAGCTCTTAAAAATAACCCCTGTTCTCACCACAAGAAAACAAACTAACAAAAAAGTCAGGACTCCACACAGTTTTTGAGCACATCATTGTCCATCAAAAGAAACATCCCTGATGCACAAGAGCAGCTCACAGCCAGAGGGTAAGCGATCAGATTGCATTGGCTTCTCACATTAAGGCTGTGCAGCCATAAAACCACAGCAACATCATTGGAACTCTGTGTTATCTCCAGTGCAGATCAGGGATGAGCAATGTTTGAAGACCAAGGGATGAGAGAAGGAAGAGAGGATTCTGACAGACCCACACACTTTAAACACCATCTACCGCTCTTCCACTTCAGAAACTAGGAAAAGCACATCAGAGTCATCAGCTAAGATGCAACATCCCAGTGAAGACCTCCTTAGTTTTGGCCATGGGGAATCTGAGAAGGAGACTAGCCCTGGCAAATACCCTTCTGCTCACCGAAATAGTCTCATTTCAAAGTGCATTTTGAGCAATGCATTCCAATAAGGACATGTCAGCAGCACAGTGCGAAATAGCTTCCCCTCAAAACCCAAGGCCATTCTACACGATGATCCTAAAGGTCTTTTCCAACCTAAATGACTCTATGGTCCTGCAATCCACCTAACTAGAGTAACAGCCTAAGTCCTCTACAACCCTCGTGCAATCAACGCTCCCAGGGGCTTCCCAGGCAGACGGACCGAATGCCAGCACACCTGCCCGCCTTTCCTTCGCACCTGGCCCGGCAGCCGCCCCCCGACCCGGCTGTCTGCCGGTGCAGAGCGGGGCCACGGGGGCTGCTTCCCGCGCCCGGCTACCGCGCTCCCGGCCGGGTTGGCACCGCCTGGCTGAAGGAGGCGAGCCGGGAGCCCAGCTCCTTCCCGGGAGGGACGGGGATCTCCGCAGAAAGCCCTTCCACCGGAGGGGCCCCCGGTCCCGGCCACCTGTGACACCCGCCCCGGCCCCGTGGGGTCCGGCAGCCCCGGGACTCACCGGCGGCGGCAGCCTCCAGCAGCGCGGCGGNCCCCCTCCATTTCCAACCGCTCCCCACCCCTTTTTCCTGTTTTTCCTTTTTTTTCTTTATTTTTTCCTTTCTCTTTGCCTTTTTTCTGTCCCCCTTCTTCCTGTTTCTCCTTTTTTTTCCTTTCCCCCACTGTTTTTTTCCCTTTATTTCTTTTTTTTTTCGTTTTCCCTGTTTGTCCTTTTCCCCTTTCATTGTTTTCCTTTATTTCATTTTTTCCCTTTTTATCCTTTCCCCCACTGTTTTTCCTTTTTCCTTTCTTTATTTCCCTTTTTCTTTTTTCCCTGTTTTTCCTTTTTTCCTTTATTTCATTTTTTCATTTTCCCCCCTTTTTTCCCAATTTGCTGCTACTCCATGTCCCCCAACACAACCACCCTGCTCCCTCCTCAGTGTCTATAGCACTCCACTAAGGAAAAAGATAGTGGTGTTTTCATCCCCTGCAAGCAGCATTCCAGCAAATTCCTTGAACAGTATATGAAAACTACATTAAGAAATGCTCCAGCCAAATCTGGCTGGAGCTCTAAGCACAGCACCAGCCTGACCCATCAGCCTCAGTTCCCCCTGCTGAGGTTCAAACGATGCCAGCTCATTCTCAGCTGGAGCCTGAACTGCCCAGGAAGGCAACACAAGGAAGTGGATGTTCCTGTTTTTTCAAAGCAACCTTTTAATTAGATTCCCTACTATAATAGCAGCCTTTTTCCAACACTTCAGCAGTCAGGGCTATTAATTTAGGACCCAAGGTCTAACAATGGTAGTTAGGAAAACCACCATCTTTTGGTAGACCTTGTCCTTTCTTACACTGAGAGAGAATTTTTCAAGGAAAAGCTACCCATTCCATCAGTGCTCCTTGTCCATAACAACAGATCACAGAATCATAGACTCACAGAATCATTGTGGTTGGAAGAGACCTCTAAGGTGATCCAGTCCAACTGTCAACCTATCACCACCATGCCGTTAAATCATGTCCCTAACTACCACATCTGTATGTTTTTTAAACATCTTCAGGGACAATGACTCTACCACCTCCCTGAGCATCCTGTGCCAATGCCTTAAAAACTCTTTCTGTGAAGAAATTTTTCCTTATATCCAATCTAAACCTCCCTTAGTGGAACTTGAGGCCATTTCTTCTTGTCCTCTCACTGGTAACCCAGGAGAAGAGACCCACCCTCATCTCACTACAACCTCCTTTCAGGTAGTTGTAGAGAGAGAGAAAGTCTCCCCTGAGCATCCTCTTCCTCAGACTGAACAACCCCAATTCCCTAACTTCCTAACTTAACTGTTGGAATAGTTTTCTGTCTGGTCATAAAGCACATCCTATGTGACAGACAGGGAGAGTCTCTCTGCACTTACTCATCAGAAAATCCATCTCAGGTGCAAAGCAATAACATAGGGTTATAAAATAGCCATATCCAAGGCTACAAACATGGAAAGACTGCCACACTGCATTCCATCCATATGCTTATCACAGGAATGCTATTCTCCCTAAACTGCAAAAGCTTGTGCAGAAATGAGGCCCATCCAAGTGTTGGAAGTCTCTTTTTTGTTCTCCTGCTGGCAGAAGATGACCTGCTGTAACCAGACTGACCACCTCTGAGTGATACATGCCCACTGCTTCCTCCAGCTTCAGGAAGAACACAGCTAACCAGCAGGAGATGCAGCTATGTTATCCCCAGGGTTTGGCAATCAGTCTATTTCTTGCTCTCTGAACAGAAGACAAAATGATTAAGACTGGCTCTGGATCAGGTCTTGGCACCCTACCCAAGCCCCAGCTGGACTGAGCTGGACCAGAGTGGCTGATGTCAGCAGGAATTCTGCACATCCCAAAGCTGCACCTCCTCCAGCCAATTCAGCTGGTGCAAGATAACAGCAGCCAGCTCCCAGCACAGGAAAGCTGTGTTTGCTCAAACTGAAAGATAAAAAGACCATGGCTTTTCCTTACCATCCATTACAAGCCTGTATGGCCACAAAGATTCTTGTATGGAAACCTGGCTGCTTACAGTCCCTCTTTTTGGGCATTCCATGATAAATGCCCAACTATTCCAGCAACAGATGCAGCAGAGGAGCCATCCAAACACTGGCAGAAGCTACTTGGCAAGTCTGACTCCTCCAGAGGTGAGCGTTACTCCCTGCCTGCCCAAGGAAGGATGAGCTGAGACACAGGGAACAAGGAGATGGATAAAAAGGAAACAACAGTCCAAAGCATGGGTAGTTCTTTTTTTCGGGGTGGGGGGGTGGGGGGGTGGGGTGTGTCCCACCCAGGCCCTATAACATTGTTCAGTGCCCTTCCTTATATTTTTATATTTCCAGATAAAGGCTAAAAGTTTTGTGGGGACTGGTGGCATTACCTGTGGTTTAGAAGTCACCCTTCAAAAATACCTGTTTAGTCAAACAGAAATGCTCCATTTTAGGCAACCACAGCCATCTGAGCCCTCACAGTGATGTGATCACCTTTTGAGACTGATCTATCAGCTATTTCTCCCCAGCATATATTTTTGTTGTAATTTGGAAAAAAACATAGGTTTCAATTCTGCAGCTTCCCAAAGATGCTGCTTTCCTTCATCATGGAACTGTGCAGAACACAATTCCAGGCAGGGAATTCTCCAGCTGCAGCTGCCCCAGCCCCACTGCATTGCAGGAGACATCACTCAGTTAGAGGCTTCTGGAAGTGCCTTGATATGCTCATCTGTCAATATCAGCTCAGTTCATCCTGTCTCCCAGTCTCTCCTTCAGAAACATCCTTCCTCTGACAGTTGCTGGGGAAAAGAGTTTTGGGCTAAATAGATTAATTTACCTTGTCACCCTCAATTCAGCCTTCTGTCCCAGCTCTCACATGCAGTCCTGCAAATGCCAATTTCTCCAAGATACATCCCTGCTCTCATCACTGCAGGGCTCAATTGTCCCAGTGTCTTTCGCTGGCTTGCCCAAATCCCATTGTTCCTGCTACATCACCTGGAAGGCTGCTGCAAACACCTTTGCCCCATACCATCACCTCAGCCCCATCAGCTTTCACAGGCAATTCCTCCACTGATCCTCTCCTCATCTGCACATCCGTGCTTCCTGCTTACTCTTTGACCCCCAACTGCAATGGGAAGCAGCCATTTGGTCTTCCATCCCCAAACTCCAGTGGGCAAAACAGGACAGAAGGGCTTTGATTTCTTGAAGGGTGGTTCTGAGAACTGGAAAAAGCAGAGCTGGCTAAAGGTAGTTTGGAGTCAAACTGCTGTTGAAGGGAATTGCTCATTTCTGGAATAAGCATAGCAACATCAAAGTGCTTGTGCAGCAAAGTAATTATGCTTTGGTTAGTTTTCATAAGCAGGGTTTTAGGAGGATTTCATGTGCATGAGGCGGCACCCCCACCAATCCTGGGGTGCCATCCAATGTGGCCTCTTTCCAAGCTGGTCCAGGAGCAGCAGAACCTCTACAGCCCAGCAGAAACATGGCTTCACTGAAGGCAGTTAAGACTGCACTGATTTAATCAGGACCAGGATTTTGTGTCACCTACTATGTCAATGTGAGAAAGGTCTGCACTCTGCTCTCCCACTCTTACTTCTCTGCATCGGTCAGGCCTGCCTTATTCATACAACCCTGTTTTGAAAGGGAACATGCATGCAGGTGCACACACACCCTTTCTCCAGGCCACGGTGTATTTTCCAGCTTAGCAGGTTATCCCCAGACATGTGAAGATTGACACAGCCAACCCCAATCCCAGTGGACATACTTCCTTCTGCAACTGCTGCAGGAGAGCAGGGTGGGACGGGGACACTGACCCCTCTGTGTGCCAGAAGCCTCACACGCCAGCAGCCTGACCTTTAAAAAACTGCTGTCCTTGTTAAAAACCACCTTACAAAGTGACATTGCTTCTCCTTTCTACTATGAAGGATTACAGAGGTGTTTCCAATGCTAGTTTGGTGCTTTCTGAAATAGTCAGTGACCTGCCACCATCTCCTGTCACTTACATTTACTACTTTTGTCCCATCAGCCTAGGCAGCCAGCTCAGAGTAAAACCTTTTCCAGCTCCTCAGCTGATTTTCACTATCACTCACTCAGGCTATTAAGATTCTTAATGTGTGTATCTGGTTTCCAATAGTACAAGCTGCTTCTTAAAGGTTATAGTTTGTTTTAAATAGCACAGCCATCTGTCCTCCAGTGGCTGATGGGAGCCCAAGAAACCAAAGCAGACAAAGCAGAAATTTTCAAACTGTTAGTTTTTCATGACAAACATTTTGGCTAGAATCAGACCTGTGTCTTAAAAAACAAAGTGTACATATTTTTCTTGTGTATTATACAAACTGTGTGAATATTGCTTTAACAGTTTCCTTGCACTGTTGGAATTTCACCAGTTCAAATACCTGGCCTGAATTTCACCAGCTCTAGGCACTTTACAAACCAAAGAATAATCTTCATTTGTGTGCTTCTAGTCTTTGAACTAAAAAATGCTTATTAATTACATGCAACCATGTACAGCATTAAGGAAAACTCTCCATGCATGTATGGAAGTCAGGCACATAGACCTGCACTTTTTTCTAGTAAGTTCCTAAATGTCAGCTAAAGCTCCAAGTTCAACTCTTCTATGAAGTTAAATCAGTTTATTCACTTGATCAGTTTATTCACTTAACTCACAGGTGAGTATTATGTGCAGTTTTGGGCACCACAATAAAGGAGGGACATTAAGCTGTTAGACAGGATCCAGAGGAGTGTCATGAAGATGGGGAAGGGTCTAGAGAGGAAGACATATAAGGAATGGCTGAACTCACTTGGTTTGCTCAGCCTAGAGAAGAGGAGACTGAAGGGAGATGCCACCATGGTCTATAACTTCCTCACGAGGGGAAGTGGAAGGGCAGGAGCTCTCTTCTCTCCGCTGACCAGCACGGGACCCAAGGGAATGGCATGAAGCTGTGTCAGGATAGGTTTAGGTTGGATACTAGGAAAAGGTTCTTCACCCAGAGGGTGGTGGAGCACTGGAACAGGCTCCCAGGGAAGTAGTCACAGCACCAGACCTGAAAGAATTCAACAGCATCAGGCACAGATTACCGTTTTTGGAGTTATCCTGTGCATGGCCAGGAGTTGGACTCAAGGATCCTCATGGGTCCCTTCCAACTCAGGATATTCTATGATTCTGTGACTCGCTTTCTTAATTTAACATTATTTTTAAGAACAATGGGTTTAGAGCACATAGGTGAGCTACATGCAGCAGGTGTTGCCAGCAGAATTGCTAATACCTTGCTGGAAAAACAAAAATATCTGAGAAGCAACCAGTATTTCCTTAGGCAAATGCTGCTCCACAGCGGAGAACTGAGTATGCCTGGCTGGCATCATCTGCCCCTAGGGAAAATGCTGACAGCCTTGGAAAAGCCCACCTTATCAACTATTGCCTGGGAGTGCACAAGGAAACAAGACAGACAACAAACATATATTAATCAGAACAACATACCAAAGTTTATTGATTACTTCAAACAAAAGTTTCTGTAATGAAAAAAGAGCAAGTTGCATTCAGAAAAGGTAACATTCACATTCAATTTCCTTTATATAAAGCAACATAAATGTATAAAATTGCATTTAAGTGAAAAAAATGTAAGGTTGCAGTCTTTTTTCTTTTTTGCAAGAAGCTGAAAATGTATCTTCTCATTGCCTGTATAGAATTTACACTTTTGATATACTACATGGGTTTTGTTTTAAAAACAACCAACCAACCAAAAAACCATAGCTGGGAAACTGGATAAATGGTGCAGTATCATGTTAAGTTTTTCAACTGTCTGTATACAAATTCAACTTGAAGCTTTTATGCAATTCCAAGTAATTTATAATATTCTCACAACAATTAGGATTAGTTTTTGAATAGTAGCTGTGACTACACCAAGCTCCTCTGTTATCACCTAACAGTTTTAGAGGGAATCTTAATTACTTGTCTTATCTTGCAGTGTCACTAGTCAGTGATTCAACTTCAATGAATTAGGATGAAAAACCCCAGCCTTTTTTCCTTCAAGTTTTTCCACCGTTAAGTCTGTACTGACCTTTGAGCTCACTGATGAGCACTGTAACAGTGCACTGTGTATTATGGTACATGGACAACACTCACAACATTCAGATCACTGCCACCTCAGCATCCTGCAGCGTTATTCCTTAGTTACTCTCACCACTCTGCCTTCCCTCCTCTACCCCCAAAAGGGGTCTGCTGTTTCCCCTGATTTCACAAGTCACCCACAGCAAAAGGAATTTCATTTTTGCCACTGCTGGATGACGAGGATCAGCTCTTCTGCAGGTCAAGCCTGGTAGGTGCAGCCTGGCTGTCCTGGCATCCCAGTGTACACCAGTGCACTAGCTGAAGATCCAAACCCAAGAAAATCTGCATTTTCCCATAAGAGCTGCTATTCAAGACACTTCACATTAATTCCAACCAGCTTTTCAGCACACGTGCCTTGGGTTTGAACATACAGCTACTGCAATGGCTTGCTCCATCCTGAGACAGGACACTTGGAAATGGGAAGAGAAAGATTTGGTTCTTAGAAGGCTCCATCTCTAAACAGGCTGCAGAAATTAGCCCATTTAAGTGGCTTTATTCAGATAGTTCACACACACACAGCAAGCTTCACTAATGGCACCAGCAAAACCTCCAGCTGAATTTCACGGGAACAGACTTTGACCCTAGGAGTGGAGGATGCCACAAAAGAAACTGAGAAGCAAAGTGTCAGGCTTGGGACCATTTTGGCTTGGAATGGTTTTGAATCACAGGAATTAGGCATTTCAGTGCCCACATTTTAAAGGTTATGTAAACACCAGTCAGCAACCGCTTATTTAAGGAGGCAGGTTAGGTTTGGCAGATAGAGCATATCTTCATCGGATTCATCACATACTTGACCTGTAGGCAGCACATTTTAGCAAGAAAAGTTTGAGAATGGGACAAGGTCTGCAAGTTGAATTCTACGCTCATGAGTGAGTTAGGAAAAGGAAAAAAAGAAAGAAGGAAAAAAAGCTTTGCCCATGGGACACATGCTGGAAGCACAGCTCCTTACTTGCATGCAGCAAGGAGTCGAGCCACAGTTGCTAACACGGTGCTAGCAAACACCACTTGTGTTGAGACCAGTGCAGCGTGTATAATACAGTGGTCCTGTCCAGATGTCCCCTCCCATGCTGGGTGATAGAAGAGCAGCCACTGCCCACAGAGACTCTGCACGCTCCTTTCCCATTTAGCTAAGGCCCATTGCAAAGTTCTGAAGATGCACACCAGAATCCACCAGCAGCTGATTTGCATCCTGCTTCCACCAGTCAAAGATGGACCTCAGAAGTGGCAGCCAGAGAGCAAGTCTTGATTCTTCCAAAAATTAGCAGACCATTGTTACTGAAATTTGAGGAAGGGAATGTTCCATCTAGTCCCAAACTGTTCGTTTCTTTGCACGTAAGCTACTGTGTCGTGGCCGTCTCCTATTAACGACAACAAAGCCTGTGCGAGCGGGAGCCAAACCCAGTTGCAGCGTGGAGCTTGTTACTGCTCAAATGAGACTCAAATGCTTCTCACAGTGGTTCCTCTGCACTGCTTGGCAGTGTTTGGGCTGTCAGCATGAGGTGGGACCTTCACACCAAACAGGGCGCTCCGTCACTGCTTAGGACTTACTGCAACAAAAAAGCTGCCTTATCCACATATGAAGTATCAGAAGAGAAAAAAAAATACCAGGAGTCAGGCATCTGCTGTGCACAACCTGAAGAGAAAAGTTCCCAAGATCATGGTACAGGTAGATTTAAAAACAACATGCCAAATTAAAATCCAAATAAAGTGTAAAATGAAATCAGGTTCATCTGTTCCTTTTATTTTTAAACTGGCTGAATTTTTCTTAGTGCAAATAACTTAAGATGCAGTTTGATATGCCTGCAGGTTTACAGGCACAGCCTGTGTCCCTGGGATCACCCAAGGACTGCACTGTCACTCAGGTCTTCAAAGTGTTGAAGCAACTGCACAGTGCAGTAACTGTGTAAGCACAACCTGGGCAAAACGGCTGTCAGCCTACCACAGCCCAACTTCTGAGAGTCTTTCCTTCCCCATGAAAGCTTCCTTCAATCACCAACAGCCACAGCACAAAGGACAATGACCTCCTCTTCACCATCCATCAGGAACAAACCTATCAGCAAAGCAGCCCTGGGAGGATGCTCAGGTGCTTCCCAGTGGGTCTCCATGAGGACCGCAGAGCACTTCCAGCTGCAGCCAGAGGAGGGACATGTGACTGAACACTGCGCTGTCAGCGAAGATTTCTCCCCAGTTTTCAAGTATTTCTGCCACGTACCTCTGGCAGCCCAGCGCTGGGAGGGGGCAGCCCCAGCACCCGGTGAGAGGCTCTGAGGGCCACATCCAGCTTCTGCATGAGAGGAGGAGCAGGCTTTCCTTGGCACCTTTGGGGAGCTGAAGAGGGCTGTTACCGGGTTTAAAGTCTGTGCTACTTCTTTGGTCAGGCAGAGCAAGAGACTTCGGCAGCTCTCTGCTGCCCTCAGCCAGATCTGCATCAGGCAGAGGAAGTCCCCGTGTGACACGGGGCTGGCATTACACTCTTGCACTTCAATTCATGCTATTTTGGATGAATTCCTAAAGATGCTTTCTCGGCCACCAATGACAGGATTTGGCAGAATTTTTAGTTTTGGAAAGGTGGGGAAGCCACAAGCCCAAAGACAAACGTGTACTGTGGGGCCAGTGCCCTGGCTACTGCTTAATCAGCATGGCTGCTTACTGTACTTAGTAATATTAAAGAGAACTGTTAGGTTAAAACCACGGTTTCTTCCTACAGCATGGCAATATGCAGTGTTTGCATGGAGCACTTTAAAGTATCCTGAGAGGATATCTCTCTGCCAAGTTAGTAACAGCATCTTCAGTCTTCACATAACCATTCTCTATACGTTTGTATGAGACTAACATAGGCAGATCAAAGTGGCCAGTCTGCAAAAAACAGGAAAATGCACATGTATTGCAATTGTTACATTCCCAAACTCATAAAGCTTTTTTTCTCTGCCATTTTTAGGAAAAAAACCCATTTATTTTATGGGAGAAGAAGAATGATTAGCCCATGATAAAAGTGCCAAATGTCATTCACAATCAAATAATAGGATGGCAAATTAATTTGCACAATCTGCATAACACTGTATAAAGCCTAAAAGTGGCACCTGCCTGGCAGTCCCCTGACGCTCCCATTCTGCCCCAGCGGAGCCGCCTCCCACCCCAATCCACACCAGGATAGGGTAGTGGAGAGCTCCACCCAGCGTCTGCAGGAAAGGCAAGGCCACTCAGCTGCCAGCAGTGCCTGCGCAGCAGAAACCAGGACTGATGCCAGATACATCTGGAGCTCTGGCAAGCCTTGCTGCTGGACCTGCCCTTCCCATTAGCCCGGTTTCTTCAGAAGCAGGCGTGGGTACAAAGGTAGGAGAGATTGGCAGAAAAATGTGCAGTTTTATGACACCACACAGCTATAGAACATCCCACTGAAAGTGAAATTGTGAATTCAATTAGGCACTTTTTAAATTCTGCTGTTGGCTTACTGTGATGCTTAAAATCAAGTAAACTTGTACCAGGATGCTCTCTGTGTGCACACAGAGACATCCCTGCTGTACTATATGTTGACATATATAGACAAGTTTAGTTTCAATCTATGCAGATGAATTAAAACTTACTTCTATCTGACAGACCAGCATGCACCCTAGAAAAAGAGATTTTGGTACAATTCAGATGCAATACTGGAATCATTTTAATAGCTGAGATTTGAATAATTCACTGTAAATACATCTGTGTTGGCTTTTATAACCACTGTTAGCATGGTTCACTGACTGCATACTTAGTATAATATTAACAGAACATTTAATCTAAGGTATCAGATATACTGAAAGATTTGTTTACATACTGCAAAAATACTTCAGCTTGAGCTACAAAATATTTCAGTTTGAGATCTGCACACATGTGATGCTGAAGAGGTTGGATAGGACAATATCCCCAAATTAAAATGCATCCCAAGCATTGCATCTCCATTCCACAAGGACAGGTGCCCCACACCAATAGTCAAGAGGATTACAAGAACCATAGTTTAATTGATTTGGGGGAAGGGGAGGGGTTACATTTGGTTAATCAACACCTTTGAAAATCACCCCAACTCCTTTGGACAGGGTACCTGTTACAACACATTAGATTCATCTGAGAATGTTCTTAAAAGAAGTGGTCTGACAGAAGGTCTGGTCGACAATGAATCAGGTGCCTTCCCCCTGCTCTGCAACAGCGAGGCAAAGAGACTTGTAGCACACGTGATACTTGCCCCTGCCTAATGCTCAATGCAAGACACTACCCCCCTTTCTACAGCTAAGTCACACTACTGGGGATATAGCAATACATGCTTTCTAAATACCACAGAGATTAATACTGGCTGGGCTTTGCAGTGCAAAAGGCATGGAGGGTGTTCAGAAACTAGTCCTGCTCCCCACAATGGGCAACTTCAGGCATGGGTGTTTATGCTACAGGTGCTTTTGAGGGAGGAGGAAACTGTCCTTGATCTACTTGTAATTGATATTGGAGATCTGCAGTGAAACCAACAGTAGGGACATGTTTTCAAGGCACTTTGCTGTGAGGTAGCCCCACCATCCCCATGGTCAGCAAGCCCAACACTGTCCCTTGTTGCAAAGGTGGAGTGCAGTGTGTTATTTGCTCCTACAAACAGCAATGGTAGCACTAGTTAAAGTGGGATGAACTGAGTAAGACAGGCACTTGGGGAGCTCCTCCTTGATCAAACAAGCCTGAGCTGTTTGCCAGGTTATCTAGAGGACAAGCAACATCAAAACCACCTTGTCCCACGCTTCAGAGACATTTTTATCTAGTCCACTAACACACAAAACTACAGCAGGGAAGGAGAGTGTAACCAGCATTGGCTGTATCCAGCACACCTGGACATCCTGAGCATGACCAGGTCACCAACCTGAGGTGCAGGAGGAGACTGAAGGGAAGAGACAGACAAAGTATTTAAGCAGAAGATTTAAAATTAAAGTATGAGAGGAAAAAAAGCAGTGTTTGGCTGGGTAAGCAAATCTAACCAGGAGTTTCAAGTAGTTAGGTGTTAGAAGGAGGAAAAAAGCAGTAGAGCAAGCAACATATACTGACTCAGAAAGGAAATCACCTTATTCACTCCAAGAAAAGCTGTGATTGCTGGAAGTTTGAGAAAGCATGAAGATAGTGGATGTTCCTGAGGAAGGAAGGCGCTTCGTTACCTAGTTCACAACAGCATAAAAGACAGAAATTGCAGTACAAGAGAGAGAAAGGCAGAAACCAAGGAAAACACAAATGTGCCTTGCAGTTTAAAAAAAAAAAAGAAAACAAAACAAAAACACATTTCCACACAGAAAATTGAATAAAGACTGAGCAGAGCTGATGCATTGTATTATAGGGAACTCGGGGTGAAACTTGGTCCCATTGAGGTCAAGGGCAAATGCCCATTGACCTGACCTCACTCCATCCTCCCCTTCCAGAGGGGCCCTTCACCTGTCAAGCTGGGGGTTCCTAATCTTGATTCTTCATTTAATGCTCCCCTTGGGAAACTGATGTCTATTTTTCAAGAAAGGTTTTGCCACCTACCTGGTCTTAAATGCCTTTACAAATTAGGTGACTGACTTTGGTGTGTGACTGCTGACACAGACATCTAGAGCTGGTATCTGCTTCAGGCATTTTATAAAGCTCTTACTCAAAATGCATATTTAAATATGGCTCAGCCTATGTTTAGCTTGCTATGCACATATGAAGAGACTCTTCTAGTTAACACTTCCTTTGCTTTGCTAAATGTTTTCACAAGAGCCTTTTTAAAATGCATACAAAACACTCTTGAAAGTACTGCATGAGAACAGATCTTCTGGCCAACAGCTGAAGACAAAAACGGGTCACCTCTAGGTGAGTTAGGCCAGGGCTCAGAAACCCCCAGGTCACCCTTGTATGTCACTGTTCTATGTCTACAGCTGAGAGCAACTTGCTCCCAGCCTATTCAATAGGGGTGTTCAGCTAGAAACTATTAAATCATACTTCACAAGAAGACATTGCACAGAGCCTCAAAGATGTCAACTATACTGCTTTTGCCATGTCTATTGCTTTCTAGAAACATGTTTTACTTCAATACTGTGCCAAACTCAAATATCCAAGTGTTATGGGAGGGGGAAACCTTTACTACTTCACTGGGACATATATGTATATATATATATGTGTATATATACATATATAATTGAGATTGCAATTTTTAAGTAATGACTAAAGGTAACAAGTCAACCCAGGTGAGGAAAATGCACTGAAACCTCATGGGATTGAAAAGCTTCAAGCAGAGAAGCCTGTTTTGAACCTCAGTGTTTGGAAGGTCCTATGGTTTCCTGGGACATGGTCAGACCAGCTGGGCATGGTTCTGCTGGTACCACAGTACTGGTCCAGGGCATGGCTGGCAGGGCAGAACCCACCTCTGCACTGGCTAAACCCTGCAGCATGCTGAGCAGAGCAATGGCTGGCTCCAGCCACCCACTGGGAGCCACCATGGCCAAACCCACACTGCCAACATCTGCTGCAGATGGGTGACCCCACACTGTCCCTTCAGCTGTGCCCAGCTGCTGCCTAAGGACATGCAAACCTGATGGGAATTGGCCAGGGCTGGCTGGTGATTCACAGAAGCCTGACCTGAGGTAGGACTTGCTGATATTGCAGGAGAAAGAGAGGGACTGGAAGAAGGAGGGAAGGGACAGGCAGCAGCAGAGGGACAGCTGGGGTGAGGAGCAGGGGCTACCCAAGTGGACAATGGTGCTGCAGGGATGTTCAGCACCTCTGAGCAAGCAGTGAGCAAGGGACGGAGAGGTTCAGCACGGTGTGAGTCCTGAGCCCAGCAGTGCTGGCACTGGCCATTTGCAGGAGTGATGAAGAAAATTTTGAGGAGATTCTTTTCCCTTTGCACCAGCACCTGAGGACATGCCCAAGGGGAACATGGTGATTATGTTCTTTGGCACGAAAACAAGCAGCTTTTTTTCAGGACACAGTACGGTGGGTTTGACAATCAGTTCAGGTTGGAAAAGGGTTACTGCACTTTTGTAGGAGATGGCAGGTTTCCATCCAGGGAAGGCAACTAAGGGAAGGCACAGGTTGAGTCTCTCCTCACTACAGATCTAGGCAGTATTTTTAGATGAGCTTCTTGATATTTCTGGCATGTGTTAAGAGCAAGGCGAGACTCTAGGAAGCCTTCCTCAAGATGTGAGTGGTATACAGTACTGTTATGGGTTCATCTGCTGCTTAGGACTAAGAGAGGTCTTCCTAAAAATACTGTGTGATCCATCATCTTGTTCCTTACCTGATGATTTTTCTCTTTTATATGTTTTAAAACTATTAGAAGAATTTCTGGGAAAAGGCTGATAAAGATCAGGAGAATTATTGCCAGCCACGTGGAAACAGAAGTCAGCATGTGGGCAAATACAAAATACATTCTTTGCTGCTTCAAGAAAGGCCTGAAAAAGAAAGGATACAAATAAATTCTGGTTAACATGTATTTCCCAAGAAGGTCAGAATCAATGCAGATTCAGATCAGCCTATTAGCAGTAATGCCTCCCCTTTAGATGGAGATGGATACAGCTTGAACAGAAACACACTGTGCATCGTTCTCCCAACACATCTCCTGCCTTCGGCTGTGCTAGTTCTGGAGGACTGTCCTGCCACCTTACCCAAAGGATTTTGCATCTTCCACATCTATTTCATTTTGAGATGGAGAGGGGTTTGAATTTGGTACTATCACTGAAAAAAAAAAATTATTCACCTTATCAAAAACCAGACATTTTTATTTCAACTTTAGACTTTGCTACAGTTTCTGGTCTGCTTTTGATGGTGGAATTCCAGGGAGTCTTGGTCCCAACAGATTATTTGCCTTTTTATTCTCTCCCTTAATGATGGAGGGGAACTGACAGACCCTTGTGGAAAATGCTTCATAAATAACTGATGACAAGGATCCCAAAGCAGTTGTTGCTTAGCATTAACTCAAAAATATTGAGTCATGCAAGTTGAACACACCAGTAGAAAAGTCACATATTTCAGCACAGAGACTTGGCTAGATCTAAATGTGTTGGTTAGGAACACTGAAGAATTAAAACAAAGCCTGTGACCCCCAAATAAAGTATTTAAATCAGTTCCATATCCTTCCTAGCAGGCTGCTGGCTCAACGACGTAGCCAGTGACTCATGGCACTAGCCCACAGGAAAGCAAAGGTGTAAAACATAGGATATTGTGAATGTCAACATGAACATCTACTCCAGCATGGGAAAAAGAAAACTAGCAGTATTTGTCATGTCCTATTGCTTGCCTGTTTTTGCAAGACATTAAGCCTAAAATCCTGGTTATGCTCAAATTAATGAGAATTTCCTATCCTGCTCAGATCTGGGATTTCAACAGCAGGATCTGTGCTTTCTCCTGCTTATTTCTCCCTCTTAAGCTGTCTCAGAATGCTGGGTCCTCTTGCTCTGCATCTACCTCATCTGTTCCTTCCTTCTGTACCACTGGTGTCCTTTTCCTTTCTTTCCCATTCACACACACAAACAGATCCTGAAATATTTACCCTGAAACCTTCCAGTGAGGACAAGGGCCCCAGCACCAGAAATGACCCTGTGGGCACCATGGAAAGAAGAAAAGACACTTACCAAATGACACCTCCCCAGAAGAATGAGAAGAACACATAGAAGGCAAGGGAGCCCCAAATCACAAAGTGGTTCATCCATGTCCAGAATCTGGTATCTAATGCTAGCTGTGTCAATAAAAAGAGAGACAGAACAGACATTAGAGCAGAGAGTATTTGATGGCATTTATATGAAATATAAATATATATTAAGGTTCTCTGAACAGCATCTGTGAAGCAGGGAAAACATTTTCAGTATTACAGATTAGCACAATGTCAACAGGGCAACAGTGAGTTTCTGGTAACTGACACTTTTTAATAGAGTACATTTGATGCAACCACAGATGCTACAGGAAAGAAACATCCAAAGGTTATGGGGAATGTAATTGCCTCCTGCCACCACCTGCTGTCCTGAACCAAACATAACAGACCTTTTGCAAGGTCTTATGTAAACTGTTTTGGAAAGCTCTCTGAAACAAAGCAGATTTACTATTATTGTTTGACAGATGTGCTTTTGTGATCCCTCTGGTGGTTAGCCATGTCTGAAACAAGATGGACAAACAAAAGTTCTTTATTGCTCCTCTTCTATTACTAGAACTGAATGTCAAGGGGTGAAAGTGTGGGGAAAAGTCAGCCATAACCAACTGCAATTCTCAAAAGACAGCAAAAAATAGAAAATTTTGAACCAAAACATAGAAGCATAGAATGGTTTGGGTTGGAAGGGACCTTTAGAGGTCATCTGGTCCAACTCCCCTGGAGTGAGCAGGGATATCTTCACCTAGATCTGGCTGCTCAGAGCCCTGTCCAACCTGACCTAGAATGTCCCCAGGGATGGGGCTTCCACCAGCTCTCTGGGCAAACCTGTGCCAGTGTTTCACCATCTTTATTGTAAAAAAGTGCTTCCTTATATCTAGTCTAAATTTACCTTCTTTTAGTTTAAAACCATTATCCTTCGTCCTGTTGCAACAGACCCTGCTAAAAATATTCTCATCTCTCTTACAGGCCCCTCCCAGAAGTATTGACCACACACACTTACAGAGCAGCACAGCCCAGGAATACAGACCATAGGCTACCTAAAGGACAACTGTCCAAAAGACAAGTTCTGCCTCTTTGGAAGAAGAGAAGATTTAAGTGTAGAGGGAAATATATCCACAGAAACTTCAAGACAACTACTGCAGAACTTTACAGTGCATGTGCATGCATTGGAAAATGACTGCAGTAAGGAACTGAGTAAGAAAGGAAGAGCCTCACCTTCAGAGTGACAGTGAACACCAGCACGGTGAAAACAATCGTTCCGAAGGTCCAATTCCCAAAAACCTGAAAAACACATGACATTGTCACAGGTGTTTTGGTCCACAGGCATCTTGGAGAGGCACAGAAACAACAATGAGGACAGGAGTGCAAGCAGGGAGTGGAGGGGAAGGACAGGATGGAGTGACTGCTATGGGGGACTGATGCTCGGAGAGGTGCCGGGTGCCCCGCACGACTTGCCGCCCGCTATGCTACCCTGTGCCATGCAGTGCCACACGGAAGGGTGACCCAGAGTTGGGGACAGTGACAGGGACAACCTCCTACTAACAGCAATGTCAGTTGAGGATACAAGTTATTGGACCACCTGTATTTGATGATTTCTTGATAATTTACTCAGTTTCTGCTTTCTCACAACACCTCTGCTCATCCTCTCCTTTTAGTCCCATTTGCAGAAGACACCAATGGGTACTTTTGGGTTTGAGCGTACTAGTGACTACGCATGACAAAGAAAAGCAGAGACTGCATATAAATCCAAATGATGGCAATGAATGGGAGGGATGCTTACCAAAGGCTGTCAAGATCTGAATGCATACATCAAAACAGAAAGTGAAATGTAAAAGTTCTCAAAAAATGCAAAAAAAACTAAAGTCAATAGGAGCGAAAAAGGAATCAATCAAACATACATGGATATCATGAACAATTGCTGGTAGCAGTTCTTACAGGTGTAAGTGTTTACAAAACAGGACATAACCACAGATCTTATTGTAGTGCCACAAAGACTTGACATCTGAAGTCATTTTTAGAACGTATCAGTGCTTCATGTTTTACCAAATCCAACTAGAACAGCTCTACAGGAAAGCACTGAATCTACAATACAGGGGCTTGACTACATATAGCTGGGGCCATAAATGTTGGTATTGATGCAATGTATACATAAATTTCATCAGCTTTTCTCCAAGCATTAGCTGCTAAGAAAGTTAAAAGTATTTTCAAGGGTCACAAGTGATGGTGCAAAGAAGCCTTCCACCAGCTTAGACCTCGTAACATGCTGTGCACCCCCTTGGGGATAGGGTCCTGAGACAACCCAGGCCCACTAGACAACCCAACCACACATAGTAGTTGCACTGCACTAACACTTTGCTCTGTTCTCAGTTAAGCAGCAGGGAAAAAAATAAATAAAACCCCCCAAAACAAAACAAAAACCACCAATCTTTTCTTTACCCCCCATTTCTGTGCAAGTTAACCTGGAGCAGCTCCTATACCTTGCTCACATGGTGATGCAAACACTTGCCCTGACACAAGAAGCACAAGCGAGCAGACAGCAGGAGAAGAACAACCTGCTCAGTGGTAACTAATGCTGGCTTTAACACAGCAGCAAAAACCCAGCACCAGCCAACCCCAACTGCAAAGGGAGGAGGGTGGCTGAAGTCACACACCCCCAGGAGCAAGCACAGCATGCAAGCAGCCCTGCACCATGTCTGAGTGAGTGAAACAGCAGCATCTTATCAAGGTGGGCTCCTTCAGTTGCTTGTCACCAGCCAAACTTGTGCCAAATTTCACATGGCACACTGGTGGGAAGGACAGACACTGTTCCTGCCCTGGGTCAATGCCTGGGACCATACAGAAGAGTGGAAGAGTGCTGTGCAAAAGCTCATTAGGTTGGAATAAAGCTGTGTGTAAGACTAGTTATTTTACCTAGTGCCTCTAACCAGCTCTGCCCTGTTTCCATGGTGATTTGGAAAGTGTTTTATTTCAAGCATTTGCTGCAGGATCACACCATAAGCAAGGCTACACTGTGGGACAAGACTTGAGACACAGCGCACAGATTAAGCGTGTAGCTATTCCCTGTCAGGCAAGAAAGAAAGGCAGTGCACAAAAGAAACACTCATCCTTCTCTTGCTTTTTTGTTTTCTTTGTGGTGGCATTACCTTTCCATTATCTTCCAAGGATGAATTTTGAAAAAGAAAATAAACCCCAAAGAAAAACACAAGTCCTTCAAAGGCGCCCAGAAAGGTCCAGTAGAGGAAGGGTCTCCACTGCAGCATTGCATTATCTGAAACCTTCCTGCCAAGAGATGGAATAACAACAACATCACCATCACATTTAGGAATCACTGCAAAGCCCCTCACAAGCCAGATGATCAGTGGGCTTTGGAGCAAGCCCTTGCTGTAGGAGACAAGGAGGTAAAACACAAGTATTTGTCAGCACACAGAACATCAGACAACATTTGCCATATGCAGCTGCTGGCCATGAAAAATCCTAAGAGGTTCTGCCTATTAATTTGTTTTATGCTTCTCTAGATGATCTTTCGAGGTCCCTTCCAACTCCTAACATTCTGTGATTCTGTGTGATTCTCCTCTAGGTAATTTGGATTAAAACTCCAGCCAGTCCAAAGCCAACAGCTGTAATGCTGTCCTGAGCCTCCCCCACAGCCCTGGCACTGCCTGTGGTATCTGATGTGAACTGCTGAATTTTAAAGCCAGGGCAATGCTGAAAAGGAGCTGTATGGGATGCAGTAAATCTGTAGTGTGTTTCCCTCTTTTTGTTGAATGCTTTCAGAAAAGCTCTGCAAGTCCCACTCCTGGCAGCAGTGTGTTTCTGCACAGGCTGAAAATAACCTCCTGAATCATGTGGTGGGTGTTTTTAACATAGGGGTTGTATCAGGAGGCTCTTTGCTGAATATAGGATGAGATCTGGCACAGAGGCAGCAGCAGTAAGCAGATGTGCTATGGGCAGAGCTCTGCACAGACAGGAGGCAAAGCCTAGAGAGTGGATGGCAGCCATCAGGGAAGGAAGGAGTTAAAAAAACTTCCCTGCAACATTATCTTTTCAGATTACTTTCTTTCAAATTTGCAGATTGATGAGTGCTAAAAGCATGTTTATGGCAAAACCAGAAAAATCCTATTCTTTCCTCACTTTTCATCCTACCTGTTAAAGCAATACATCCATCTTCAGCAAGATGCAGCTTACAAACCAGTGTGGTGCTGGGATCCTATAACTGCAGCTTCCAAACCAAAACCCTACTAAATCCTATGCACAATGATGCAGCAGCTGTGCTCCAACACACTGCAATCTGGGGATGAATAAGGAGCACAGATAAACCAGACTAAGCTGGTTTTACTGCAAGGAGAGAAAATACAACCAACTGCCTCCTGTGAGCTCTGTTTTGCATTCACGTTTATGTCCTGCAGCGTTCATCGTAAACAGGCTCTCTACAGATGGGAGATCTGCACTGCAGCAACTCAGCACTTCATACAGCACAGGCACAGCAGTGGTTCTGCATTCAGCACCACATGCAGAGTCATGAATATTCAAAGTAAAGCTCTCTGTCTGCACAATTAATCTGTTTTCCCCTCAATGGACAGACCTCAGATCAGGAAGCCCCTTACTGCTCTATGCCACACAACATTCAATTACCAACTTATTTAAAAATATATGTGGTGGCATTTTGCCATATGAGTGGAGGAATACAGAGGTCTAATCAATCATGGATCTGAGCACTTCCTTCAAAAGCACCCAAGCTCCATCCCCTGCTCTTGTTGCATTTGCTAACCCACTTTGCTGTCCATGCAAAGGCATCGCTCTCGTACCACACACAGCACCTCCAAGGCAGAGGAGCACTGTACAACAGTGGCAGGGCTTGCATGAGACACTGGTCACAGCCACCTCAACCTGGTTTCTCTCCACAGGGGCAAGCTCAGAGTTGAGCTGGGCTTTCCACGGGCAATGTGGCAGAAAACTGAGTATGTGGATCGGAGAGCAGAGTTCCTCAGTAACAGGCTCTGGTCTGGGGATTTGGGCTGGGGAGCCTGGGGGAGCAGATCCATTTAGACCAGATGAGCTACCTGCTTGAGCTGGACTTCAGGAACATTCATCTCTGAAAATGAATAGATTTTTTTTCCTGAAAGCTCAATCTCCCCTCCATCCATTACACACTTTATCACGTGCTTGGCTCATGCTGCCTGGCTCAAAGCTATCATGAATGAATGGTCTTGGGCACACTCACAGCTTGATTTTTCTTACTGATGAAGAATTCCACCTACAGCTTATTTTTTATAGAGGCACAGCAGTGCTAGACCAGATACTGTTAGAGAGCATAAATAAGTAGAAATAGGCAGCAAATAGGACATTGCAATAATGCAGCAGCAGAGCCAGGAAGGACAGAAATAGCCTTTTCTGCACTTCATGGTGACCTGATCAATGGACAGGACACAGGACAGGGATCTCTGCACCAACAAAACTTAAATGGTGGTTAACCAAGGTGTGAGGAGGCCTTATCCAGCCCAGTGCTACTTACATATACAGCTGAGGATCTGAGGTCAGTGTGTCGATGTTGATATGCTGCTCCAGGAGGCTGTATGCCAGGATAGGTAGTGATGTGAAGCAGATGTTGTACATGGTAAGATAAGCAGCATCATACAGTGGCTTAAAAGAGGAAGAAGGTGCAAAGTGAGACAGAAATTCTATTTTAAGTCTTCCCCACAAACAGATTAAAAGTTTCCAGCTCTTGCCTCCATATATACCCTATTATATTCATCCCCCTGTCAGAGCCACATTGCACAGTTTTATTTGTTAGGGGTCATGCTCCATGAAATGCCAGGGGGCTAAGGCACCTGCAGGCTGCATAGCCAGGACCTAGATCTTACCACTGGTAAGTTTTTTAACTGGCTGGTCTCATCTCCAGCTCATTCTCCAGACAAACATGATTAAACAGCCCTTATCACAGCTTGTGCTGCTGTTTCTATTAATATACTTGATGTCTCTTGTGACTCTCTAGACTGTTTTACAGGAACTATGGCTGTTTTCTTTTCCCCCAAGACAAGCAGAGAATTCTCTTGTATCATTTACTCTTCCTCACAGTTACTTTTGAGTCAAAATAAGACACAAAAAGCCCCTACATTGACACAAAAGCCAAAGCTCTTGTCTCCAAGCATGTGAACCCAACTCATCACCCAGATCTATCCCTCTGACACTCACTTGGACTAAGCAAGACTTTTTTTTTTTATTTACAGACTGTCACAAAAGAACAAACTGTTCTTCCTATTGAGAGACATCTTTATTGCAGGGAAATGCAGCAGAGGGCAAAAGAACAGGAAGTCTTGGGAAACTTTCTCTTATTAGAAGGAGAAGCAGCAAAACCTGGTTCTGACCACCCAGCTAACCTCTCTCCTCACTGTAGGAAGGTGTTCATCTATCTTTATGGGTGGTGGATGGGAAAGAAAAGAGGAGAATTCTTTATTTTCAGTTATGGGTCTCAAAAATATAATGTTCCAGGTATGCTGCTGAGCAATGAGGTTGGTTCCTACTGTCCTCTAAAGCAATGTGAGGAAGAGACAGGACACCCAAAAGCCAAGCCTCTGCTAGAAAGCCTCATGTGCCACTTGCTTCTTATCCTGGCTCTACAAACATCATTACTGGAAGTTACCTGCTGTGAGAATCCACAGAAGAACTGGTATAAAAACTGTGGTAAAATGAAGCAAAGGTTCTAGGGAAACAGAAGACAAACTGTTAGCAGGGAAGTGCTTGACTGCTCAATCTAAATCCAAGTCATTTTCTCTGTTACCAGACATTACTGTCTGATACTACACTATCAGACAAGTTATGGCACAGTTTTCTACCAAGCACAAAACTAACCCAATGAGCACACAGTAACTGCAGGAGACACTGGAAGAAAGTCCTGCTCACATTCTGCAAGGACTATTTTCAATTGGCAGGCATGTGGCAGAGCCTGGTCTAAGGAAGAAAAACAGAGCTACAGAATATCCTGTACTCTTTTTCTTCCTTTTTTTCAATTGTCACAAGCCCCCATAGTATGAACAAAGACACAAGCTGCACAAATATCCTTACCTTATAGAAGAAATACTGTACAAGATGTGCTATTCTCACATAATATAAATGCCCATGTGCTAGTAACAATTTTCTTAAATGTTTAAACTTTGGCACAGCGTAGTCGCTGTTTCTGGAAGCCTGACGTCCTTCTTTGCCTTTTATACCTGGAGACAGAAGCATGGCAAGGGGTTAATCCCTCAGGGACTGGAATCTAAACTGATGCTACCCACTGGGTTTGTTAACATCATTCACTGTCTCAAGGCATGACAAAGGTTGTATTTCCATTGAGTGCCCCACGAGAAAAAAAAACACCGATGTGCTGCAAGACTCAGTATTGAGCACAATACTCAGAACTACCTCTGGGGATTTGATGCTATATTTAGGTTGCTGTCTGAGTTCCTCTGTAAGACAGGGTGATGAAAAGGATCTAAGCAAACCTGATAAAAGATAAGGAATTGGTCTCCCCACAGGCTTGCCCACATCTCACACAGCCTAGTTATTTCATTGCAGGTGCTCAGCCTCCTGAGATCCCCACAGAGCTGAGATGAAGAAAGACAGTTTTGTTCACTGGAAAGCCACATCCAAACAAACTGCACTGGGACCCCATTCATTAGAGGGCACCATGGCTTTTCCAACAGCCCCACACAAAGAGGCTACCCTTTCCCTTCCACTGAGCCTTCTTCAGTGGTATTATGCAAATCTCCAAGATTTCCCGTATCTCTGACACCAATCTGCAGAAAGCAGGATAGTTTCCAGCCTGATGTCAGTCATACAGATACAACAAACTGAGCATCAGCCCCCAGGAAACACATGTGAGTCCCTGGTGTTGAGTTACTAGCAGCTGGGATCACATAGTCCTAATAAAGTCTGATGTTTTCACTGCATTGTCTTTGCAACAGCTGCCAGTAATCAGCCCTTAGTTTGCTACTTGTGCCTTTTTCTTTCGGACCAGCAAGCAACCTTCACCACCTTGAATTCAGCCTGGGACTTTTTGAACACAAACTGCATTTTATAACTGATAGAGTGGTACTGTCAAAGGTTAAGTAGGATATGATGATCCCAAACATTTATCTGGAGAGTCCAGCCCTTGCTCCAAAGAAAGCAACAGCAGACTTTCTGTATTTTTCATAGGCATCAGTGTAGCCATGTGCAACCAGAAATACTGACTGTGCCTCAACTGTGAGCCCCAGCAGAAGCAGACAGATCTTAGGTGTCAGATGGGTGTTACTGGGGATCTTACCTATTCCAACATGTGCTTCCAAAATCATACTAACATCATTTGCACCATCCCCTATGGAGAGGGTTATCGGGCTCCCTTTTGTGTTCTTCACCATTCGCACAATCTAAAAGATTTGGAAAAAGGATAGCACCAGAAACCAGAAATTCAGCTAAAATGCCTTCAGAGAACCCCCCACTGCTTCTTTTGCAAAAGCCCCCCCACCCAGGGCAAGCAACCAGGCTTCTACAGCAGCTAAATAACACCCAGACAGTTCAGATTAATAAAACTCCTTGTTACTTCCTTTGCAGTCACCACCTACACCAAAATCCAAGATCCAACTGCACGGTGAAGGACAGGATTTGAAATCAAATTCCAGGCAGCAACATCCCACCCTTCCCTTCTGCCAAACTCTGCTCTCTCCAAGACAGGACCTCTCTGGCATTTCATGGGACAGGAAAACCTCCCATGGAAGAGGGGCAGAAACATGTTGCTTCTCAGGCTGGGATACTATCAGCTGGTGTGAGGAAGTCTCAGACTCCACTTGACAAATTTGGAAAGGAAAAAAAGAGCAAACAGTGAGGTTTATTCATTTCTGACTGGTTTCCTACAACCCTATTAAACAAAACTTTACATTCAGATTTGGAAGACTGGTGTGTTTCCACCACACTCTGAAGCTCAGAGAAGGCTCACACCTAGCCTGGAAAAGTCCTGGCTGATTAAGATGATCAGGTCAAGGTCGAGCCGATGGATTAGAAGTGCATCACATCACCTACTGATGTCCTTCAGCTGGTTAAAAGCAGAGTAAATACCTGTGCTTTCTGCAAAGGAGCCATCCGGCAGCAGAGGACTGCAGTACACTTCAAGCAGATTTGTAGGAATATGTTCTTGTAATTACTAGAACTGAAGTCCTGAGAAGGGTTGAGAATTAGTGACAGCGTGGAGCCATCTATAATCAGGCCATATTCTTGGCTCAACGTCCAGCTTCTGGGACACAACAAGAAACATGTTTGAGACAAGAAAATCAGACTTAATTAATCTTCTTCCCATCCCTTTTTGGAGGGGGCTTAGCAATCTTAAAAAGCTTGGATTTAACACACACCCTTCACTAAGGGAGCTGCGTAATTAAGTTCAAACCCAACTAATACTAGAGATGATAGGTAAAGCAGAGGAGCCAGCTGCAGTGTCTGCAAGCAGGCAGTCCCCAGGGCCACCATATGGTCCTATTTCTCTATAAACTTTGCATCTGCATCCGAAACACACAAGGGCTGGGTCCTCTGGCTCACTTACCTCTTCAGGCCTCCCCTGTTTTTGGGAACATCCTGAATCAGCTTTTTATGGTACTCCATCAGCAGCTCATGGAGCCGATCCTCCTTCCTTTCGCTCTCGCCCACCGTTTGCGCTGTCAGCTCCAGCAGCTCGGTGCTGGTCTGGAAGAGCCTGCAGGCATAGCAGGTGGATTTGGCAGTTTCCATCTTGTCTCCTGTCAGCACCCAAACCTTCATGCCAGCTGCATGCAGAGCTTCGATCGTCTCTGCCGACTGCTCCTGCAGCCTGCAAGCAGAAGCAAAATACCACTTCTCAGGTTGGCCCACACTTAATCCATATAACTCTTACTCTGCAGATAGGAAATACCAGCTCAAGAGAAGTTAATTGATTTCCCCCGTGCTGGAGAGACCACTGCCACAACAAGAAGGATTAGAAGGCAGAAATCTCAATTTTATTTGCAGCCAGGAAAAAAAAAATAAAATAAAAAAAAAAAATCACTGTTTTATACAATGAAACCTAAAAGTTAAAGAGTTTAATTTACACATACAGTTACTACAACTACATGGGGAACTGAATTTGTTTGGATCTGTAAATTAACACTAGATGCTTAATTCACTCTCTAAAAGCGAGAGTACTTCTGTAGTTTCATTAATAAATCCTAATTCCTACTACACTGGCCAATTTTAGCAACTAGGGCACTGTGTAACAGATTGTGTCAGAGTAATTAATGGCCCTGGACACTTCCAGCATCTGCCTGACTGCTCAGTTCCACTACAGCGAGTCAGGGCTGCGATGTAATGTCAGGGAGAAACAGCAGGGTCAGTAGTGGTGTCACCTCTTTACCTGTCTTCTACAGCTGTAGCCCCAATCAAGTGCATGTCTGCTTCTGTGTCTTCAAAAACCTTTGCCATTTTCTCTTCTCTGTCCTGCAGAGCCATCTTAGCTTCATTAATTTGTCTGTCAATTCTGTCATACTCCTTTTGAGTTAGCTCTTTGAATGCCACGCAGAGTGTTCGGTAGCCATCCTGGTAGGGGGAGGGAAAGAAAAGTGGACAAGAGTCCTGGACCCAGAATATCTACAGTTCCTCAATGTAGGGTTAGTGCTTTTCTCCACCATCAATGCTTTCTGACAGTACTGACCTTGACTTCAATGGTAATTTATTGGCTTGAGTCAGAAGACCAATTTCTCTGTGTAACTTCTGCCCATGAGAGTAACCACGGTTATGCTTATTATGTGCATTTAATATGGCAGAGAGAAACAAAGAGAAGGAACAGAGCCAGAAGTGTGCATCCAGCAGGGAGAGCATGGACCTGGTGTCCCTGTGACTGGGACCAGGCACTTGGCCCATCAGAGAATTGCTGCAATTGTTTTTTCTGTTTTTAACATGCCTGGGAGATGCTTGGACACAACTGTGATGGAGACCATATAAGTATATCAAAAGTCAAACAAAGGTGGAAGCCAAAGAAACAGAAAAGGAAAGGAGCCTGGCTTCTAAACAATGTGAAGTGACACTCAGATTTTCAACACTTCCCTCCAAAGCAAGGTCACATTCCTATGTTTGGAATAAGGCTTTCCTGACCCCAGGAGACAGCCAAATGCCATCAGTGTGCTCACCATAGCGTTGCGGTCCACATGGACTTTTGTTTGTTGGATTTCTTCTTGCTGCACCCTTGGAAAAATAGAGGAGTCTGCTCCCTTACAGAAGAGAAGTAACTTCCCTAAAAGCAAATTATAAATAGTTTATAGCATTCACAAGCTGTAGAAAGACTTAACAGATTCAGTAGCAGCAAATGATGAAGAGGGAGGAAATCTGACAGGTTAGTCCTGAAGCAGAAGGAACTGCTCAAAGCCCTGTTTCTTACCAAAAGTGGCCTTACACTGACCCGTGCAAAAAAATTGTTCAACCCCAGGCTGGGACGTGAGGTATCCCTACCTGCCTCTGAGCAAGCTTTCTGCAACAGGCTGGAGAAAGCAGTTTGTTTTTTCTTATTTAGAAGCCTTGGCAACCTTTTCAGGGATGGTTAAACCAGCATCCCATATCTTATGGGACTGACATTTAAGAAGGACGGTAGCCTCTCAGTTTTTGTCTGTTAGCCCCATGAAAACCCATCCCACTCAGGGGAAGGTCTCACATCTCCCTCCCATACTTGTACCTGTAGGCTGGAACAAGGAGGCAAGCAGGGAGCTCTTCATGGGCCACTGTCCCATCCCTGTCCCCTCCCCTTGTCTGGTCGCCAACAGCTGCTATGGAGAAAATTAACTATCCCAACCAGACCCAGTACAGAATTTAATTAGATCAGCTTAGAAAACCTAACAGCTTAGCCACACAGGGTTACAGGAATAAAGAGGATGTGCTTTCTACTTGGGCACAGATGTGGGAGCCCAGAAATTCATTTTAGCTGTACCTGTGGTGGTTCTCACAATGACACTCATCCGACGACGGACAGGATCGAAGTTCAACACGTGGAGAAGCTGGTACCTTCAAAGAAAAAAAGAAAGAAAAAAGGAGCTTAGACTCAGTGAAAGAAAAATAACTATTTCAGACAGAAAATCACTAGCAATGAGCTGTAGAAATCAATACACCTTACAAGTGGCAGCACCTACTGGGCAATGTACTTTTTACAGCTACTGCACAGGAAAATGGAGTGAAAAACCCCAAAATTCCAGTGCTGCTTTAGGTACAGGGATGTGGGTGTGGGTGCCCACCAGCTCAGCAAGCCCTGAGCCTGGGCTGGGCAGCCACAGGCAGAAACACCAGTTCTGGCACCTAAATAAGGAGGTTCATCACAAACAGATTAAGAAGTGAAACTTGCTTCTGAAGGCAAGTTCTCAGAGTGGTGGGATTAGGTCACACAGATTCTCAGATGTCCCCCAAGCCACGAGCACAGGGTAAAATCTAATTATTTTTAGCTCAGGAGGGGAAAAATGTTACAGGAAAGAGAACCCTATTACACAGTTTAAGCTTACAGTATCCTGTTTTGAGGCCCAGTTCATAAGTTCAGCAACCACCCTGTGAATGCCAGGAGCCATGTGCACAGCCGGACACGAATGAAGACACTTAAGGGACCTGAGTTTAGATGTCACTAAAATCACCAGCAGAGTTTTGCAAGAAAGCCTTTAAGCCTGCACCCTGCTGTGCCTTGTAAAAAGGACAAGAGTCTTTGGGGGAGGTCAGCATGGTCCAATAGCCCTTGGGGAACAGCCTGGCCCTTGCCAGGTTGGCCATGTTGACCAAATTCTGTGAAGCTGGTTGGGAAGCAGCGTGACACTAGCAGCCCCACTCCCTGGCAGTCCCTGCAGCACTTACATTTCAGTTTCATTCTTTTGGTTTCTTATTTTCATGAAATCATTTTCAAGTCCTAGAAAAGTGAAACCATACCTGTCAATAAACAAAAGGACAGAACAACATTGAAAACACCCATGGGCACATGTTATACATTAACAACGTTCTTGTTTCACCTTCTGTACTGCAGAGGAGAGTAAGGAAGTTAGTGAGCCTGAGCTAAAAAGCTTGGCTGGATGTTTTATTGCTCCATATAGAGTATATTCTATGACCCACAGAGTTGGGTACTGCAGCACACAGACACCAAGAGCTTCTGGATGTGGTCCCTTGGGTCTCTGGCAGATTTAAAAGCCATGAGCAAGAAAATACAGCTGCAACAGCTTCTGTCTATAACCTAGTGGTTAGCAACAGCATAAAACTGTTTTGGTTGGAGGGGATCTTAAAGATTATTGAGACCCAATTCCCCTGCCACAGGCAGATATATCTTCCACTAGACTAGGTTACCCAAAGCCCCACCCAACCTGACCTTGAGCATCTCTGGCAGGATTCAAATGTGGGTTTGATAAAAGTAACCCATTCTATTATTTTGCCACTGCATACCAAGGAAGTAATTTGGCTGCAGTACACACATGGTAGCTGGTCTCCACTTCCTAGGGCCACGTGAGCTCCAGCAAAAATGCCTCTGCCCCAGCCAGGTATTACAGCACCCTGGGGCTGATCTCAGGAGTAAATGGAAACTGCAGCCTCCCAAGAAGCTCAGGGAAGACTCTTTGCAGAGCACCCCTTCTACAGAAAGCTCACTTAAACCCACAGGCCCACATGGCTTCACAGGGCTGTGGGTCAGGCCTAGTGCTGGTATCACAAGGTGCTTCCTAGAGAGAGCTGCAGTCTTGATGAGGGAAAGGGGCCTATCACCTTCAGATAACACTCACCTCCCCAACAGAGAGGGGGATTTAAAATAACAGAATTATCATATTCTTACTTTTCTGCGCCTTTCACCAAAGCGATTTCATCTGGGGAAGAGGAGATGTAGCTGTATTTGCGTTCTGGATGTCCTATCAACCCATCCACCTGGTCTGCTTCCTTGATCTGAACAGTGTGGCACAGGCAGAGGGCTCGCAGGAACAGCTCCTCACGACTCTAGGCAAGGGTGAGGGAGGGCTCATTACCAGCTTGATGCTGTGCACCGAGCTCACCTCGCAGCACTTGGTTGCTATTTCTGTGTATGCATATTTTGAAACAAAACTGACACCCCCTCCCAGCTTCTGATGTCTTTACGCAGCCAGGAGCTGTCTGCAAAACCCTAACAGTCATCATCACGTAGATTTCTTACCTTTTCTGCTTTGCCATAATATTTTGGGTGTCCATCTGTCTGAGAGAAGCCATCCACCTCTGAAATGCAGTCTTTGTACTTGTGTCCATCTATGCAGCACTCAATGAACTCCATGCTGTTCTCTGTCAGGGTCCCGGTTTTGTCCGTGAAGACATACTCCACCTAGATTTAAGGAGGCAGGCTGCCTCACTGTATTCCCAGTCCCATGCACCAGGGAAGGAGCTTCCCAAAAGCAAAACAGGCTGGGACTTCTTAGTGCCTCTGTGCCAGTGCTGGGGAGTACTTTGCTGCTATCTTAACTTGGCTCCCCAAAAAGATACAGGTGCCCCACGGGAGTTACACCACTGTGGAGTACCACACTACTTTGCTCCTCAGAGCAGCTTCTTTGTTTAACAGCCTGTTTGACAGGTGGCAGGAAGAAGCTCCTGTAAGACTGAAAAATCTGTTTCTGGGCTCTTCATTTGCTCCTCATCCTCTTTATTGGGTCCTTTGCTATAGTTCCTAGCACTTATACAGGAGCTGCAGGTCTGCTGCCTCCTTTGAGATTTTTATTTTGGTGCTGTATTTAAATTAGCATGTTGCTACTTCAAACTATTTATTAAAAAAAAAAACAAAACAAAACACAACAAAAAAAAAGCAGGAGGCACTACACATACCCTCCACTCAAAGTCTCTCCCAGGGCAGATAAGAAAGGGAAGCCTGAGCTGTCTAATTGTCCCAACAGTGTCAGCAGCAGCATGGCTGCATGTGCATAGCATGCCCAGAGGGATGACTGGGCAGACATTTTCCTTCATCCTCAAAGAGACAGAGGATTTTTAATTTGTAATTGCAGGAGTGAAAGTAAACCTCCCTGACACGCACAGCACTGTGCCTGATATTCCCCAATATGGAAACAATTGGCATGACCCAATTCCTGCTCTTTCATGCACTATTTATAACCTTATCCGTTTCACAGAGCGAGCAGAATCACATTAAATGGTAAGTGTCACCAAACCAGCTGAAGCTCTGCCCTAAGGGGATGGTGAGGAACTGCCACAACAAGGGTTCCTACCAGGAAGGACATTTTCATCCAAGCATATGCAAAAAGAGCATCATCTGACCTGCCCAAGCTCTTCATTCAGGTCCGAGGTGTTCACCAATGCTCCCTCTTTTATTTCTTCATCGTACATCTCCTTGTCCCAAGAAATAAAGAAGGAGCCCAAGAACTTCTGCATCTCTACTGTAACGTACATGGAGACTGGGATAATAAAATTGAAGAGGACCATAAATGACAAGAAGTCTGTGAACATCCGCAAGACCTGTGAGAGAAAGAGGAAAAAGTGCAGTCTGTCAGGCATAACTCAAGGGCAGTTTACAGAAACACCTCTGGGGTTTTAGACAGCTTTTCTTTAATGTTAGAGAAAAAAGAACCCACAACCTGAAAATGAATACAGCTGAGATACAGGGCCAAATTTCATTTTCCTTTCACGCAGAAAATGTCAGTTCTGCAGATCTACAAGGGTATAATACAAGAGTACAACCCACTGCTTCATAGTGACCAAAATGATGTTTTATTCCAGTACATTCCTCTCAAGAATATACTGGTACAGGCACATTCTTGTC